>CM060318.1:86838979-86878979 GCA_030674155.1 Stramonita haemastoma | reverse complement strand
AACACTGGAACGGGGTTTGAACTCGGGTCGCCAGATTGCGAGCGCGATTCGCAACACTCGAAACACTAAGACTACCTGTGTGTGTGTGTGTGTGTGTGTGTGTGTGTGTGTGTGTGTGTGCGTGTGCGTGGTGGTGTCGTGCGTGCGTGGTGTGTGTCGTGGTGTGTGTGTGGTGTGTGTGGTGCGTGGTGTGGTGTGTGTTGTGTAGTATGTGTGATGTGTAGTTGTGTGTGTGTGGTGCGCGCGCACTGTAAACTGATAGCATTAAATGTAGAAGATGGAAAAAGGAAAAAACTCATGCTTCTGAACATCGCATCGCCAAAGTTTTACCCGAGTTTAAAAGTGAAGCAAAGTCAGATGAAATCTGTCAGTCTAACCTCTGGTGCCACTGTGCGTCGAGACTTGTGGCGTGTTGTAGCGTTTCCATATGGTGTTTGAGGAATATGAGGGCTAAGCAGACTTATGATATCATAAACAAAAACTCTTTCTTTTCTGAGAAATATGAGGCAAAGACATATGTTTTATTGCATCATAAACAAACACAAATATCTGTTTTTATATGTTGTAGTCTTTTTAGAAGTAGAGTTATGTGAAATGTACATTTCTAATGGGTTCATAGAAGACAAATGTTGGAATAAAGTGTGTCGTTCTGATCTTATGGCGCCTAAGGTTGCCAGTCATTTTATAGGTTTTCAAAAAATGTTATTTTGTTGTTTTTCATCTTTACAAAGTCGAACGATATGTCAAAGAGCAAGAAGTGTTATTGCTTTTTGAGAGTGCTTGTGTGGGTTAGGGGGATGTGTGTGTGTGTGTGTGTGTGTGTGTGTGTGTGTGTGTGTGTTGTGTGTGTGTGTGTGTGTGTGTGTGTATGTGTGTGTGTGTGTGTAGAGAGAGACAGACAGACAGACAGACAGACAGACAGATAAAAGGGAGCAAGAGAATATATGGCAAAATTTCTGGTTTTGAGGATAATAAAAGAAAAAAGCATTTATGTGCTTTTTTCTACGTCCAGAAACAGCCATTATTAGAGATTGGTTTTATCATATAGGTGAATTATATCTATTTCTTCTTGGGAAGGAAAGAGACATACATACATACATCATACATAATACATACATACATACATACATACATACTCATACATACATACATACATACATACATACATACATACATACATACATACATACATACATACATACGGAGAAAGACATCCAGACACAGACAAGGAGAGTCAGAGAGGCAAAAACAGATAGATGAAGAGAGGGAAACAAGTATACAGACATAGACAGAGACAAAACAGACTCAGACACAGACACAGACAGAAACAGCGACAGAGAATGCAAAACTTTACTTCACTGTCACAAGTTAAAGGAAAATACAATTTTTGTGTGTGTATCGTCTTCCATGTGATTTCGGCATGTAAAGCAATCATTGCCTAGACGCTCTCTTAAATCTTCCATACAGAAGTTTGGATCTGCTGTCAATGTTTGAACATTTGCCCCAAGATGACAATACTTGGCATGAGATGAGAAAATATTCAATCAAGCGATTTTCAAAAAAAAAAATTTGCTTTCTTTGTGTTCGAAAATATTCGCTGTTTTTTTTGACGTGAGAAAGTTAAAAAAATAGTTGCCGCCAGCTTAATCAGTTTAATTTATGTATATGTTCACACGCACACACATACACACACATGCACACACGCGGCACGCACGCACACACACACACACACACACACAACACACACACACACACACACACACACACACACACACACACACGCGCACACACACAAACATGTAATATCTCTCCTGATTGATTCAAGTAACGCTTCTTTATTGTTCTCGTGTACATTAACAGAGAAATGCAGAGACTTTAACAGTTACACAACTGTTTGTCTAACGGATGTAGAGAATGCTTTTGCTATTCTTTGAGCCCCAACTTTATGTTCTGTTGATGATTTGTGCAAGTCTGTTTTATGTCAAAGCCCTGGATAATGGAGCGTGGTTACCAAGTGGATGGGTGACCGTTTGCGTTCCTTGGCTTCAGTACAGGTCCCCCAGTTCACCCAGCTGTAAATGGATATCTGCCCTCTTTAGTGTCAGGGAAGGTAAAGCAGCGAGGGAGAGGAGATGGGCGCCACCAAAGGGAACACACCGTCTGTAGATGTATTCCATGTAACTGTGTATACATGTATACAAAACATCCATAATAAAATACTCCAATGCTACTGCTTTCACAAGCAAGCAAGCGCGCAAACACACACACGCATACACACACACACACACAACACACCACCAGCCACGCTAACACACACACACACACACATACACGCACAAACACAAACATATACCACTAGCACACGCTAACACACAAACACGCATGCACGCACGGACGCACGGACACACACCCCTTCAACCCTCCCCCCTCCCTTTCCGACAGAGAAGCACAAACTGGACAAGCAGCCTAATGAGATCTAATTGAGTCATTTATGTGACACAAGGGAGTCACACAGGCTTCTAAAAAAGAAATGGAATTTTGAGTGTGGCTTCACCACCTAATAACAATGATTGGATGCTGACCTTAATACGCAAACGATCTCTCTGTGTCTTCTGTCTCTGTCTCTGTCTCTCTCTATACACACACCACACACACCACACCACACACACTACACACACATTATATATATATATATATATATATATATATATATATATATATATATATATATATATATATTATATATATATATATATATATATTTGCACAGAGAGAGAGAGAGAGGAGAGAGAGAGAGAGAGAGAGAGAGAGAGAGAGAGAGAGGAGAGAGAGAGAGAGAGAGAGAGAGATTGCGTGTAAGTGTGTGCGCTTGTGTCTGTCAGTATATCTGTGTATGCGAGAACACGTATGTGTGTGTACGTGCGCACAAGTCCTGTCTTTGCTAATCCTATTCTATTGATATAATTTGACAACTTAACATCTCTTTTTTCTTTCTTTTTTAAATCTGTATTGATTGTTTGGCCTTAAGATTAAAACAAAAATTTAATGGATAGAATACTTTAGGAGAAAACACTTAAAAGAATCGAATCACCACGTTTAGCAAGAACAATCTTCATATACAATTGAAGGCTAGCACACAGAGAGAATGCAGATGAAAGCATGTAGACGGTGTTGAATGCAAAAGGGAAACTGATTAAACTTACAGAAATTGTTGTTGGGAACTGCTATGAGGAGAAAGCTATGAAAGAAAATGTTTTCTCATCAAAAATAGCAGTTTAACAACACAAAAAACAGCCAGCTGATTCAATCCTCTCTCTTTAACAGAATTGTCTGCTTTTCTAGGGAAATGATTCGCAACTTTTAGAAAAGAGGTAAACAGCTCCTTGTATGTGAGAAAATAGAACAGAAACGTCGCTTGCTTTATATCGGAAAATGCGAACAACGTGATGCGTAAAAATGGCATTATACATCACGAGGCCATAAAACAAATAACAGAAATCAGGCAAGACCGTTGCTGGCTTTATGTCAGTCCACAACACACACACACACCACACAACACACACACACACACACACACACACACACACCCCACAACACACACACCATTACCCCTTTCAGCAATAACAATTTCCGTCCCCTACTACATACTGTGTTACGTTTTAAAGACACAATATACAACATGTCCTTTGTTTCGACACCCTCCTATGTTTTTTTATTATTTATTTATTTATTTATTCTTTTATATCGAGGATAATGAAATAAGCACTAATGTACTTTTTTTTTTTATCCAATCCCGTGTGTATACAGTTTTGTAAATGTCATCTGTTCCCACCGGCACACAATGGCCTCCTCTTACGAAAAGCGGAACAGGATTTCATGTGTGCGCAAGATGTTCTGCGTGCGTTCGCACACGGGGCCTTGGTTTACAGTCTCATCCGAAAGACTTTTGGAGAGAGTGGAGTCAGCACTGATGTTAACTTCATGGGAAAAATCCCCTCGAACGGTAGTCGAACTCGTGTCGTCAAATTGCGAGCGCAATGTTTTGACCATTATGCTATCCCGTCCCCTGTAAGATATTCTCTAAGATAGCAAGTATATGAACCACTTAATGAGAACAGTATCTTGCAAGAGAATTTGTTTTTATGATTCGATTTATGGGTTTTATTCTTTGTAGATTTTATGTGACCTTAGCCCTCAAAGCAATACAAGTTAAGAGAGAAATCGTTTACGTGGTCTAACAAGGTGTAGGCTTTTTATTTTGCATTGATATATTTTTTTTCGAGGTGTAAGCTTGGGTTTGTATTCATCCGAACATGAAGGAAGACTGGACATCAGCATACAATTAAGTGACACAGTGAGGCTGGTAATCAGAGCATTATGATCTCTTCCAAGTGACGGCTCTTCGCTTCACACTCACTGCACAGCCACTGTCCGCTGGGATAGGGCGGAAGTTATCTTCTCTTTCATCTTTGCCTGTTTGATGTTAGTGCGTCAGGCAACACAGACGCACAGACAGAGGGGCACACACACACAACACACACAACAACACACAACACACAACACACACACACACACACACACACACAAAATACACAACTCACACGCACACACACAATCACACATACACATACACAACATACACACAGACTCACACGCACACAGACACACAGACACACATGCGCGCTCACGCACGCACGCTCGCATTATACGACCCGGTTCGATTCCCGTTCGAGGGATTTTTCCCCTGGAGCTTACATCAGTGCTGACTTTACTCCCGAAATTACTCTTACCAAAAGTCCTTTGGATGAGACTGTAAGCCGAGGCCCAGTGAGTTAACGCACGCAATCATCTTGCGCACACGTTAAATCCTGTTCCGCTTTCATAAGTGTAGGTCATTTGTGGCTGGTGGGGACACAGTGAAAATATTACCAAAAACTGCATCATCGGAGACTGATTAAAAAAATCACTGATCGCTTATTCAATTATCATCGATAAAATAAATAAAAAATAAATAAATAAAATAACCGCCTCCTCCACAAAACACGCGGCGAGCGACCGCATCGCTACGCAAATGCACAGAACAACACGTACACCTACACACGGACCACACACCATCACACACGACACGTAACACACACATACACACACTCGCACAAATCCGTATACACACACAAACACACACATATACACACACGCGTGCGCGCGCACGCGCACGAACACACACAGACACACACAGACACACATACATGTGCATGTGTGTGCACATGCGTATTCATATAATTATATGTACACCCCAAAGTCACAATACTTCTAGCTTTATGATAACCATGAAACAGTTGTATACACAAATAACTCAGCAATAAAATAAATATCTATCAAACATACAAACCACCATCAACTCATATTTCTCATACAAGTATAGCTTAAACCTTTTAATTTCTCTTCAAACATACAACTAGATCTATATATTGCAGGGCATCTTCCTTGCTTAGGAGATAGCTAAGTTTACATATCCTGGTAACCAGAAACGTAACATACTTCAGCTATGAAATGGGCATACGTTTACACAGGCTTTATTCCAATAAAACCTGTAGACTTTCTCAGCATAAACAAAGCAGAAAACACCTTGTGAAATATCTAATTGACAATCAACACGTTTTCTCATGAAACGTGCACGCAGTACTTGTACTTGGTTTCCTTAATAGTGAAAGTCCTGACATCGTTAAGCAGTGTGCGTCATACACATTGCGAAAACGGAAATGCCAGAATGAGTCAAATGCAGGAACTCGTTAAGAAAAGCTGAAAAACAACAAGCAAAATTCCAAAATTAGGTCTGATATTTATTCTACTTCGCCTTCCGCTTTACGTTATTGGATAGAATGCGCAGTGCCGGGTCTTCTCCTGCGCTTGTAACCCTGCAGGAGGTCTTCCCGCTGATAAATTATTAGCTTACACATTCCAACTTCTGGGCAGACCATTAGAAAGTTCAGAAGGAAAAAAAAAGATTTGCTCGAGAAATGCAGAAAAATGGGCTAATTTGGCAAAAAGTAGGTAAGAGAGAGAGAGAGGAGAGAGAGAGAGAGAGAGAGAGAGAGAGAGAGAGAGGAGAGAGAGAGAGAGAGAGAGAGAGAGAGAGAGAGAGAGGTGTAAGGTAAGAGGCAGAGACAAAGAGAGTGATAGAAAAGGGGAAATTTCTAGCTTAGTTTCCAAAACGTGGCGGAGGTATTATATTATTTTGAGAATACAGATTTTTGTTCTATCTGTAAACTACAAGCGAAATCAGAGCGGACACACAGTTTTTGCCAGGGTAATTGTAGATCTGGACATTGCAAGAGATCAAGATATCTACAGGATAATAGAAGGAGAGCTTGGTGTAGACAGGCAGAGAACAGATTAACTCCTGTGATGTTTGGCAACGGCCTTGTTGATGGAGTGTCTTATTGTCAATATTCAGGGGCAATCAACAACAACAAGCTTATCAATGTTTTTGTCTGTCTGTCTTTCTGTCTGACTGTCTGTCTGTCTGTCTGTCTGTCTCTGTTTTTCTCTCTCTCTCTGCTGTCTCACCCTGTGGGCTTCTCTTCATCTCTGCTTCTGTCTCTCTTTCTGTATGCATGTATGTATGTCTGTCTCTCTGTCTCTGTCTGTCCCTCTGTCTATGCTTCTGTCTGTCTCTGTGTGTCTGTCTGCCTACCTACCTGCCTGCCTGTCTGTCTGTCTGCCTGTCTGCCTGTCTGCCTGTCTGTTTGTCTGCCTTTCTATCTGTCTGTCTGTCTGTCCCGTCTATCTGTCTGTCTGTCTGTCCTGTCTGTCTGTCTGTCTGTCTGTCTGTCTGTCTCTGTCTCTCTCTCTCTCTCTTCTCTCTCTCTCTCTCTCTCTCTCTCTCTCTCCTCTCTCTCTCTCTCTTCTCCTCTCTCTCTCTCTCTCTCTTCTTCGCTCTTCTCTCCTAATCATTAAATTTGAAATGAACACAAAATTGTGAATTTCGTAAAAAAGAGAGAAAAAAATCACCAATACCTTCAATGTTTAAGACAATTAAGGTATTTTACATCAACAATACTCTACTCCAAAAACGTAATGTCAAAATAAATCGATACTTTATATCTGTAGCATTATTGCCTTGTTTTAGAAAGCTTGGAATGACCAGAGATGGGGGTGGGGGTGAGGGAGGTGGGTGGGTCGGATACAGGGCTGGCAAAACTGGTCAGTTATCAAGAACAAGCATCAGTCATAAACAGAAAGCAGCCAACAGGTGACCTGCAGAAACAGCCAGTGATCCGGTTATTTGTTGCTATCTTCACTCATTCCTGTCCACGGCCTGAGGCTTGAAGGAGATAAAGCCTGCATCACAACATAACTATGCCTTGAAATATTACATTGGGAATAACTCCAGCCGGCACGAAAGTTCTTCGTGTAACGACTCTCATTTTTCTTTAGAAAGACAGGACTAATGAGGGTAAATGAAAAACGATGATAGACTATCGTCTTTTCTTTTTCTTTTCTGAAAAAGGTAAATGATTACCTTTATGATATGGTACTTGAAAGACACACATGGCATTTTTTTGTCCAGCATGTTTTTGCAGTGTCACGGTTATTCTCAGGGGTGATGTAAAAGACAGGGTAGTTTGTACAGAAGCAATGAAAATTGTCTCTTTTCCTACCCCATATTTACTGAACAGATAGTTTGCTTAAAGTTTGTAGTTTCTTGAAAGTGAAAGTAATACTTTATTTTACTTTGAAGAACTGATTTCATGCTCTTTAACAGTGAAAAGAAGACAGCATAACTTTCAAAGTCATCAACATCCGATGATTCAGATGACACGGAATCTGTTTTCAGGCAGGGCATTAAAACAACCATGGATTATCTAATATTGCTTTTTCTCTGCAAAAAATCAACTCTTTGCATGTGTTTGTATACATAGTCTTGACATTTATCTGTTGTTAGCTACAACTTGTTTCAGATAATAATCAATGGAATTTTTTAAGGGTATTTTAACCCCCCTATTTGTTTGTCCGTCGTGTTCGACGATGATCTCTAAAACAGCAGAGATGGCAGCTGCTGTTACCGAAATTGGGCAGAAATCATATTATAGTGGAGACGTCTTGTCCACAGCACATCCCCACTCTCTCGGCCAAAAGGGCATAAGGACAGTCAGCGTTTGAGCCCCCCAGGGCTGCAGCACATAAGGACTGTGCAAGTAAAGCCTCCGAATCAGAGAGTCATAGTCGACCACTAAAGACTAATCTGTAAAGCTGAATTCCATGAGTGAGAAAGAAAGCCACTGATCATACAGCCTCTCACTTTGCTGTAGATAAGAGATTCCAACCCATCCCATTGCCAAATGCTCTATGCATAATTTTATAGGAAAAGCAAAGAGCTATATCCACAAAGTGTTTGATAGGAAGCACATGACTTTTTTTTTCAACAGGTTATAGTCGCAAATACTCCAATTTTCCGTTGTATATGCTAACATCGTTTCAATTTGCACATCAAATAGTCTCCAAATGAAAGAACAAAATCGAAAAAAATAAACTCTGTTGTCGTTCAAAAAATTGCTTTAGCTCCTTTACTCCTGTTTAAAAATAACCACAACTTTCCATCAGAAAGCATGCTAGAGAGAGAGAGAGAGAGACAAGGCAAGGCAAGGCAAGGCAAGGCAAAATATTTTTTATTCGAGGATAATAGATAAGCACTTGTGTGCTTTTTTACATCCAGTCCCCGCCCTTTTTAGGGATACATCAAGTTGAAAAAATACTAAACAATAAAGCTTTATGCAAACCAGACAACATACAAGAATAAGGACACTATATATGATAAGGTAATAAAAATGCACTCGATCAGAAGACAAAAATCAGAAGTCACAATAAAAGATTTTGATAATGAAAGAATAGAAAAGTGTTAATAGGTAAAGAGCAAACAAGAGAAGAGAATAAACAACTGAAAACATCAATCCACCACCATCTGTCAAAAATTATACATGTGACATAAATCATACATTTGGATAAAAGGGGGAAATTTTTTTTAAACTAATATCCTTATTGGAGGGGGGGGGGGAGATACTGCCAATAAAAATATAGATAAAATCAACAATTATAATGATCCAAATACCAAAAGTAAGGAACCATACCAAGTATCAAACAACAGGCAAGAATTAACACAGAGATACAATATTAAGGTAATGTTATAAAGTCACTGATTCAGAAACGAAAATGAGAAGTAAGAATCAATGATGATTTTGAGTTGAATAAAGAAAGCAAGAAAAACAAAGAAAAAACAAAAACAAAACAAAACAAAGAAAAGGCGCAATAATTAAGAGTAAACATGAAAATATGATGAGGTTAAATGACTGAAAGCATCAATCTACCACCATCTAACATCAAATAAGTCCCATAAAACAAGATTTTGATAAAGGGGAGAAAGAACAACAACAACAGGTAAGGAATACGACAGAGATACAATATTAAGGTAATGTTATAAAAAGGCACTCATTCAGAAGCAAAATATTGAGTAAGAATCAATGATTATTTTGATTTGGATGATAAAACAAAAACAAAACAAACAAAAAAAACAAATAAACAAACAAAAACAAAACACACACACACACACACACACACACACACACACACACACACACACACACACACACACACACACACACACACAAAAAGGCGCAATGATTAAAGAGCAAACATGAGAACATGATGAGGTTGAATGACTGAAAACATCAATCCACCACCATCTGTCATCAAAATAGTCCCATACAGCATAAGTTTGATAAAAGGGGGGAAAGAACAACAACAACAAACCCAACTCACACACACACACTCACACACACATACACACACACACACACACACACACACACACACACACACACACACACACACACACACACACACACACACACACACACACACACACACACACACACAAAAGGGCGCAATAATTAAAGAGCAAACAGAGAATATGATGAGGCTAATGACTGAAAACATCAATCCACCACCATCTAGCATCAAAATAGTCTCATAAAACATAAGTTTTGATTAAAGGGGAGAAGACAACAACAACAAAAACCCAACTCACACACACACACACACACACACACACACACACACACACACACACACACACACACACACACACACACACACACACACACACACACACACACACACACACACTCTCTCTCTCTCTCTCTCACACACACACACACACACACACACACACACACACACTCTCTCTCTCTCTCTCTCTCTCTCTCTCTCACACACACACACACACACACACACACACACACACACACACACACACACACACACACACACACACACACACACACACACATACACACACACACACACACGTACACAGAGGGAGGGAGGAGGAGAAGGGGGAGAAGGAGAAGGGGATATAATTGGTTTATTATTTTTGGTGCATCAAGTGGATTAGAAGGTGAATTTTGAAGGTTGTCAATGATTGATGCTCTTTAATTGAATCGGGAAGGGAGTTCCACAGCACAGGGCCTGAGTATAGTAAACTAGATTTAAACAAGTCTATTCTTGGGATTGGGACACTTGGCTTTTCAGTATTTCTGGAATGATTTATTGCGAACTTATCTCTTAAGGATGTGGGGACAGCTCCTGCCATTATCTTAAACATAAAAATGTCTTTGTTATATTTTAGTCTTTGTTGTAGGGGGAGAATATTTAACTGGGTATAATCCACTTCAAATAAAGTTGTTTTCTTCAGGAGGATAAGTTTGAGAGCACGTTTATACAGACTTAGTAACGGTTTCATAGTGTTTGCACTGGCAGAATCCCATAGGGTTGAGGCATAGTCTATTGAGGATTGTATGTAAGCTTGGAAGAATAATTTCCTTGAATTGTGGTCAAGAAAGTGTTTAATTTTAGTCAACTGGTATACTCTTTGGGACAAATATTTGCATAGATGAGATATGTGGTAGAACCAGCTGAGATTTTCATCGATTGTTACTCCTAGAACTTTGTGATGAGAGGTTTGTTCAATTGCTTCCTTTCTTATATGGATTGGAAACTGTTTATGAGGTAAATTTTGTCGCTTTTGTCTGGTGGTGATAAGCATGCATTTTGTTTTTTGGGGGTGAATAGACATATGGTTCAGTTCTGTCCATTTGACAAGATCATTGCAGCTTTGTTGTAATATGATTGCAAGAGAGTCAATGTCGTTATGGCTTGTATGTATGGTTGTATCATCAGCAAATAGTTCACATTTAGATTTGATAAGTAGAGGAAGGTCATTTATGTATAAGGAAAAGAGAATAGGTCCTAGTATAGAGAGAGAGAGAAGAGAGAGAGAGAGAGAGAGAGAGAGAGAGAGAGAGAGAGAGAGAGAGAGAGAGAGAGAGAGAGAGAGAGAGAGAGAGAGAGAGGAGAGAGAGAGAGGAGAGAGAGAGAGAGAGAGAGAGATTCACACACACAAACATACATGCGCGCGCATACACGCACGCACACACGTACGCACGCACCCCCACACACACGCACGCAAGCACGCACACACACTCGTACTCACGTACGCACATACACATACACACACACACACACACACACACACACACACACACACACACACACACACACACACACACACACACACACGTGTAGAGTGATTCAGGCCACCTGGGAAACATTCTATGTGAAAAGATCTTAGTATGAGACTATCGTCTGGAATGCTCCAGCATGTTCAGTCTATGAAAGTTCTTGTTTCTTTCAGTGAAATAAAACCCCTGTTTTGAGAAATAACTAGAGATTTAAACCGCGCGGTTTATTGCCTTAATGAATTAGTCTTTCGGATGAGACGATAATCCGAAGTCTTGTGTAGTACACAATATTAATTAGCCCACGTAAAGGAACCCACGACAACAAGAGTGTTGTACCTGGCAATTTTCTGTAGAAAAAGCCACTCTGATTGGGAAACAAATACAGTTACAGTCAGGAAAAAGAAAAAAAAAGATTGTGCTGCACTTGTGGCTACTCGTTCTCCTCGTGGAGAGCAGCTCGTATTTGACGCAGAGAAATCTGCTAAGATATAAAGTGGTATGAAATAATAAACAATGAAAATAAAGAGACATCTGGTGTTTTGTGGAGCTAATGGCTGGCCAGACTTTGTCAAATGAGTGATGGCTTGTCCCCGATGGAAAACACAGCTCCTACTATGACAAATGTCCAGCACCTCATATCTGAAGGAGCGGGGCATCCTGTTTCGTGAAATGACTGACACCTCGTTCTTTGTCCTGTGGGTGATGAAGCGTCTTTGTCAGCTGCCTGGCAGCTGGTGTTGCGTTAGATAATTGACGAATCGCTCTTTGTCGGATGTGTGAGAAATCAAATGCATGCATTTTTTTTTGGCGGAATGAGTGGAGTGGTTAGCGCCTATGGATACGGGCTGCAAGGTCGCAGGTTCGAGTCTGATGAAGGTGGGGATTTTCCTGACTCCGACCAGCTTCTCTGGGGCGTTACAATCGAGCTCCTCCCCTCACAGACGCGAGTTTGAGTGTCATTAATGCTCCAAACACCCTACCAACAATGCAAGTGTCTGTGTCTCTCGGGAGTGGCGGAGGCTGGAGCCTATTACAGTGGGCAGTGTAAAGTGTCCTGTCGAACTAGTCTCAAAGCTACATGCATTTCGAAGATTCCTGCCATCATTATCATAACCAATAACCACCATGTCATAAAGAAAAAGTGTCCCTGATTCGGTTGCTATGGTTTCATAGTGACCCAGGTTTGGTTTTCCAAACACTTCTGTGCCTGTGGAGAGAGTAGGTCAAAGGTTTCTGGGTTTGAGGTTTATGGGAGAAGGCTGCACTAGTTACGAGAGAGAGAGAGAGGTGTGTGGGGGGTGTCTTACTCAGTCTATATCTGCGCGTAAGTTGTCATTGTCGTCATTAGGAGGCTTGGTAGTCGTCCTGCAGAACCTACCTAAACAATTAAACAAGAACTACTGAACACCACAAAGTGGCCAAGCAGAAGCACAGGGCCCCTCTGGCTGGTGGCTCAGTGGCAGCCTGACATTGATAGGCTTGGTGTAGACTTCTGATGGTGAATGGCTGATGCGGAGAGAGAGAAAAGAATGAGCAGCGTGGGACCTAGCAGGACAGGAACATCACAGAAGATGAGACAGCGAAAACAACTGAAGCGAAAACAAAACAAAAACAATATCCCAAACAAATGAAAAAATAAGCAAACAGCAAACAATAAACAAAGAAAAAAATAAGCCCCCCAAAACCCCAAACAAATAAACAAGAAACAAGCAATAAACTCCAAAGCCACAAAATTTTTGAAGTTAGTACGAAAGGAAAAAGTATAGGGTCAAGTTTTAATATTCAGTCTTTAATTTCGAAACATAAACATGACAAAGACGCGGACTTATTGAAAAATCGCCAATCCAACACTAATTCGAATTTAAATTAATCCATCATTAAAATAAAATTCCCAAGAAAAATCCATAAAAGAAAGATGACATATTTTTCAGAGATCACATGTGGGCTTTCTCTTCCGGTTAGCAGAGACTCGCTTTCACATGTATGTTCTCTTTGGGGAGTGGGTGTGTTTTCAATAATGCCATTTAACCATTAAAGCGTTGTAAATATTTAAAACAAAGTTGAGATTAAAGTCATCCGATTTTGGGCTTAAGAAGGGTGTATGTGGCAGAGGGTATTTGACTTGCTAAACACATCTGTTCTCTGGCAGGCCAATGTGAAGTGATGAGAGCTTAACGCCAGACTATTCCAGAACATGGGTAGTAGGTGTTGGAAGCCAGCAATTCTTCATCTTTTCTGTTTTGGTACAGAATCAGCGCTCATTCAACACTACTACTACTACTACTACTACTATACTACTACTACTACTACTACTACTACTACTACTACTACTACTACTACTACTACTACTACTACTACTACTACTACTACTACTACTGCTGCTGCTGCTGCTGCTGCAGCTACTTCTCCTGCTGCTGCTCCCTCTTTTCTATCCGTCTCTTCGTTTATGCTGTGCTCCTCTTCTTCCTGTCACCTCTTTCTTGTCTATTTTCTGCCTTCTTGGTCCATTTTCCTGCATTTTTCCCCCAAAAGAAGAAAAAAAAAAAGCAGTTCTCTCCAGGCCAAGGTAAGGAGACTGGACCTGCCTTGTCCGGCGATTACTGGCAATGCAAACGATTAGCGCTCATATGTCAGCCAACAATAGTTGCTGTATGACGTTTATCTATTTTGTGTAGATTGTTTCAACTGAGAGTTGGGAACTGGTAAGCACAGCTACTAAGAGGGCAATTGAAAGAGAATAAACTTGCACTGAAAATGTGTATAATTATGTGTGTTTGTGGGGAGGGGGGGGGGTGCGTGACAGAGAGAGAGAGTCAAAGTCAAAGTCAAATTTTTATTTCTAGATGGTACGTTGGATAATCATTGATTTGTTTCTTTTTAATCAAGCCATCTATCTAGGGGAGGGGAGAGAGAGAGAGAGAGAGAGAGAGAGAGAGAGAGAGAGAGAGAGAGAGAGAGAGAGAGAGAGAGAGAGAGAGAGAGAGAGAGAGAGAGAGAGAGACAGACAGACAGATAGACAGAGACAGACAGACAGACAGACAGACAGACAGACAGAGACAGACAGAGACAGAGAGAGACAGATGCAGGCAGACATACATACACACAGAGACAGAAAAAGGGTCACACACACACGCACGCACGCACGCCACGCACGCACGCACGCACGCACACCACACACACACACACCACAACACACACACACACACGCACGCACACACTCACACACAAAGACAGAGACAGAGATAAAGACAGAGAGAGCAAACACTACAATAACTCAGATGAAGATAGGAGTCCAAGATAGCCTAAAGCAGAGCAGAAGATGGTTCAAAGGAGAGCACATCGCAGAGTTTCAACATCTTCGCATTTAATGTTCTGCCATAAAGTCGACAAAATGCGGAGATGACAGAACATAATCGTAAAATACACATAATAAAACACAATAAGAATATTTCGATAATGTAGCATAGATATAACTGGTGGGTGTAATAAAAACAAGTTATTTGTCATAAGCTACATTGCTTCAAACTGCCAAGCCATACTGCACATTCTTTATAGTTGCAGAAGTAATGACTCCCTAGTTTTGATATCAGAACACAAAAGGTCTGACCTGTTCTCAGATATGTTTTTGGTAATTCCTCATAAGCTACAAAAGAGTTTCTCAACAAGACAGACAGACAGACAGAGAGAGAGACAGAGACAAAGACAGACAGACAGACAGACAGAGAGAGACAGAGAGACAGAAACAGACAGACAGACAGAAACAGAGACAAAGAGAAATGCAACAAGCTTTTATCTTTTTGCTTGATCCCCTCCTCTCCACTGCTACTAGTGTACCAACTCTAAACCACTACCTCTTTACTTGCCTGCTACAACATTTGTCCTTTCTTCAATTCCATGCAAACAGGCACACATCCTATCCCCAGAGCACAATCAGAAACAAAGTGGCAAAGGTATGGGTTTACACAGTTGCCCACTGTAGCTGACAAGATGGTGTCCTGTTTCGGCAACTGCCTCCTTCCATGTCCCCTGTCTGAAGCGGGGGCTGAGAGCTGATGCAGGAGCAGTCAGGGGGGATGCTGGGACAGGCAGGGAGGTGCAGTCCCCTCTGGCCACACTAACTCTGCCTAGGACGGTCCCAAACCCGGCTGAAAAAGGAGGAGGGTTTGGCGTAGGGTTAGCTACCCCACCCTGTGAAAAAAACTCTAGCTACAGAAACGCCAAATAGCAATTTAACAGACATCGCGGACCTGGGGAGGGATGGACCTCCAGCTGGAAGGAGTATGAAGTCGGGCGGTGAAAGCCAGAATCATCTGGAAGCCGTCAGACCGAAGACCATCATCTCCACCAGGACCACCACATCCATCGGTACATGGAACGTCAGGACCATGTACGAGACGGGGAAGACAGCGCAAGTAGCCGCAGAGATGAGGAAATTCAACCTCACCATCCTAGGAATCAGCGAAGTCAGATGGACTGGTTCCGGGCAGAAGCGACTGACTTCCGGGGAGCTGCTGCTGTTCTCGGGGCACGAGCAGGAAGATGCTGCACACACCCAGGGAGTCGCCCTGATGCTTTCCAAGCCAGCACAGGGAGCGCTCATCGGGTGGGAGGCACACGGACCAAGGATCATGACAGCTTCTTTCCGTACAAAGAAGAAGAGGATCAACATGGACATTATCCAGTGCTACGCCCCAACGAACGACAGCGAGGAGGAGGAGAAGGACGACTTTTATAACAGATTGCAGACCATCATACAAGACAGACCGAAGAGAAACATCATCATCGTAATGGGTGACTTCAATGCCAAGATAGGTAGTGACAACCAGGGATACGAGGAGATCATGGGGCGGCATGGGCTAGGCGAGATGAACGACAACGGGGAGAGGTTCGCAGACCTGTGTGCCACAAGCAACCTGGTCATCGGAGGAAGTGTTTTCCCGCACAGAAGGATACACAAGGCAACTTGGGTGTCGCCAGACCTGTTAACGGAGAACCAGATCGACCACATCTGCATCGTGAAGAAGTTTCGCCGCTCCCTACAGGATGTACGCGTCAAGCGAGGAGCAGACGTCGCTTCGGATCACCATCTACTTGTTGCCCGACTGAAGCAGAAGCTGAAGAGAAATTGGACGGGGGGATCCAGTCAACGCCAGCGCTACAACACCACGGCGCTGAAGGACAACAGGAAGCAAGAAGAGTTCAAGGTCACTCTATCCAACAAGTTCCAAGTCCTAGGAGAGCTGCTTGAAGAGGAGACGATAGAAGAGAGGTGGCAGAGAGTGAGAGAGACAGTGACCTCAACATGTCAGGAAGTACTGGGCCCCAAATCATTCACACACAAGGAATGGATTTCAGCAGCTACCCTAGAGAAAATAGAAGAAAGAAGAGAAAAGAAATTAGCCGTCAACAGCAGCAGGACACGATCAGCAAAAACAAAAGCCCAAGAGGAATACACAGAAGCAAATAGGGTTGTAAAGCGAAGCATTAAAGCAGATAAGCAAAACTACTTGGAGACATTGGCAAAAGAAGCAGAAGATGCAGCTCACCAGAACAGCACCAAGGACCTGTACTTCATCATCAAGAAGTTATCAGGGAAGTTTGCCAAGCCAGAGAGACCAGTAAAAGACAAGAACGGAGGAGTAATAGCTGATGACGAAGGACAGAAGAACAGGTGGATTGAGCACTTCCAGGAGTTACTCAACAGACCAGCACCTACAAACCCACCAGAGATACCGACAGCCGCAAGCGACCTGCCGATCAAGTGTAGTGCTCCCACAAAGGAAGAGATCCGCAGCGCCATCAAGCAATTGAGGAATGGTAAGTCTGCAGGACCTGACAGCATCCCAGCAGAAGCCCTGAAAGCCGACGTCGAGACCAGTGTGGAGCTCCTCTACCCGCTCTTCGGCAAGATATGGGAGGAAGAAGAAATACCAACAGAATGGAAAGAGGGTTACCTCATCAAACTCCCCAAGAAAGGCGACCTCAGTTCCTGCTCCAACTACAGAGGGATAACGCTGTTGTCCATCCCAGGAAAGGTGTTTAACCGCATCCTGCTGAACCGGATGAAGGACGCAGTAGACCCGCATCTCCGCGACCAACAAGCTGGCTTCCGAAAGGAAAGATCATGCACGGATCAGATTGCAACACTGCGCATCATCCTGGAACAGTCCCTGGAATGGAATTCGCCACTATACATCAACTTCATAGACTATGAGAAGGCTTTTGACAGCGTTGACAGACAGACCCTCTGGAGGCTACTGAGACACTATGGAGTGCCAGAGAAAATCACCAACATCATCAGGAAATCATATGAAGGAATGACCTGCAGAATAGTTCATGGCAGACAGCTCACCGACGCCTTTGAAGTAGATACCGGAGTAAGGCAAGGATGCTTACTATCTCCTTTCCTGTTCCTGCTGGCCATCGACTGGGTCATGAAAACCTCAGCGGACCAGAAACGTAATGGCATCCAATGGACACCCTGGAAACAGCTAGACGACCTTGACTTTGCGGATGACCTGGCCCTTCTCTCCCACACCCAGCAACAGATGCAGGAAAAGACCAACATCGTTGTGGAGAACTCAGCTAAACTGGGCCTCAACATCAACAGAGGAAAGAGCAAGGTACTCAAGACAAATGCAGCCAATGCAACACCCATCACAGTCAAAGGAGAGGCGCTGGAAGAGGTGGAAAGCTTCACATACCTCGGCAGCATCGTGGACACACAGGGAGGAACAGACACAGACGTCAGAACCCGCATCGGTAAAGCAAGGGCAGCCTTCAAGCAGCTCAGAAACGTCTGGGGATCAAGCGACATCAGCATCGCCACCAAGACCAGGCTCTTCAACACCATCATCAAGCCAATACTAATGTATGGAGCAGAGACCTGGAGAAACACCGTCACCACCATGAAGAAAATCCAGGTCTTCATCAACACCTGCCTCAGGAAGATCCTCAAGATCCGCTGGCCAGACAAGATCAGTAATGAAGAATTATGGCAAAGAACCAGACAACAGCCTGTTGAGAAAGAAATCCTACAGAGACGTTGGCGATGGATAGGACACACCCTACGGAAACCTGTATCCAGCATCACAAGACAAGCTCTCACCTGGAATCCACAAGGGAAAAGAAAGAGAGGGCGGCCTAGAAATACCTGGCGCCGGGACCTGGATGCAGATGCGAAAAAGATGGGCAAGACGTGGGGACAGCTGGAACGCCTAGCCCAGAGCCGAGATGCCTGGAGACAGCTAGTTGGCGGCCTATGCCCCAGAAGGGACCACAGGCAGACATGACATGACATGACTGGGGGGACTGAATCACCTTTTTTGCAACCCCCTCCCCCCCCCCCCAGGTTAATGTTTTCTTCTGTAAATAATGGTCTTTTGCACATACAAAATAAGTAATTATACAACTCCATCTCTCTTTCTGTATATAATATTATTTTAAGCTATTAGACGCGAATCAGCAGGTTTGTTATATTTGTAAGATGTGAAGCTAATAGCTGATTTTGAAACATCTCTTTTGCCAAATGTTAGTTTCTTTTATGGTTTGTAATTGTCATTTTCTTGCTACTTTTGTAGTTTCCAGTATAAAATTACAAAATTGATAGGTATCATGATAAAGTAAACACACACATACACACACATGCACACACTAATGCGTGCCAACGTGTTCATGTACATGTCCACATGAAGCCATGCAGTACACGTGCACACACAACATACATACACATGCACACACACTCACACACGCATAAGCATACACATAAACACACTTCTTTTTCATTTGTACAACATATCTCCTTAAGATTTTTCCTTTTTCAAATAAGCATATATAGGATTTCTTTTCCTAGATAGATGGCTTGATGAAAAAAAAAGCAATTGCACCTCTTAGGTAATGTACCATCTGGAAATAAAAGTTTGTCTTTGACTTTGGCTTTGACACACACACACACACACACACACACACACACACACACACACACACACACACACACACACACACACACACACATACACACACACATACACACACAATATATATATATATATATATATATATATATATATATATATATATATATATATATGTGTGTGTGTTTGTGTGTGAGTGTGTAGTTTCTTCTTTGGTGTGAATATTTTTCAAGTTCATTTTTAATCTTTTCGTTTGTACCACATATCTTCTTTAAGTTTTTCCTTGTTCAAATATGATTATTCTCTCTTTTTTTTTCTCCTTTTTTATTTTTTAATTTTTTTTTAATCTTTATTTTTTAGATGGATGGCTTGATGAAAAAAAGCAATTGGACTGCTTACTCAATGTACCATCTGGAAATAAAAGTTTGACTTTGACTTTGACAAACACACACACACTGAACTAGTATACCCCAAGCAAATATATTCAGTCAAGATCAGTGTGTCAGTATCTTTGAGTTCCTAAAGCCTGAAGCAAAAAACTCTCTCTACTTGTGAACCCTAGAAGTTATGACATTTTTTCTCTTGGCACAGTCTATCTTTGCCATCCTGTATTGCAGATATGAAAATTGCTGTCTTCTATGCGTACTTCAAGTGATAGAGTGCACCCTATATACAGTGCACGCATAGGCGTGCGTATGTCTATGGATTTTGGATGTTGTAAAAGCAGAGAGAGAGAGAGAGAGAGAGAGAGAGAGAGAGAGAGAGAGAGAGAGAGAGAGAGGAGAGAGAGAGAGAGAGAGAGAGAGAGAGAGAAGAGAGGAAGAGAGAGAGATGAGGAGATACACATATAGATGAAACATCTTTTAGACAGTCCGGTTTATGTTACTTTTGTGCCACACGTAGAAAAAAGAAAGAGCGTAGTTTGAGGATAGATTTAGTAACGGATTGTTTATCGGATATTATGTATAAAATTTCACATTCTTGTCTGTATTTTGCCAGTTGGGCAAAAACAACCATTTTAAGAATTGACTAATATTGAGCAAAATGCAGTAATCAAGCATCTGTTATGCAAATTTCTCGGTTAACCTTCCCGGGCTCATCTATGGAGTGATTTTACGTATGTGACCAGTGTGGATGCTTTTTAAGAAAATAAATGTCATTAGTTCATACCGGCATTCAATGGCCTACTCTCCCAAAATGTAGATACATGCTGGGCATGTTTGAGGTTCTCTATCCTACAAAGTGCTGACGTGAAGTACGGAATCTTGTTGACTCTGTTATTTGAATTCAGCACATATACAGTGATACGTTAAATTTTGCCCTTTCCTGAAAACCCGGCTAGAGTAAGGCCGCCATTATTCCGTGTGTTATGTTAAACTCTCGCTTATGGAATCCTCAACGTGCATATGTGATTATCGGGGTACGACTTTACATGAAGAGAATCAATGCACTGGTACTCCACAAGTCTGCCGGTAGATTTTGAAATAACCATCATCCATTCACTAAACGCAGCAGTTTACTTTCGAATTCATGCCTTTATGAACCCTTGAGCAGAAAGTCAATGATGCTGTCCATTCAACAACAGTCATCAGCGTTACCTCAGGGAAGGAAGAGGGCAACAAAATGAAATCAGAAAACTACTCCAGCCAAACATACAGTGCGTGCTTATTTCCCCTGACAGACATTTGACAACAATTAGTTCTTAGGAAATGTGAGCTGCTATTGCCTCCACTGCGATGGAAATCTCTTTAACAAGTTTGTGATAGAAGTGAAACTCCCCTGGGGGAATGTCGGGGCCTGTCAGTATAAATAACATCCCCCACCTTTCAGAAATTCTGTGCTGGAAATTCCCTCTTGTTCTTCTCTCCCTTTGTTTCTGCCTTGTTCCTTTTTTTCGTGACCTCCTTCTTTTTTGTCTATTTGCTGCCTTCTCGGTCTATTCTTCTGCCCTTTCCCCCAGAAAGCCTTAAAATAAAACAATTCTCCGATGGAGGTGACTGGGCCCCTTAACCAGTAGCATGCAGATGCTCCCTGTGTGGACACGCCCTGATGCCCGCGATCACACCCCAGGAGGAATCCCAATGAGGAAACAGGCGAAAGAGGAGAACCTGTCTCCCATGAGGAAACAGGGAAAGGGGAAACCTGTCTCCCATGAGGAAACAGGTGAAAGAGGAGAACCTGTCTCCCAATGAGGAAACAGGTGAAAGAGGAGAACCTGTCTCCCAATGAGGAAACAGGCGAAAGAGGAGAACCTGTCTCCCAATGAGGAACAGGTGAAAGAGGAGAACCTGTCTCCCAATGAGGAAACAGGCGAAAGAGGAGAACCTGTCTCCCAATGAGGAACAGGTGAAGAGGAGAACCTGTCTCCCAATGAGGAAACAGGCGAAAGAGGAGAACCTGTCTCCCAATGAGGAAACAGGCGAAAGAGGAGAACCTGTCTCCCAATGAGGAAACAGGCGAAAGAGGAGAACCTGTCTCCCAATGAGGAAACAGGCGAAAGAGGAGAACCTGTCTCCCAATGAGGAAACAGGTGAAAGAGGTAGAACCTGTACTCCCAAGAGGAAACAGGTGAAGAGGAAAACTGTCTCCCAATGAGGAAACAGGCGAGATGAGGAGAACTGTTCCCAATGAGGAACAGTGAAGGAGGAGAACCTGTCTCCCAATGATGAAACAGGCGAAAGAGGAGAACCTGTCTCCCAATGAGGAAACAGGCGAAAGAGGAGAACCTGTCTCCCAGTGATGAAACAGGCGAAAGAGGAGAACCTGTCTCCCAACGGCTGTGAAGGTAGAGAAGAATGGCCTCTAGGACAGACTGGACTCTGCAGCACAGGAAAAGCAACCGGTCTAGGAAAACGACCCCTCTGATGTAAAAACACGCCGAGGTTGAAGGTGCTAACTTATCAGGGTTATCAGCAGCACAAAGCATTTTCGCTCATGTGATAGAAAACAATAAGTTGGGGTCTGAACATTCCACAAGAAAACTAGAAGTGATGTGGTATATACCCCCATTATTATTTAGAGTTTACTACTTGACACAAAGAAGAAATCTATTGTAGTATGTTGCTGTAACGCATAGAAAACAGAGAGAGAGAGAGAGAGAGAGAGAGAGAGAGAGAGAGAGAGAGAGAGAGAGAGAGAGAGAGAGAGAGAGAGAGAGAGAGGAGAGAGAGAGAGAGAGAGAGAGAGGAGAGAGAGAAAGAAGAGTACACAATAAAACGCATGAGTACACATCATATCATCATAATAATAATAATAATAATAATAATAATAATAATAATAATAATAATAATAATAATAATAATAATAATTTGATGCACCACAGCAAAGCGCAGGGCCGCCACATGCACACACAAAAGAAAACGCACTAATAAACAGAAGGGCCTGCCCCCATGAGTGCACACATACACACCAAGAACGAGGCGTGTTTGGAAAAGATAGGACAAAGGGCCGAATTGAGTTCCGTCATACCTAGATTGTTGCGCAGTAACAGAGCTCATAGCACCATGAGTGTACTCAACCGTACTAACATCATTAATACGCATGGCGCCGGACTAGTGGCGACACCACTGCCGTGAAGAGGGCAGCCTGGCTTGAATGTAGCAAGTTTGTCGGGAATAAAAGGTGGAAACAGCTATACAAGCAATAAAACGTATGTGGTGCAAAAAAACAACTAACAACAATAATAATAATAAATAATAATAATAATAATAAACAACAACAACAACACAATAACGATAATAATTACAACAATGATGATAGCATACAATAGTATGATGAACTACAGCAAAGTGCAGGGCCGCTGCCACATGTACAAACACAAGAAAACGCACACACAAATACGATCCCCAGTGCGCGCGCATTCATACCCCCCAAGAATAAGATACGTTTTCAAAAGATGTGAAAAAGGGGCGTATTTAGTACTGTCCTACCTCTAATTTTGCACAATAACAGAGCCCACGGCACCAAGACAAAGCTCTATTGTATGTACATACACTCTACTACAGCCTTTGATATGACTGGCGCTGGAATTGTGCCGACAGGCCTAGAACTTAACAAAATTTTGAGAAAGGTAGAACAGAGAGAGGAATGGTGGGAAACAGTTGTCAAGTCTTCAGGGGTGCCCCCACGGTAGCCAGACTAAGTGGTAGATAGACTAGATATAATTTTATAACTCTAATTCTTTCTCGACTGGACTACTGTAATTCACTGTTGGCTAGTCTACCAGCATCATCTTTCCACTCCCTTCAACGTATTCAAAACTCTGCAGCTCGACTTGTCCTAAGAAAGAAGAAACCCGAACATATAACTCTCTTGTAATCTCTTCACTGGCTACTCGTTGCACAAAGAGTGAAATACAAGATCAATACCCTCTGCTACAGATGTCCACACAATACTGCACCTTCCTATCTCTGTGACTGTCTCCAACTCTACACTCCTTCTCGATCCCTCCGTTCTGCTGCAGATACTATGTGCTTAAAAATACCAAGGTTAAACAGTCCAGTGTCGGCCGTCGTTCTTTCACTATTTCTGGTCCATCTATCTGGAATGACCTCCCTCTGTCCCTTCGCCAAATCCCTTGTTTGACACTTTCCAATCCAATCTAAAGACACACTTATTGTCTTCCTAGGACCTTCCTCCATCGTCACACCTCATATATGTTTCTATTTTCATTCAGTCTCCTCCATCTCCATCACTATGCTTTATCGTGTGTGTGTGTGTGTGTGTGTGTGTGTGTGTGTGTGTGTGTGTGTGTGTGTGTGTGTGTGTGTGTGTGTGTGTGTGTGTGTGTGTGTGTGTGCGTGCGCGTGTTCGTGTGTGTGTGTGTGTGTGTGCGTGTGTGTGTGTGCGTGTGTGTGTGTGTGTGTGTGTGTGTGTGTGTGTGTGTGTGTGTGTTCGCGCGCACGCGCGCGTGTGTATGTGTGTGTTTGTTTGTTTGCGTTTGGGTAAATATATAATTTGTTAATTCATTTGTGAATGGTTGCATGCGTGTGACTGATTTGAATGCAAGAGCTTCGATTTGTTTGCTTTACAAGATTTAGCGCTATATAAATTCCATATGTTGTTTATTATTATTATTATTATTATTATTATTATTATTATTATTATTATTATTATTATTATTATTATTATATAAATAGAGAGATCCATTGATAATAGCGCCTGCACGCACGCACGTGTATGTGTGTGTGTTTGCGCGCGCGCGCGCGCGTGTGTGTATGCGCATCTGCTTTAATGTGCAAGAAAGTGACTACATACGTGAGTGGGTGTGCTTTAAGTGATGGATGGCGAGTATATATTATTGTGAATGGAGGTAAGGCTGCAGTTGAGAATCAAACTGTTTCCAAGGACAGTGTAGCTGGCAGATGGTTTTCACTTGCTGACTATATCGACACCTGCCTGGTAAACACATAGGCTTGGGTCTCAATCACGTCCTTTTTGGGTGACAGTATTGGTGGGTGTTGTAAATAGGAACCTCGTTTTTAACCCTCATACTTCGTTACAAAAAACAGGAAAAACATTAAACTCTTTAACGAATAGTAAGGACATAGAAATTGTAGGTTAACATTGGCACGCAAGTGGATTGCTGTTGAAAGTGATGAGTTCTAGTTAAAATTGTGCTTTCAGAAAAGGCGCTGTCCAAGGAGGAAGAAAAAGAGGCAGACCAAGGAAGAGATGGGAGGACAACATCAGCGAGTGGACAGGCTTAGAACTCAACAAAACTTTAAGAAAGGCAGAACAGAGAGAGGAATGGAAAGAACTGGTTGTCAAGTCTTCGGGGGTGCGCCCACGGTCGCCAGATTAAGGGATATATAGATAGAATAGATATTTCAGAAAAATGCTAGTCAAGTATGCTTTTGGTAGAAATTCTGCTATAATTTCAATCATAGCATCAGAATCATCATCAGCAGTCCCTTGGTAAAGAAATTTGTCATGGGTACACGCAGGACAGGGAGCGTTGGTCGATGCTTCACTCCAGGCTGGTGTGTTTGGGGCTTTTGCAGTTATAGCACCATGTCTATACTTGTGCCATAATAAATTACATGGTCAAGGAATAGTGTTTATGTTTAGCCAAGGAAAAGTGGGTGTGTCTTTGTGTTGTTGCTAAAGTTAGGATTAAGACAAGGGAACATAACTACATACAGAGAGAGAGAGAGAGAGAGAGAGAGAGAGAGAGAGAGAGAGAGAGAGAGAGAGAGAGAGAGAGAGAGAGAGAGAGAGAAGACAGACAGACAGACAGACAGACAGACAGACAGACAGACAGACAGAAGACAGACAGACAGAACAGACAGACAGACAGACAGACAGACAGACAGAGACATTATACACAGACAGTCATACATATAGATAGACAAATAAAGAAATAGACAGAACGACAGACAAACAAGCAAATGAAAAGATGGATATGTAGAGAAGTAAATTGAAATTAAAAACAGACACAGTCAGAGAAAGGCAGCACAGACACAGAATGATATAGAGCTCTGCAGCAGTGGACAGGAGTGTGCCCATACATCTTTGGCTACACAAACACTGTGCTGGTAGTGTGCTTTATTTTCTTTCTGACAGCCAAAAGAGGACATAGGCTGAATCGTGTATGGTAACTTGTAGGCATCCATCAGTCTCGGGAGACTATGGAGTTGTACTGTCGGCTCTTGAGCGCAAAGCCTGGGTAAATAAGTATGGAGGGAAATATGTTTCCCATGCAGCAGACCCCCTCTCCACATCGCTGGAATGGTCGCCCATACCGATGGTTCCAGTACCGTCACAGGAGCCGCCAGAACATTGCCATAAATATATAGGCTTACAGCCCTGAACCACCCTGGGGACTCCAACTCCAAGATTTTTTTCCGCAGGGATGGCGTATAAATACGACACCTATGTGCATGCTTGGTAGGTATAAAAATGCCTGCTCTTCCAAGAGGCGGAGTTGGTTTTGAATGTGTGCGCAAGATGTTCTGTGAAATGAGTGTATGGAAACACTGTCGATTTTATCACAGATACAGTAAAACTAACATTATCACTGATCGCAGATGCGAAAGTCACTCACATCTTCTTGTATTTATGACAGTTTTGTAATGCATCAACATTCCTTTTATGGCTTGAGTTTACCCAAAAAGAAAAACAATTCAAGCCCTTAAAACTTATAGAAACAAAGAATGTTACGAAAGTTTTACTTTTTGTGTCCTTGTACTTGTTCTTTTTGCTCTTGTTCATACTCTTTTTGTTCCCGTTCTTTTTTCTCTTTGCTGTTATTGTTGTTGTTGCTTTTCTTCTTCTTGTTCTTGTTCTTCTTGTTTTTCTTGTTCTTCTTCTTGTTCCTCTTGTTCTTGTTGTTCTTGTTCTTGTTGTTCTTGTTGTTGTTGTTGTTCTTCTTCTTCTTGTTCTTGTTCCTCTTGTTCCTTCTTGGTCTTTGTTCTTGTCTTGTTTTGTTTTTGTTGTTGTGTTTTGTTCTTCGTTCTTCTTCTTCTTCTTCTTCTTCTTCTTCTTCTTCTTCTTCTTCTTCTTCTTCTTCTTCTTCTTCGCATTCTTCTTCGATTCTTCTTCGATTCTTCTTCTTCACATTCTTCTTCGCATTCTTCTTCGCATTCTTCTTCGCATTCTTCTTCGTAACTTCTTCGCAATCTTCTTCGAACATTTTCTAGAACATCAAAACAAACTAGCAAGATGTCGTTTTACAAGTTGCGCACAGTAGCTGACAAGTGTTCTTTCGCAAACTGCCTCTCCATGTCCCTGTCTGAAGCGGGCTAGAGATGATGCAGAGCAGTCAAGATGCAGGAGCAGCAGGATGCAGGACAGTCAGGGATGAAGCAGAGGGGATGCAGAGTCAGGGATGCCTCTGCTGGAGCAGTCGGGGGGTGCGGACAGTCGGGGGATGCAGGAGCAGCAGGGGGATGCAGGAGCAGTCAGGGGGGATGCAGGAGCAGTCAGGGGGGATGCAGGAGCAGCAGGGATGCGGAGGAGGGGGATGCAGGAGCAGTCAGGGGGGATGCAGGAGCAGTCGTCAGGGGGGATGCAGGAGCAGTCAGGGGGATGCAGGAGCAGTCAGGGGGGATGCAGGAGCAGTCAGGGGGATGCAGGAGCAGTCAGGGGGGATGCTGGGACAGGAGAGAGGTGCAGTCCCCTCTGGCCACACTGCAGTCACTGCACTGCACTCTCCCTACTCTCTAAACTGCCCGGTTTTTATAGCAAATACTGGGGAGACTCAATCCTTTTTGCTTGCGTCCGATCCTGTACTATAACAACTGCAAGTATATATATTTTTGCAGAGTGAATAAGTGGCTGTGTGACTCTGTCACTGTTCTTATACACGAGGGATGTAGAGGGGGAGATAGGTTGGTGTGTGCAGTATTGAGCTGGGATATGATGGCTTAGATGTGAGCCTTCGCTGAAGTGTCTATTCAGGTAGGGGATATTTTTCCCTGGGGTTAACATCTGCACCAACTTTACATCCCCTTAGAATGTCCTTTGGATGAGGCTATAAGCCATTGTCCCATGGCAAATACTTGCAGGCCATTCTTCCCGCTCATTAAACACCTGCAGTGTCCTTTTGGAAGAATAGGCAATTAAATGCTGTGGGAACAAATTACAAAATAATGTAAAAAAACAAACATATGCGCATCGGTGTGGTGTTAAAATACCCTGCCTGAAGTCATAATGCAGCTACCTTAGTTAGGGTAAAATGGTTGCAAAGGCAAAATCTCACAAATGGTGAACCTCAGAGCTCAGACCAAAGAATGAAAGAAAATCAGGATGGGTTTTTTTTCCAACAAGTAAATCAAAGTCAGCTGGTTTATATCTTCTACATATCATCAGGTTTGAAATCAGCACGTATATTGATACAGCATTTTTCTTTACTTAAAATGTTAGATTTGGTTTGAAAGCGTTACTTTTTCTCCTATCATGTTTTGTGTAATGGATTAGATTAAAAATAATTAATGGTCTGTGAACACACACACTCACAGAACACACAGATACACACAGACACACACACACACAAATATGATTATTCTCTCTTTTTTTCTCCTTTTTTTCTTAGATGGATGGCTTGATGAAAAAAAGCAATTGCACTGCTTACTCAATGTACCATCTGGAAATAAAAGTTTGACTTGACACACACACACACACAGACACACACACAGACGCACACAGACACATACATTCACACACGTACCTACGCACGCACGCACGCACGCAAGCACACACACACACACGCAAACACACAGCGCCGCACACACAAACACACTCAACACGCACACACACACACACAAACACACTCACCACGCACACACACACACACACAAACACACAGATACACGCGGACACACACACACACACACACACACACACAACACACACACACACACACACACACCCCACACACACGTATGCACGCACGCACGCAAACTACACACACACACGCGCACGCGCGTGCACATCAACACTCTCACGCACGCACGTATGCACGCACGCACACACACACACACACACACACACACAACACACACACACACACACACACACACACCACACACAACACACTTGGGCCACACGAGGAAAAGTTGACCTGAGTATGTGCTTTCAATCAATATTTCGCCACAGTTCTGGAAGTAGCGGCATCTTTAAGTTCTTAAAACTTACAGCAAAACCATGGCTTAAAAAGTTTTTACTTTTCCTGCAGAAATTTATTAACTTTTCTCTCTCCACCACAGTCCATCTATGTCAGCCTGTATACAGCTCTGGAAACTTTTCCTATTCCAGCAGTCCTACACATGACTGAGTATACTGTACTCGTGGAAGGGTGTGTGTGTGTGTGTGTGTGTGTGTGTGTGTGTTGTGTTGTGTGTGTGTGTGTGTGTGTGTGTGTGTGTGTGTGTGTGTGTGTGTGTGTGTGTTGGTGTGTGTGTGTTGTTGTGTGTGTTGTGTGTGTGCTGCAGTCTGCAAATGACTGAGTTACTGTATGTGGAAGTGTGTTGTGTGTGTGTGTGTGTGTGTGTGTGTGTGTGTGTGTGTGTGTGTGTGTGTGTGTGTGTGTGTGTGAGTGTGTATTTTGTGTGTGTGCTGTGTGTGTGTATGTGTGCTGGTTCACTCAGTATTTGTGTGGATTATGTGTGTGGTGAAAGGAGAGAGAGAGAGATGAGAGAGAGAGAGAGAGGATGAGGAGAGAGAGAGAGGAGAGAGAGAGATGGATGAGAGAGGAGAGAGAGAGAGAGAGAGGAGAGGAGAGATGAGATGAGAGGAGAGAGAGAGAGAGAGAGAGAGGAGAGAGAGAGAGAGAGAGAGGAGAGAGAGAGAGAGAGAGGAGAGAGAGAGAGAGAGAGAGAGACAAGGCAAGGCAAGGCAAGCAAGGCAAGGCAAGGCAAGGCAAGCAAGGCAAGCAAGGCAAAATCTTGTATTCGAGGATAATAGATAAGCACACATGTGCTTTTTTACATCCAGTCCCGCCCTTTCAGGGATAACATCAAAATAAAAGATATTAAACAATAACTATACGCAGTACCAAACAAGAGAGAGAGAGAGAGAGAGAGAGAGAGAGAGAGAGAGAGAGAGAGAGAGAGAGAGAGAGAGAGAGAGAGAGAGAGAGAGAGAGAGAGAGGAGAGAGAGAGAGAGAGAGAGAGAGAGAGAGGAGAGAGAGAGAGAGAGAGAGAGAGAGAAGAGAGAGAGAGAGAGAGAGAGAGAGAGAGAGAGAGAGAGAGAGAGAGAGGAGAGAGAGAGAGAGAGAGAGAGAGAGAAAACCAACTTACGCAACTTTTTGTGCGATAGTAACCGCAGAATGTCTGTTTTTACGACCTTTTATATCAGTTTATTTGCAGATTTGCCAATACCTATATTGCTCCTCTTTGAATGTAGGCCATACACATGAAGGAGATCAATTATCATAGATTTGAAATCACATTTCTGTCTCGGTCTTTTGGTTAATGTAGAAGAGGACATACCCCAAGTTTCACAATGTGCACTTAACATTGGTCAAGGGTTTGTTATGTGAATTTCTTTGCAGACACGAACAGTCAGTATCATGAAATAATTCTGTAGCATTCAGCCCTTACCTTGTACTAGATCGACCCTAAACTCGAAATTTATGGGCGGTCTACAGGTAACGTAACATCATTTTTGGATTCATAAACAACTTCCCAAATCTGATAACATTTCATTACCTATCCCTTTCCGTGAGCTCTGCCAAGATTCATTTTAGAACTGCCATGATTTTGGGCATGTTTAAATTGTCAAAGACTCTTCATGTCGTGGTACAGAGTCTGAGCTGGGTGTATTATAGCTTCCATCGCCCATCGAAGCTTACATGAAGTAAGAGATCTTTATCGTGCATATTTGATATTCTAAATGCATATATAAATGAGAGGGATTAAAAAAAAAACGAAGTAGGTGTGCATTTTCACTTTTGTTAGTGGGGGGGGGGGGGGGGGTATATTGTAAAATCCCTATCCTTGAGTCAGTGGACACCACTACTGAGAATCGAACCCACGATTTTATTGACCGAAGACAAGAGAAACACTCTCGCCATTTAACATAAGTCATCTTTGTTCAACTTTGAGTTATTTTATGCTATTTCTTGATATTCTTTTATTTTGAGGATAATGGAATAAGCACTAATGTGCTTTTCTTTTACATCCAGTACCTACCTATGTGTATGCAGTTTTGTAAGTCTTGTCATCTGTTCCCACCGGCACACGATGGCCTACTCTTACGAAAAGCGGAACAGGATTTAACGTGTGCTCGAGATGTTCTGTTAAATGGGGGATGATCAAACAATCTGATGCACCACAGCAAGTGAAGGATGATCAAACAATCTGATGCACCACAGCAAGTGAAGGATGATCAAACAATATGATGCACCACAGCAAAGTGAAGGATGATCAAACAATATGATGTACCACAGCAAAGTAAAGGATGATCAAACAATATGATGCACCACAGCAAAGTGAAGGATGATCAAACAATATGATGCACCACAGCAAAGTGAAGGATGATCAAACAATATGATGCACCACAGCAAAGTGAAGGATGATCAAACAATATGATGTACCACAGCAAGTGAAGGATGATCAAACAATATGATGCACCACAGCAAAGTGAAGGATGATCAAACAATATGATGCACCACAGCAAAGTGAAGGATGATCAAACAATATGATGTACCACAGCAAAGTGAAGGATGATCAAACAATATGATGCACCACAGCAAAGTGAAGGATGATCAAACAATATGATGCACCACAGCAAAGTGAAGGATGATCAAACAATATGATGCACCACAGCAAAGTGGAGGGGTCTCCACCACACGCGCGCCCACAAACAAACGCACCTGCAAACACCAGCGAGGCGCGCGCACTCATAATACCCCCCTATGCATAAGCTGAAGAAGGCACACTTGGAAAAGTTGTGACGAAAACTCCGGATTCGGGCCCTTGACACTGCACTTTTGCACAGTCACTGAGCCCACAGTACCAAGACCGTGCCCTACTCTATGCATACAACTTTTACAACCATTTTTGATGTGTGTGGGCTGGACTTGTAGCGACACCACTGCCCCGAAGATGGCAACCCCGCTCTCACGGGGCCAAGTTTGTCGGAAGGAAGCATGATACAGTGTCGGCAATGATGACCCCTACAACTGCAATCAAATGTAAATTTCATACAATATGATGCACTACTGCAAAGTGCAGGGTCTCCGCTACACAAGCGCACACAAACAAACGCACCTGCAAACACCAGCGAGCGCGCACACGCGCCAACGAATACATACCCCCTATGCATAAGCTGAGGAAGGCGGAAAAGATGTGACGAAAACGACGGATTCGGGCCCGTGACAGCCGCTCTTTTGCACAGTTACAGAGCCCAAGGCACCAAGACCGTGCCCTACTTTATGCACACAACCTTTACAACCATTTTCCATGTGTGTGGCGCTGGACTTGTGACGACACCGCTGCCCCGAAGATGGCAACCCTGCTCTCACGGGGCCATGTTTGTCGGAAGGAAGCATGGTACAGTGTAGGCAATGATGACCCCTACAACTGCCATCAGATAATACTCATACAATATGATGCACAAACAGCAACGTGCTGAGTCTCCACTACACGTGCGCAGCAAAACAAACGCACCTGCAAACACCAGCGAGCACGCGCACGCGCGCACGCATATCATACCCCCTATGCATCAGCTGAGAAAGGCACACTTGGAAAAGCTGTGACGAAAAACGGCGGTTTCGGGCCTTTGACACCGCACTTTTGCAGTTACAGAGCCCACGGCACCAAGACCGTGCCCTACTCTATGCATACAACCTTTACAACCATGTTTGATGTGTGTGGCACTGGACTTGTAGCGACACCGCTGCCCGGAAGATGGCAAAACTGCTGTCACGTGGGCCATAGAGAATAGGTAGTGAGTGTATCAGAGGCAATATCGCTTCACTTTTGTAAAACGAAAACTATTATAAAATGTCCGTTTGGGGAAATAAGCGTTGATGCTCTGGTTCAAATGGCTTTCTGATAGTTCATTTCCATACACGCATACACACACACACACACACACACACACACACACACACACACACACACACACACACACACCACACACACACACACACACACACACACACACACACACCCCACACACACACACGCGCACACACACACACACGCAATTCCAAGATTGAATTCTTGGAAGACCACAATATTCCCGTAATGTAACTTGCTCTTGTTCTGAGCCATTATCTTGTGAACATATTCTTTTCATTGTTCAGTTTTAAATTCAATTTACAAACAAAATGCCTTGAAATTCAAAGGGAACCATTGAACATAGTTTCGAGAAAACCGTTGATTACTGATGTTGCTAGGATTATTTCCAGTCTTCTGTAAAATTTTATGGTAGGTTTTTTGTTTGTTTGTTTGTTTGTTTAGTCTAATATCACAAGTGTGAACAGACTTAAATTGAACTACAACAACAACAACACACACACGCACACACACACGTATACACACGCACGTACGCACACATGAACGCACGCACACATGCACACACACACACACCACTCACACACACACACTTAATGATAACCAGTATGAAAAGGGAGAGAAGGAACAGTCACCTCAGGAACAGATTACACCATCATGGTCACTCCCCAGAGAGCTATCCACTGACCTCCCTGACCCTCAAAAGGGAAAATAACAGAATGTTGGTGTGGAGTGCCATTAGGTCAGCATTCTATGACTACTTACCATACTTGTGTATATATACATACATATACATATACATATGTATATATATATAATTTCAGGGATGATTAAAGTGTTTTTGACTTGACTTGACTGACTTGACTAACACACATGGGGACAATTTGCAACTAAGAGAGAGAGAGAGAGGAGAGGAGAGAGAGAGAGAGAGAGAGAGAGAGAGAGAGAGAGAGAGAGAGGAGAGAAGAGAGAGAGAGAGAGAGAGAGAGAGAGAGAGAGGGGAGAGAGAGAGAGAGAGAGAGAGAGAGACTCCAACCTTCAAAATGACATCGTTTAACAAAACTTTTTCTATCATTTTTAACTATTCCATCTTTTGCTTGTTTGCAGCTTTCATGCAGGAAAAAAGCATGAGTGGGTGTATATATTGCTTTAAGAGGTCTCAACTTGTGTTTCCTTTGCATTGGAGAGCGTTATGACAAGGGGAAGATTGCAACACAGGTGATAGAGAATTGAGTAATAGGACTTTGGAAGTGGTTGAGAATGGGTGTGTAATTGTGTGTAGGCACACATATCTGGAACGTGTTTATAGGTGAGCTTGCATGTTGCAAGTGTGTGTTTGTGTGTGTGTGTGTGTGTGTTGTGTGCGTGTGTGCGTGTGTGTGTCTGTGTGTGAGAGAGACAGAGATAGAGAGACAGAGAGACAGAGAGAGAGAGACAGAGAGAGAGAGAGATTGATTGATTGATAGATTGATTGATTGATTGATTCTTTTATATCGAGGATAATGGAATAAGCACTCTTGTGCTTTTTTCATCCAGTCCCCGTGTGTATGCAGTTTTTGTAAATGTCATCTGTTCCACCAGCACACGATGGCCTACTCTTACGAAAAGCGGAACAGGATTTAACGTGTGCACAAGATGTTCTGTGTGCGTTCGCACACGGGGCCTCGGTTTAAAGTCTCATCCGAAGAGAGAGAAGATATAATATGATATTATATATATATATATATATATAATTATCTCTCTCTCTCTTCTAATATATATATAGATAGAGAGAGAGAGAGAGAGAGAGAGAGAGAGAGAGAGAGAGAGAGAGAGGGGGGGGGGGGGGATTTTGCAACCAGCTTCCTCCACTCCTCGTAGTTCTCAGCTTTTGGCAGTAAGTCCTTTCCACTCAAGACCAGCCTACTCTCTGATGTCTCCCTGTCGTGTTCTCTGTCAGCAACTAGGTTTTCTATGCACAGTAACAACAACATCAGCAACAACAATAACAACAAAAGAATCAACTACAAAGCTGTCTTCCTTTCTAAAATATTATTGAACTTCAAAATGAGTTTTTTGTTTGGATCATTATATTCTTGTAACAGTAACAGCAACAACAGAGCGGCAGCAGCAGCAGCGTAGCAGTAACAGCAGTAAAAACAATTACAACAACAGCCAGCAAAAACAACTAAAGCAACAACAGCGAAAACTACTACACATAAGAAAAACCTTCCTCTCTTAAACTTCCACTGGAACTTCAACATCAATTTCATTTCTTGCTTGTCATATTGTATTTGCTGACCACTTCACAAAAGTGCTCTGGCCTAAATATGACATTCGTAATTACATTGTCTTCCGACCTTTTTTCCCTTCTTCTCCAAGATGGCTTTGGAAACGTCAATATTATTATTTTTTCTTGCTCTTAATGTTATAAGTGTAGACCCTTTCACACAACGCCTTTCCTAAATCTGACATTTGTAATAGCATTTTCTCTATTGTGTGTGTGTGTGTGTGTGTGTGTGTGTGTGTGTGTGTGTTGTGTGTGTGTGTGTGTGTGTGTGTGTGTGTGTGTGTGTGTGTGTGTGTGTGTGTGTGTGTGTGTGGTGTGTGTGTGTGTGTTGTGTGTGTGTGTGTTGTAAGTTTTGTCTCTGTCTGGCTGTCTCTGTGTCTCTGCGTCTGTCCCGTCTGTCTCTGTCTCTGTCTCTGTCTGTCTGTCTGTCTGTCTTCTGTCTGTCTGCCTGTCTGTCTGTCTGCCCTGTCTGTCTGTCTGTCTGTCTGTCTGTCTGTCTGTCTGTCTTGTCTCTGTCTGTTTTCTGTCTCTCTCTCTCTCTCTCTCTCTCTCTCTCTCTCTCTCTCTCTCTCTCTCTCTCTCTCTCTCTCTCTCTCTCTCTCTCTCTTTCGAACTTCCATTTAAAACTTCAACAGTGCATTACTCTTTATTCACGCAATAGTGTTTTTAGATTTTTTCAGAAAGAGCATGCAGCCTAAATGTGACATTTATAATCACATCTGATTGTTTCCTGTTTTTATTTTGTCCCTCCCCCCTCATTCTCTCTCTGTCTCTGCGTCTGTCTGTCTGTCTGTCTGTCTGTCTGTCTGTCTGTTCTCTCCGTATTTCTCTCCGTCTCTCTGCCTCTGTTTCTCTGTCTGTGTTCCTGTCACTCTGTCTCTGCCTCTGTCTCTCTGTCTGTGTTCCTGTCACTCTGTCTCTGTCTCTGTTTCTCTGTCTCTCTCTCTTTCTCTTTTTCTTCTTGTTCTTCTTGTTCTTCTTGTTCTTGTTGTTGTTTTGTTGTTGTTGTTGTTGTTGTTGTTGTTGTTGTTCTTCTTCTTCTTCTTCTTCTTCTTCTTCTGTCTCTTCTTCTTCTCCTTCTCCTTCTTCTTTTCTTCTTCTTCTTCCTCTTCTTCTTCTTCTTCTCTACTCTACAGTTTTATTCATTTCTTAGTTTATTTTCTTATTGTTTTCTATCTTTTTTTATGGAAGACAAATTGACACTGAGGAGGTGACAGGATGGTTAAGACGTTCGCCTGCCAACAAATAATCCTCCATTTATTAATTATTTATTATTATTATTATCATTATTATATTATTATTATATTATATATTACTATACTACTACTACTACTACTACTACTACTACTACTACTACTACTACTACTACTACTACTACTACTACTAAATAAAGCATTAGGTTCTGGGTTCGATTCCCACCCTCGCCATTTCTTCCCAGTTTGACGAAAAAATTAAACTGAATGTCAAAGTCATTGGGATGAGACTACAAACCGAAGCACGTGTGCGAATGCACGCATAAGATCTTGCACATTTGCTAAAACCCGTTCCGCCTTTTAGAAGAGCATGCCATTGCGTGCTGGTAGGAGCGGATGACAACAAAACATTAAAAAAACAACTAGCATGCACACAGGTGTCGTGTTTAGACACCATCCTTGAGGGAAAATCAGGGAGTTGGAGTCCTCAGGGCGGTTCAGGGCTGTGGGCCTATGGCATGTTCTGGCGGCTCCTACGACGGCACTGGAGGCATTTGTATGGGCGATTTCCTTTTCAGTCGACCGTTCCAGCGACATGAGAGAGAGAGAGAAGAGAGAGAGAGAGAGAGAGAGAGAGAGAGAGAGAGAGAGAGAGAGAGAGAGAGAGAGAGAGAGAGAGAGAGAGAGAGAGAGAGAGAGAGAGAGAGAAGAGAGGTGTGTGTGTGTGTGTGTGTGTGTCTGCTGCATGGGTAACAGCTTTGCCCTCCATACTTACTTTACCCAGGCCCTACGCTCTACAGCTTAGAGCAGAACTCCGTAATCATCCCAGACCGACCAATGTCTGCTATTATTATGGAATCCAAACTATAACCACGTTAGAAAGCTTCATGAACATACAAAGGCACGCTTTAAGATTGCCCCATACTTTAATCGAACTCTGCTGATAAGTTCAGTATAAATCTTCCTTTGTAAGTAATTTGAGGTCAGCTGATCTCAACTGTTTTTTTTATAGATGCGATAGGAGAATATTTGTTCTGAATCTATTGTATTTTTAAGAAGATGGTCTCCTCTACCATCCTAATTGTGACGCATTCTTAATTAACAAAATCTGGAAAGAGTGAGGGATAACACTACGATGTGAAAGAGCAGCACTGGCTCAATGTATAAACGGCTATAGATCCTTTTTTTGATATTAAATATTAATGAAGCAGTTCTAAGAAAATCTCGTCCATGAGAAGACCTGTTGCTGACCACACCTTCTTTAATTCCCTTCCTAACAACAAATGAGTCAATACAATTGCAATCCTCTAGCCCTGAAGTCGAAGTACAGTTGCCTGTATGTGAAGTAATGGAAAAAAGCAACACGCAAACATCTCCAGTGTGCAATTTCAATCTCACGGGGATTCCCAGGTGTGAGGGGTGTGTCAGAGTGCACATTCTGGGGACCACCAGAGTGTTAAACTGGGGAACACGTAACAACAATACGGCTTTTATCTTTAATATAATATAGAACATGCAAAATTGAATAAAAAAGCCATGCAGTTGTAAACAAATAGAGAGGAACTTTCTTCACGAAAAGTTACAAAAACAAAACAAAGGCACAAGCTGCAAACAAAAAAAAACTTGTAAACATTCACCCTGGCATTGGATGAGCGGCTTCCTTATGCATCACTGTAAACAATAACAGCCGTTTGACCTTTTCCAGGAGCCTCGTGGAGACCCGTTATTGTCCAATGGTGTTCCCGAAAAGGAAACCCACGTGTCCTTACAATCTACAGCAACATCAGCCCCTAAGCCAGATATTACTCTTCATTACAGTCATGTCATGTGTAACTACAAAAAAAGCCCATTTACGTACTTTGGTTCTGCATCTGATCAAAAATAGCCACACATCAATCTCATTGCATATTTTGGTCAACAGCTTTCTCTTTCTCACTGGTCTCTGTTTCTTTGATGGTGGGGGCAGTGTCGACTTGGATGCCAGAATAACCAGCTCATCACGCCCACACACGCCAGACGACAACTGATGATTCAAGATCTGTCCTTGTTTTGAAGGAGTGAGGTGGGGGGAGGAGGGGAAGGAGAGTCTAGGGGGGGGGGGGGAAGACCAGCTTGTCTTTTTTCAGTTGTTGACAGTTTTGACAAGTAGGCAGACATTTCGAATGGCTAGTCCGTACCAGATTTCCACACATTGGTAGATTTTGAGCGCTCATTAGATGCCTTTTTGTCTTGCTATGTAAAACGTGTCATCATAGCTCAGCCTGTTGCACGAAACCATTTCAGAGCACTGGTTGTTGGCTAACAGTCAAACGTTTGATTTTTTTCTCGCATAGTTTAATACTAACATATCGAGGGTTACCTGCCTGAAGCGGCTATCACGGTTCGACGTAGTTTCGAGAAAATGGCGTTTGAAAGTTTCACATCGCTGTGGGCTTTGTGCCTTTTATGCTGTATCCTTTAGCCTGTGAGAATTATTTTGTCAATATATTCGCCTTTCATATCTGAAATTTCGATGGCAACAATTATTGTTTTTTATTGAATAACACCTTCTTGTTCAACCACAGTAGGAGCTAGCCAAGTTGGAAAGATGATAAGTGAAACGAAACTAGCCCGCCCTGGTTGCCGAACCTGCTAAGGGCGGCACACCGAGGCCCGTGTGCGAACGCACGCAGAACATCTTGCGCACACGTTAAATCCTGTTCCGCTTTTCGTAAGAGTAGGCCATCGTGTGCCGGTGGAAACAGATGACAATATTTACAAAACTGCATACACACGGGGACCAGATGAAAAAAAGCACATGATTGCTTATTCTGTTATCCTCGATATTAAAAGATTAAATAAATAAATAAATAACAGGCATTGCGCTGTGGCGGGAAAGTAAAATTTAACTAAGGATGCCTGAAGGGGCCGTCTACTTGAAGTGTGTTTGACAAGCCTCCAGCCTGCCAGCTGCTGTACCGCCGGAAGCGCCGACTTGGCGTCGGGCTATTACCGTAGGGAGGGCTGGACAGCTCTGGGACCATGAAATGAGGTTTAAATCTTTGTTACCATTGTTTTACATCACTGACTGTACAAATTAGGGACCGCGAGAAGCGGCTATTTAGAAAATATTTAAACAAACTTTGCTCTCAGATAACACAGGAGATCAAGAAGCAGTATCTATGAACCCCAAAACGCATACATAAGTCTATCACTTTATATTTCCGATTTTTTAAACTCTGAGAAAGAAGGTTTGTTTGTTTGTTTGTGTGTGTGTGTGTGTGTGTGTGTGTGTGTGTGTGTGTGTGTGTGTGTGTGTGTGTGTGTGTGTGTGTGTGTGTTGTGTGTGTGTGTGTGTGTGTGTGAACTTCTCTGAATTACTTATCTGACTGCCAATGTCATGTATGTAGCCAATGCACACAGGTGTGCACATACATGCTTATGTACCCTTAAAATAAGTATGTCTTATTTTTGGCTTTATTGATTTTTTTAATTTGAATTGAATTGCTTGTAAATTCATATGTCTTTCTACCAATGGTTTTAAAACATTGCATTTGTTGGTGAGCCTGTGTGTGTGTGTGTGTGGGGGGGGGGGGGGTGTGAGCG
>CM060318.1:86831479-86836479 GCA_030674155.1 Stramonita haemastoma | reverse complement strand
TATATATATATTTTAAAGGCCTCGGTTGCATGCAGATCATGAAGCACAATCTTTTTGTTAATTATGTTTTATGTCTTTCTTTTTCTCTTTTTGTGTGGGTGCTCTACACGTCTTTCTTCATTGGCCAAAAAACAACAACAACCCAAGAAACAAAAACTAATAGCTAAATCATTTTCAGTCTCACACACACACACACACACACACACCACACACACACACACACACACACACACACACACACACACACACACACACACACAGATAGCCTAAATGTTAGAATATTGCGCTCGCAATCTTTCAACCCCGGTTCGAATCCCGTTCGAGGGTATTTTTCCCCTGGAGTTAACATCAGTGCTGACTCCACTCTCTCCAAAAATCCTTCGGATGAGACTAGAAACCAAGGCCCCGTGTGCGAGCGCACACAGAGCATCTTGCGCACACTTTAAATCCTGTTCCGCTTTTCGAAAAAGTAGGTCTTTGCGTGGGGGTGGGTGGGAGTGGGGGAGTGGGGGGACAGATGAGAAAATTGGAAAAACTGCATACACACGACGGAGACGGAATGTAAAAAAGAAAAGCACACGAGTTTATTCCATTATCCTCGATATAAAAGAATAAATAAATTAATTAATAAACACGCTTCCTTCGGATGAGACTATCAACTGAAGTCCTGTGTGCGAACGTAGGTAGAAGGTTGTTGCTCACTTGTTGAAACCCGTTCCTCTTTCGGAAGAGTAGGCCATTGTGTGCCCATGGGAACGGATGACATTTACAAAACTGCATACACATGAGAACTGGATGTAAAAAAATGCCCAGAGTGTTTATTTCTTTATCCTTGAAATACAAGAATTTTTTAAAATTCGCACGCTATCTTTATGCTTTAGGGGAAAACCCAACCAACCAACCAGACAAAAGTATAAAAAAACAACAACAAAAAACAGCCCTCATGTTGAAAGGTAATACCGTTATTATTATAAAAGTGCAACTAAAAATAAGCTATACCATATTTTCATTCTACTGAGATCAATCATGATCACATAATAAAAATCTAGATAGAGGGAAATAAAATTGTAGGTAGCAATGGGGCCAGATTACTTCTTAACATACTTTGTAAGATTTTTTTTTTAAATCACAAGGGAAGAAAAACCTTATTTACAAAAAAACAATAAAACAACAAAATAAATAAAATTAAATGACAAAGTAACTTTCTGTCAACATTACTGGCCATCACATCAATACCAAAATAGTTTCTCCATAGATCACTTAAATAATCCAGTTTTCAAAAAGAATAAATGATAATATATAAATATATATTATATATATATATATATATTATATATATATTATATATATATATATATATATATATATATATATATAGCCGCTGTAGTCTAGTGGTTAGGGCGTTGGACTCGTAATCTAAAGGTTGCGGGATCGATCCCAGCTTTCGGCTATGGCGTTGTGCCCTTGGAAAAGGCACTTTACGACTATTTTCTCACCCCACCCAGGTGTAAAAGGGGTACCAACCTTGTGTTGGGGGTTAACCCTGCAATAGACTGGCGTCCTATTCAGGGGGGAGTCTATACACTCTCAGTCGCTTAACGCCACAGACACCGGGATAAGCCCCGGCTTGATGAGCCTTAGGCTCGGGACAGACTTTAACTATATATATATATATATTTTTTTTTTAAGGCATGCAGATCTGGAGCACCATCTTTTCTTTTCTTTTTTTCATTTCTTTGTTCTCTTGTATGTGGGTGCTCTACACGTCTTTCTTCATTGGCAAAAAACAAAAAAACACAACAAAACCCCCTAAATAATTTTCAATCTTTGTAACATTACACACTGTCATAGCAAGACAAAATTGTTTCTTGAGCACATTAGATAATCCAGCTTTACACAAAAAAATATAACAAAGCACACACATATATTACATATGAAACCCCAACAAATAAATCGCAAAATAACGTATTTAGTTTTAACATTACTGGCCATCACAGCAAGACCAAAATTTTCTTTAATAAATCAATGAATCCACCTTTAAGAAAATAACACACACACACACAACACACACACACACACACACACACACACACACACACACACACCACACACACACACCAAGAGTCCTTCGTATGAGACTATAAACCGAGGTCACGTGTGTGAACGCACGCAGAACATCTTCCGCACACATTTAAACCGTTCTGCTTTTCGGAGGAATAGGCCAGTGTGTGTCAGTGGGAGCAGATGACAAAAATTTTCGAAACTGCATCAACACGGGGGCTGGATGCAAAAAAGCACATGAGTGTTTATTTCATTATCTTCGAAATAAAACCACACACACACGCACACACACATACACACACACACACACACACACACACACACACACACACACATATATATATATATATATATATTATATATATATATATATATATATATATATATATATATATTATATATATATATATATTATATATATATATATATATTATTATTATTATTATTTTTTTTTTAAAAGGCCTCAGTTGCATGCAAATCATGGAGCACCATCTTTTTCATTTCTTTTTGGTGGGCGCTTCACACGTCTCTCTTCTTTGGCAAAAAAAACAACTAAAGCAACAACAAAAAAGGAAAAATGTGCCCCTTTCCCTTCCCTTCTTTTCCCTGTCATCCATGAACCTGAGTCAGCACTTCTCTTACCTACCTACGTCCAGAGCACTAACTGCCCCAGTGTGAATTGCTGCCTGTGTCCATGTTCAGCGGCAGTGAACAGTCGGCTGGGTTTATTGTTGCTCTAGTGTGTGCTGCTGCTGCATGCGTTTCTACACGTGTAAACGAGTGATATACATTTGTCTGGGTTTATCTTTGCTCTAGTGTGTTTGTGATAGTGTTAAGTTCTTTATCCTTTAATTCTTTTTTTCTGGCTTTTGCTGCATGCTTTCCTGACAATTTTGTGCCTTTGCGTTTCCTGGGCCTAGAAATTCATTCAGCGGGTATTGCAGCGTGGTCACTACAAATAAAGATTATTTCCTGACCTAACATCAGTTGTGACAGGACTATACCAGACTTCATTTTTAAACAGATCATCTGAATGCATTCAGGGAAAATAGAGCTAGAGATGACCTGATATCAGGGACTGTATATAACAAGGTTCACAATGGGACTATGAATTAAATGCATATGGACAAATACTTCATTTGAATTCACAAAAACAGCGCCAAAAAAAAAACACCTCTGGAGTTTTGCAAACACTAAAAAAAATCATTTCAAAGCCATTATCCAATCAGAAAATTGGGGAAACAAGCCCTCAAATAATCTCTAGCCCAGATTATATCAAACCATCTAAGGATTTAAAAAAATATACAGCTTTATAATCATACCACCAGAATAAAACGAGAGGAAACTCGTAATTTATAACTAATAAACCTAACAAAACTATCAGGGCACCCAAGCTTTTTTCAACGGATTGATGAAATAGAAAAAAGGAAACCTTTTTATTTTTTATTATTTTTTTTATTTTATTTTTTAGCAATGATCATTTATAGGATTATGAAAACTTTTTGAATTGAAAAAAGAAATCGGTTTATATCAATAATTGTTATAAGAGTATCTTTAATATTTTTTTCAACACTTTTATAAGAAAAATATCTTGAAAGAAACCTATGTATAAACAAAGCCAATAGAAAATTTTGGAACATTCCATGATCAACTCTTCAGTATAAAGGGAGGAACCTTATTTCATGACACCAACTCAATAGGATTGAAAGTTAATACTTCATACCAACTAGTTCAGTAGGAAGGGAAAAGCTTCATACAACACCAGCTTACTACACAGGGAAGAACTGTAAACCTTGAAAAGAACTAGATTAATCTGAATCAAAATCTACACGTGGAAAGTGACACAGATGAAACAGGGCATGGACTCCATACACTACAGCAGGCCCTTTTCCCCAGTACTACAACTGTCAAGAGTTAGCTTTAGCTTTAAACTAATATTTGTCTAAAAAAATAGTAACAAAAATAATATAAATTTAAAAAAAAAAAAAAAAACACAATTCGTCTGCATGTCTTTTCTCTTGCACAAATAGAAACACTAATAATGATGATGATATATGGGATTTATATAGCGCTTATACCGTTTTCTGAGGAATGAAGTATTTTCCGCTAGCCAGTAAGTCAAACCCTCTTTCCCTTCAGTGTTGTTCTCTCATGCAACTGTTGTTCCAAGCAATGCAATCAATGTGAAGGTAACTAGGTTGGCAACAACTCAATATGAAGGGAAGAGTTTTATACCTAATAACACCTGGCTCAATAACGACTACCTAATAACAACTAGAATAAAGGAAATAACTTCTTTGATATCAACCAACTCATTCCAAGGAACAATTTTACTTTTTTTGACACCAACCCGTATTAAGAAAATAACCTTTTACACGTGTACCAGCGAACTCAACCTGAACGAAAGAACTTTTTGCTTTGATAGAACTAACTCAATATAAAGGGAAGAGCCTGCTAACACCAACTAAATGAATATGGAGGGGAAAACTTTATACTCTGATACAAAAAACAAAGAAATATGAAAGGGGGAGCTCTATACTTTTGTAATAACTGAATCTGAAGAAAAAAGTTTACAGTTTGATAACTATCGTGATACCAAGCTTGGAACTTTATTCTTTGAGCCAACTTGTTCAATAGCAAGGGGATATTCTATTCTATGACACCAACGTATTTCATGGAATGAAAAAAACAACAACCCAAACTTAGTGACAACTCAAGAGGAAGGAAAGAGATCTACACTAACCAACCAAGTGACTTAATGTAAAAGAAAAAAAAAACAACCTTATACTTGATAACCAGTAGAATTTGAAGTCAAAACTACGTGTCAAGCTATTGAGGTAAAACCGTGTAACTCTCATACATTAAGCACTTTTTCAGTATCGCCGTTATTTTCAAAGGTTATCAGAACACTGTTTTTTTTGTTGTTATATAGCTCCAGC
>CM060318.1:86786479-86823979 GCA_030674155.1 Stramonita haemastoma | reverse complement strand
AGAATAGAAAAGTGTTGATAGGTAAGGAGCAAACAAGAGAACTAGATGAATAAACAACTGAAAACATCAATCCACCACCATCTGTCAAGTTATACATGTGACATAAATCATACATTTGGATAAAAGGGGGAAAAATTTAACTAATATCGTTATTGGAGGGGAGGGGGGGTAGAGATACTATCAATAAAAATGTAAATAAAATGTTATGGAAAAAAAAGAAAAAAAAAAGAAAGAAAAGTTACATGAAAAATCCTAGATATTTCAAGAGAGAGAGAGAGAGAGAGAGAGAGAGAGAGAGAGAGAGAGAGAGAGGAGTGAGAGAGAGAGAGAGAGAGAGAGAGAGAGAGAGAGAGAGAGAGAGAGAGAGAGGCAAGGCAAGGCAAGGCAAGGCAAGGCAAGGCAAGGCGAGGCAAAATTCCTCCACTCGAGGACAACAGACAAGCACTCGTGTGCCTCTTTCACATCCAGTCCCCGCTCCCCCCAGGGACAACTTCATGATAAAAAGACAGCCCCAACCAAAACAACAACTACAAAGGCAAGGCAAGGCAAGGCAAGGCAAGGCAAGGCAAAATATTTTATTCGAGGATAATAGATAAGCACTTGTGCTTTTTTACATCCAGTCCCCGCCCTTTTCAGGGATACATCAAGTTGAAAAAATACTAAACAATAAAGCTTTATGCAAACCAGACAACATACAAGAATAAGGACACTATATATGATAAGGTAATAAAAATGCACTCGATCAGAAGACAAAAATCAGAAGTCACAATAAAAGATTTTGATAATGAAAGAATAGAAAAGTGTTAATAGGTAAAGAGCAAACAAGAGAAGAGAATAAACAACTGAAAACATCAATCCACCACCATCTGTCAAAAATTATACATGTGACATAAATCATACATTTGGATAAAAGGGGGAATTTTTTTTTTTTAAACTAATATCCTTATTGGAGGGGGGGGGAGATACTGCCAATAAAAATATAAATAAAATCAACAATTATAATGATCCAAATATCCAAAAGTAAGGAACCATACCAAGTATCAAACAACAGGCAAGAATTAACACAGAGATACAATATTAAGGTAATGTTATAAAGTCACTGATTCAGAAACGAAAATGATAAGTAAGAATCAATGATGATTTTGAGTTGAATAAAGAAAGCAAGAAAAACAATGAAAAAACAAAAACAAAACAAAACAAAGAAAAGGCGCAATAATTAAGAGTAAACATGAAAATATGATGAGGTTAAATGACTGAAAGCATCAATCTACCACCATCTAACATCAAATAAGTCCCATAAAACAAGATTTTGATAAGGGGGAGAAGAACAACAACAACAGGTAAGGAATACGACAGAGATACAATATTAAGGTAATGTTATAAAAAGGCACTCATTCAGAAGCAAGATATGGAGTAAGAATCAATGATTATTTTGATTTGGATGATAAAACAAAAACAAAACAAACAAAAAAAAAACAAATAAACAAACAAAAACAAAACACACACACACACACACACACACACACACACCACACACACACACACACACCAAAAAAAAAAAGAAAAAAAAAAAAAAAAAAAAAAAAAAAAAAGGCGCAATGATTAAAGAGCAAACATGAGAACATGATGAGGTTGAATGACTGAAAACATCAATCCACCACCATCTGTCATCAAAATAGTCCCATACAGCATAAGTTTGATAAAAGGGGGGAAAGAACAACAACAACAAACCCAACTCACACACACACACACTCACACACACATACACACACACACACACACACACACACACACACACACACACACACACACACACACACACACACACACACACACACACACACACACACACACAAAAGGGCGCAATAATTAAAGAGCAAACAGAGACTATGATGAGGCTAATGACTGAAAACATCAATCCACCACCATCTAACATCAAAATAGTCTCATAAAACATAAGTTTTGATTAAAGTGGAGAAGACAACAACAACAAAAAACCCAACTCACACACACACACACACACACACACACACACACACACACACACACACACACACACACACACACACACACACACACTCTCTCTCTCTCTCTCTTCTCTCTCACCACACACACACACACAACCCTCTCTCTCTCTCTCTCTCTCTCTCTCTCTCTCTCTCTCTCTCTCACACACACACACACACACACACACACACACACACACCACACACACACACACACACACACACACACACACACACACACATACACACACACGCACACAGAGGGAGGGAGGAGGAGAAGGGGGAGAAGGAGAAGGGGATATAATTGGTTTATTATTTTTGGTGCATCAAGTGGATTAGAAGGTGAATTTTGAAGGTTGTCAATGATTGATGCTCTTTAATTGAATCGGGAAGGGAGTTCCACAGCACAGGGCCTGAGTATAGTAAACTAGATTTAAACAAGTCTATTCTTGGGATTGGGACACTTGGCTTTTCAGTATTTCTGGAATGATTCATTGCGAACTTATCTCTTAAGGATGTGGGGACAGCTCCTGCCATTATCTTAAACATAAAAATGTCTTTGTTATATTTTAGTCTTTGGTGTAGGGGGAGAATATTTAACTGGGTATAATCCACTTCAAATAAAGTTGTTTTCTTCAGGAGGATAAGTTTGAGAGCACGTTTATACAGACTTAGTAACGGTTTCATAGTGTTTGCACTGGCAGAATCCCATAGGGTTGAGGCATAGTCTATTGAGGATTGTATGTAAGCTTGGAAGAATAATTTCCTTGAATTGTGGTCAAGGAAATGTTTAATTTTAGTCAACTGGTATACTCTTTGGGACAAATATTTGCATAGATGAGATATGTGGTAGAACCAGCTGAGATTTTCATCGATTGTTACTCCTAGAACTTTGTGATGAGAGGTTTGTTCAATTGCTTCCTTTCTTATATGGATTGGAAACTGTTTATGAGGTAAATTTTGTCGCTTTTGTCTGGTGGTGATAAGCATGCATTTTGTTTTTTGGGGGTGAATAGACATATGGTTCAGTTCTGTCCATTTGACAAGATCATTGCAGCTTTGTTGTAATATGGTTGCAAGAGAGTCAATGTCGTTATGGCTTGTATGTATGGTTGTATCGTCAGCAAATAGTTCACATTTAGATTTGATAAGTAGAGGAAGGTCATTTATGTATAAGGAAAAGAGAATAGGTCCTAGTATAGATCCCTGTGGTACTCCATAATGAATGGGTTTTAGATTGGATGTGGATGTAGTTGTTGAGACACACTGTTGTCTGTTTTTAAGATAAGAAGCAAGTAGTTCTAGACTATCTGATGATAGATTGTACAGTTCTAGCTTTCTGATGAGGAGTGTTTGGTCAATTGTATCAAATGCTTTTTTGAAATCTACAAATAATACTCCACAAAATTTGTTTTCATTAATGTTTGATAGCCAATTGTCTATGAGACTAGTCAGTGCAGTATGACATGAGTGATTTTGTCTGAATCCTGATTGATTAGGGTGAAGAAGGTCGTTAGTGTCTATATGACGGACTAAGTGTTTATTTATATGTTTTTCCAGGGGTTTTGAAAGAAGGGATATAATAGAGATTGGCCTATAATTTGAGGGATCTGAAGTGTCACCAGATTTGTGGATGGGGATTACTTTAGCAGTTTTGAAGGCATTGGGGAAATAGTTCTTTTCAAGACATTGGTTATATACATATGTTAGGGTGTCTGTGATAACTGGAGCTGACAGTTTCAGAATTCTGCTGTCTATTCCATCAAGACCTCGTGTCCTTGATTGTTTGAGGTGAATTAAATAATTATAGACCTCAAAAACTGAAATGAATGGTATGTGAAGTTTTGACGGAATATGCTTGTCTTGGCAGTATTGTCTTAATGTGTTGAGGTTATTGGATTTTGAATCATCATTGTTAACAACGTTAGTAGAGACGTTTATGAAATGATTGTTGAGTTGTTCAGCAGTAACATCTTTGATTACATTTGATTTGGAAGATGATTGTTTATTTGTTATTTGATTTATGGCCCTCCAAATAATTTTTGAGTTTTGTTTGGAAGACAGTAAATCTTGGAAATATTTCTTTTTTTCTTGACGTTTCTGTGAGTTTATATGGCGTTTCGTAATCTATTTGACTCTTCATGATATTTATGTTTTTTTAATAAATCTCTAAGATAACATGCTTCTTCTAGTTCTTTTGTAATCCAAGGCGGTTTGGGGACATGTTTGACCCTTATGGTTTTAAGTGGAGCATGTTTGTTGTAGATTTCAGTGAAGGTTTTTATCCAGAATTCAATGGCCCTGTCTGGATCAGTAATGTTTAATGTTTCTGAGAGCATAGAGTTACTTAGATCAAGAAGGAAAAGCTGTTCATTAAATTTTGCAAAAGAACGATATGTTATGGTTTTATGTCCAGGTTTGGAATTTTTGCTCCTTTTTTTGACCATGTAGTACAGACTGGGTAGTGATCGCTGCAGTTATAGACAGGGACACATTGTTTCTATGATGTTTTTGGGATTTGATACGTAGATGTGATCAATTATTGTGCTTGAATTTGGTGTGACTCTCGTGGGTAAACTAACTAGTTGGTGAAGGTTGAATGAATTAGTAATTTGCGTCCATATATTATTTACTTTTGTTAAATCAATATTAAAATCACCTAGTAGTATTACTTCCCTGGATTCTAATAGAACTACATTCATCATTTCGTCAAACTTGTCTATCCAATTTTTTCTTTCTGCTGGATTCCTATAGCAGAATCCCATTGCAATAGGTGGTGAACCTTTCATGGAGATTTCAAACCAGACAGATTCTACATCACAATGTTCAAGATGAATGAGACGCTTGAATGTTATAGATTCACTAATGTATATGATGATTCCTGTTTCTTTTTGCCTTTGTGGATCCTTTCGTATGATTTTTATATCCTGGGATATATAAATCAGTGTCTACTATGTGTTTCGAGAGTCTTGATTCAGATAGCCCTAGTATGTGAAATGGTTTGCCATGGTTTCTAATAAGTGTTGATATGTCTTCAATTTTATTGACTGCATGATTTATATTTAAGTGACAAATTCGTAGGCCTTCCTTAGAGGGCCACGTGTTGTGTCTTGAATGCATCAGTTGTGTTGGTTTTTGCTGGAGATGTGATAATGTGTCCTAAGACAAGAAAAGGTGAAAATCAATTAGAGATGAATAGGAATAAAGGGTAGTGGGCACTCAATAGGGGGTAAGGATGAAAGTAAGAAAAAAAAGTGAAAAAAACTAGACTGATTTTAGTTGCTCGATGTGATAATGTGTGTAAAAACTGGAAGGTGACAATCAATGAGAGATAATTAGGAATAAAGGGGAGTGGGCACTCAATAGGAGGAAGGATGAAATGTAGGAAAGAAAGGGGGAAAAAGAAAAAAGACTGCTTTCAAGTTGCTCAGAAAAATACACAACAGTGTATATAAATATAGATCTATAACCCAATCCTACAAAGAGAGAGAGAGAGAGGAGAGAGAGAGGAGAGAAGAGAGAGAGAGAGAGGAGAGAGAGAGAGAGAGAGAGAGGGAGAGAGAGAGAGAGAGAGAGAGAGAGAGATTTATAGGGAAACAAATGCACATGCAGAGAGTAATTATTTTTTAAGTAATGGGAGGTAATGCTCTGGTGGCGATGTGCTCTCCCTTTGGAGGTCAGCTTTAATTTCGCACTGAGAAATTTACCATAACAAACTGACACGCCACGCATGCACTCGACCCGGACTGTCTCGACCCGACCCGACCCGACCCGACCCGACACGACACGACACGACGCGACGCGACGCGACGCGACGCGACCAGACATGGCAAGCGACCTGACCCGACCCGACACGACGCGACGCTACACGACGCGACCCAACCCGACACGGCGCGGCAAGGCACGGCACAACACGACAAACCACAACGGTAAGATGGAAAAAATAATAGGCCTACTTACTGGAGTTGTGTAGTTCCATTCCTGACATGCAAGAATGTGGCAGAAATCCCACATCGAGTCACTGGGCAGTGCAGTGTTCCACGGTGAAGTGTTCCGTGGTGAAGTGTTCCGTGGTGAAGTGTTCCGTGGTGAAGTGTTCCGTGGTGAAGTGTTCCGTGGTGCAGCGTTGTATGGTGTAGTCCACAGCGGTGTAGATTTCCATGTAGATTAGCAGGCCTGAAAAGGAAGAGCAGTGTGTAAGAACACATATAAAACAACTGATTTTAATTTAACAAGATCATCATGCTGTGGACAACATTCCAACCATTCTCTTGGCACCACTGAAATGCCTATTTGTGGGGCTCCCTGCTAAAGTGAAACATCTTGCCCTCGCATTACCAACTATCCCTTTGTGCTAGAACAGCCAACCAGGTCAGCAGTATACCCGATCAAACCTAACCAGCCTGCACCCTGCTACCTGGAAAACAGACAGGCTCTGCCAGGTACACATTATCCCCGGAAAACATTGTCTGAAAAATAAACTCCAGTGCCCCACCGACTCCTGGAGGAGTTGAGAGAGAAGTCCCCTCCACAGCACTGGAGAGCTGATCACAGTGGACAATGCAGAACTTTGAGAGGTACACTGGGAACTGGAGCCTGTCTCAGTGAAATAAAATACCACAGAAATCGGAAATGATGTTTTCCCTGGAGAGCGCATCCTTGATCATTTTTTAGTTCACTAGCCCTAAAACAAACACCCTGTTGTTGCACACAATATTGTGCAGTGTTTATACACTTGAGATTTTTGGGGCCTAAAAAATAAACCGACTCCGGGCTATTTCACGATAGATTACACATACTCCGAATTTTGTACAAAGAATATTATCACCGTTTTTAGGATTATTATCATTATCATCTTTAGTAGTATTTTCGTTATATCATCATCATCATCATCATCATCATCATCATCTATCATCATCTTCTTCTTCTTCTTCTTCTTCTTCTTCTTCTTCTTCTTCTTCTTCTTCTTCTTTTCTTCTTATCATTTTCGTTATTCTTATCATTATTATCATTAGTCCCTAAAGACTAGAGTGCAGCTCCATAGTCTTTCGAGACTGATGGGTGCCTATTATTATTATTATTATTTTTTTTTTTTTTTGGGGGGGTGGTCATTGGTGTAAACAAAGTTCAAATGCCAATATTAAAATGTTATGTATAAACTATGTAAAGATTGTATGAGCTTTTACACTCCATAAAAGGATAAAAAAATCTTCTGAAGACAGAGTACAGCTGCCTATATAGTAAAGCACTTGAAAAAAAAACAACCCGGCCATATACGCAAACTTCTTATAATATTTTTTCTAATCTCAGTGATATTCCTAAGTATGATGTGCGAAACAGAGTACATGTTCTTGGGTACTCTCAGAAGGTTAAGCTATGGAACAGCCAACAACAACAACAGATCACATACTGGTATTACCTTTATGGGTGCTTCCACTAGCTCGTGCCGCATCCTTAGGCATTGAAGTACCTAGGACGGGAACAGTCTTGATGACAAAAGGATTCTTCTTCTTCGTCGAACGCTCTGACAGCAGCCCGTGTCTGTCCCATGAGCAAAATTGCGTTGCGATCGCCATTAAGCGTCCGACAAGTCAGGTCCAGCGCTTCCGACTTCGGCATGGCGATGACAGAATGATTCTATGAAAAGAAAATCAAGATATTTTGAACTTGAATGCTTGCACGCAGGGCACGCACGCACACACGCACACATACACGCACGCACGCACGCACGCGCACGCACGCGCACGCACACACAAAGCGCGTGGCCAAACACATACACAACATGAAAAAGAGAGAGAGAGAGAGGAGAGAGAGAGAGAGAGAGAGAGAGGAGAGAGGAGAAGAGGAGAGAAGAGAGAGAGACGAGGAGAGAGAGAGAGAGAGAGACAGACAGACAGACAGACAGACAGACAGACAGACAGACAGACAGACAGACAGACAGACAGACAGACAGACAGACAGACAGAGACAAATAGACAGAGTGAGAGACAGAGACAAAGAGACAGACAGACAGAGTGAGAGACAGAGACAAAGAGACAGGGAGAGAGAGAATAACACTGATGCCAAAACAACAAAGTTAGCACTGAAGAGTTTTCCTAGATTGGAAACCCAGTTTGTCTGGAGATAGGGAATTGGAAAAAAGTCACATATCAGCACCACACCAGACGATATGACAGAGTTAAACAAATGTGATACGATACAACACAATAGTAGTAAACAATACAGTACAATACGATACAATATTATACAACACAAGATACGATGCAACGGAAACGCCCAGCAAAAACAACAATTACAGCAACTACAACAAGATGACACACGGGTAGGGCCCTATACCTTATTGGGTGTTTCCACTTGGTAGGGCCCTATACCTTATTGGGTGTTTCCACTTGCTCGTGCCGCGTCCTCGGGCATTGAAGTACCTAGGACGGGAACAGCCTTGATGACGGAAGGATTTCTACACAAAAAATTGAGACATTTCAAAACGTAATGCCTGCACACGGGGCACACACACACACACACACACAACACACACACAACACACACACACACACACACACACACACACATACACACACACACACACACACACACATACACACTCTCTCTCTCTCTTTTCTCTCTCTCTCTCTTTATATATATATATATATAGAGAGAGAGAGAGAGAGAGAGAGAGAGAGAGAGAGAGAGAGGAGAGAGAGGGAGAGAGAGAGAGAGAGAGAGAGAGAGAGAGGAGAGAGGAGAGAGAGAGGGGAGCGAGGAAGGGAGGGAGGGACAGAGAGGGGGAGAGAGAGGGGGGAGAGGGAGGGCAGAGGGGGAGTGATATATATATATATATATATAGAGAGAGAGAGAGAGAGAGAGAGAGAGAGAGAGAGGAGAGAGAGAGAAGAGAGAGAGAAGAGAGGGAGAGAGAGGAGAGAGAGAGAGAGAGGTTATGTATATATGTTGTGTATTCTTACATTTCAGAAAATGCAGTTTCTAGGGATTGTTTTAGCAATTAACGGTGTCTAAGCTTTTCTTCACATCAACTGCTGGCGATTTGTTTGGTCTGTGTCGAATTTCTAATTGTTACAATTATGAAATCTTTGATACCCAGGTTTAATCTTGACAGTGCTTAACAATCAGGGGGACATTTTGTCATAATCTTTCATAACTTTATTCATGCTTGCTGGTGCTTTACTGTCATTCGTGTGTACAGGCATGCGGAACATCAAAAAGGCCCCATGAAGGTCTGGAAGTTTTGTCTCTTTCGTAAGTTATGGAAACACGGGATTATTCAACATAAATCTTAAAACTTCGCAGTGGTACCTCGAAAAAACAAAAGCACAAAAAGAAGAAAACATTGCACGTGTACTTACCTCTGTGAGGTCTTGATACGTGTGACAATCACGTCAGAGACAGGGCCAGAGAACTAAGATGACCCACATGACTTTTTGACATCTATGCTAAGACTTTTAAGGAATCAGGGCGAGATGGAAGAGACCCGAGAGGTCGAGCAAATACTTGAACAAAGTCTGGGGGCTGGATGCGTCCTTTCCCCTTGAGCACTGTGTGCAAGGGTTTTATCTGGCTGTGCCAGTTTTAGGACACCAAACCCAATGTCGACGCCAGGTCTGCCAGTCTTTGTGATCACAGGGTAAGGTTCAAAGGCTCCTGATGAAGTTCTGAAATCCGCGATCGTTGTGCTTACCGAAAAACTCCAGGGACAAATTGTGATTTGGGAAAACGTGAAAGACTGAGGTACACGTGTGAACATGATGCACGCAGGCATGAACAGGTTGTACTCGGTACCAAAGATACCTGTGAAGAATGCAAGGTAGCCCTTTCATGGAAGGAGGCTTTGCAATTCTTACCTTTCACATGCTGCTGCCATGTCGAATATCCGATGTCCACAAAGACCCCAGTCCTCACTGCTCTCATCGCATTTTGATCCCTGAATTGTTTCAGAGATACGAGGTCATTGCAGACATGATGCGAAAGCCCTCAAAACTTCTATCAACTTTTTCTCTTCAGCCTAGTGGGATCTGATCATAGATCCCTGGGCAAAAAATGCTAGACCTGCATGGATTCGCCCTTCAGGGCGGTCTTTCAGGAGTTTGCCTTCAGGGCTGGTCCTTTCAGGTGTTTGCCCTTCAGGGGTGGTCTTTCAGGAGTTTGCCCTTCAGGGGCTGGTCTTTCAGGAGTGTTGCCCTTCAGGGGGCTGGTCTTTCAGGAGTGTGCCCTTCAGGGGATGGTCTTTCAGAGGAGTGTGCCCTTCCCGGGGCTGGTCTTTTCAGGAGTGTGCCCTTCGGGGGTGGTCTTTCAGGAGTTTTGCCATTCAGGGGCTGGTCTTTCAGGAGTGTGCCCTTCAGGAGTTGGTCTTTAGGAGTTTGCCCTTGAGGGGCAGGTCTTTCGGGATTTTGCCCTTCAGGGGCCTGTTTTGCATGTAGGATTTTGCCCTTCGGGGGCTTTTTTTGCATGTTGCCCTTCAGGGGTCTGTTTTGCATGCAGGATTTTGCCCTTCAGGGGCCTGTTTTGCATGCAGGATTTTGCCTTCAGGGGCCTGTTTTGCATGCAGGATTTTGCCCTTCAGGGGCCTGTTTTGCATACGGGATTTGTCCTTTAGGGGCTTGTCTTGCAGGGTGCTGCCATTCGGGGGGCTTGTCTTGCATGATGCAGCCCTTTAGTTAAAGTCTGTCACGAGCCTAAGGCTAATCAGGCCGGTGCTTATCCCGGTTTCTGTGGCGTTAAGCGACTGAGAGTCATAGACTCCCCCCTGGATAGGACGCCCAGTCTTTCGCAGGGTTAACCCCCAACACAAGGTTGGTACCCCTTTTACACCTGGGTGGGGTGAGAAAATAGCCGTAAAGTGCCTTTTCCAAGGGCACAACGCCATAGCGGATGCTGGGATCGAACCCAAACCTTTAGATTACGAGTCCTAACGCCCTAACCACTAGACTACAGCGGCGGCAATGCAGCCCTTTAGGGGCTCGTTTTTTCCAGACTTTGCCCTTCAGAAGCTCAACCCTTCAACGTTGTGTTCAAGCATTGCTCCTTGTCTCCGGTTGTTATCCGTCCTCCCTATCGGTCTTACATAGGTCAAGTCAAGTCATGTGGGTGAGGACAAGTCCACTGGGCCCTGTGCTCCAGCATCGCGCTGCTGGTGTCTTCACAGCCTGCAGTGGACAGACAGATCCAGGAGAGTGGAGATGACCTGGGAGAAGAAACCATGAGCAACTGGCTACTACAGATCCATATCACAATATCCATGGCAAAACTCTTGAGAGGTCGCTGAAATGTTGTTTTTTTTTAATGATTATGTTTTTTTTAAGGAAGGACGGTGGCAGGATGGTTAAGACGTTCGCCTGCCAATATGTAAATCGTGAGTTTCTGGGTTCGTACCCAGCCTCGCCCTATCTTCCCAGTTTGACGAAAAAAATCGAACTGAATGTCAAAGTCATTCGGATGAGACTCGAAACCGAGGCCCCGTGTGCGAATGCACGCAGAACATCTTGCGCACACGTTAAAACCCCGTTCCACCTTTCGGAAGAGTAGGTCATCGTGTGCCGGTAGGAGCGGATGACAAAATTATAACAAACCAGCATGCACACAGGTGTCGTGTTTAGACACCATCCCTGAGGAAAAATCGGGGAGTTGGGAGTCCTAGAGCGGCTCGGGGCTGTAGGTATAAATTATGGCAACGTTCTGGTGGCTCCTGCGACGGTACTGGAACCATTCGTATCGGTCAATGCCCTTCCAATAGATCATTCCAGTGCCGTGGAGAGGGGGCGTCTGCTGCAATGGGTAACAGCTTGCCCTCCATACATACTTGCCCAGGCTTTGCGCTCTAAAGATAGAGCGCAAAATCCATAGTCTTCCGAGACTGATGAGTGCCTACTACTATGTTTTTTAAAAATTATCTACACTTAGTTCCATGATCCTGTCTTTGTATTGTCTATTTTGGCAGATCCTTTGGAAATATGAAAAAAATCTTCTGACGTGAGTGCAAGATGTCCTATCAAAAGGTTTTTTGACATGTATGTTCGTAAGATAATCCTTTTTTTATCATTTTGACGTATGTGTAAGATGTTCTATGAAAAGGTCTTCTGGCGTGTGTGCAAGATAAGTAAGATGAAAAAAGAATAAAATTAAATTAGAAAAGCAATATGGTACAGATCATAGACTACAGCCATGAGCACCTCATTGCCTTCTATCTAGGATTGTGGTTTTAGCGTTAAAAATTAAATTCCACGAGAGAAATATTACGCTCGCAACCCGGGTTCGATTCCTGGTCGAGGGGATTTTTCCCCTGGAGTTAACATCAGTGCTGACTCCACCCTCCCCAAAAGTCCTTCGATGAGACTATAAACCGAGGCCCGTGTGGGAACGCATGCAGATATCTTGCGCACACGTTAAATCCTGTTCCGCTTTTCGCAAGAGTAGGCCATCGTGTGCCGGTGATAACAGATGACAAGATTTACAAAGCTGCATACACACGGGGACTGGATATAATGAAGCACACGAGGTGCTTAATCCTTTATCCTCGATATAATAGAATAAATAAAATTTTTAAAATGATTAGCATGCATTATAGATATCCCTCCCTCAGTTGAAAATTTTTCTTCAAAAAATGTTTTTCATCTCTACATTTCCCAGTACTCGTTTTCGATAGAAAGATTCTTAAGTTAGCTTTCAGACTTTTTTTTGGTAACGAAAAGTAGGGTAGGTTTCAGGCATTCATTGTTAGGACATAGTGTCTTAACACGATTTTCAAGACAACTTTACAACTGTGGGAAATCTACCCAATAATTATACTTGTGGTAGTAAATAAACAACAGCACTCCTCTGATGTAAAAGTTAGGTCATGCAGTACTGTACCACAACCAAAACAAAACGAAAAAATGGGTTTACATTTATGAGATTGCCCAGATTGTTTCTTTACCATTTTAAGATAATTCTCAGCTACTCTTTGCTCATTTTTTTTTTTATGTCAAGGATAATGAAATAAGCACTCGTACTTTTTTTTTACATCCAGTCGCCGTGTGTATGCAGTTTTTGTAATTTTCTTCGGCACTGTCTGCTGAAGAAATACGTGTACCTTTTTAAATGCCGTTTCAAAAACACATCCAGTAACTGAAATAAAAACTACAAGTAACCATATGAAAAAAATATGGTGGATATTTTTCCTTTTTTTACAGAATTGGGAAGACATTTTTTCCCCGTAAGCTACACCTCGTTGTTTTACATACCTTTTCTCTGGAATCTGTAGCCATGATGATGGTAGGGAAGGGAGACTGAAGAGCAGAGTGCTGATCTTCCTCCCTCAGGGGATGCTGCTGCAGGCATTTCATGAGGTTTGTGTGGTCCTTGATGTTGAGGTTTGTGTGGCCCTGATGTTGAGGTTTGTTCCATGTTGAGGTTTGTGTGGTCCTTGATTTGAGTTTGTGTGGTCCTTGATGTTGAGGTTTGTGTGGTCTATGTTGAGGTTTTGTGTGGTCCTTATGTTGAGGTTTGTGGTCTTGTAAGGTTTTTTGTGGTCCTTGATGTTGAGGTTTATGTGGTCCTTGATGTTGAGGTTTATGTGGTCTATGTTGATGTTTGTGTGGTCCTTGATGTTGATGTTTGTGTGGTCTATGTTGAGGTTTGTGTGGTCCTTGATGTTGAGGTTTGTCTTGTCCTTCTTGTTGCAAACCCAACTCTTCCTCTGGTGTCTGAGATGACAGCCTTGGTTAGGACAGTTGCCATGGCAGGTCGCCTGGCCACCCAGTTTTACCTGAACAAAAAACCACGTAAGTTCATAAGGTAGGTGAAAAATTATACAGCGATATTTTTTTTTTAATCTCAAGTATGAAAATTTACACCCATGTTATGACAATGACAGTTTTACTCGTTTCTATTCTAAAGCAGTGTAAAATAAAATTCACAACTGAACTGAATTCAAATAAATTGAAAATTGAATTGAATACCACTTCCAGTCACGGCATATTTATCTGCGGGCAATTTGGGCTTCTCTCTGAGGGGTGAGTGCGTTGCCACAAGAGCAGTACCACTCCAAAAAATGTCCTTTTTTAAAGTGTATGTTTCCCTATGAGAAGGGCTTTATTCTACATAATTTTGCTGGAGATTTCTTTCTTGGTGTCGTGGGTTCTTTTACGTGCGCTGAATGTGTGCTGCATGCAGGACCTTGTTTCACCATCCGTTCCGAAAGACTTGTGTGCAGGCCACCACTCACAGTCTAGTGGACGGGATAAGTTTCGGCAATAAACGGGGATCAATCTCTAGACCATCGATCTTCCCAATTACCAGTAATGGACAACATTAATAAATCATTGATAGGAGCTGTTGTAAAAGATTCTTATTCTCCAGTCTCTTTAACACACGAATAATGACATGTAACGTTTTCTATATTCAGATATCAAATTATTTACGTATTTACTTATTGTCCACATTTTTCTGTCAAGATAAAGCCAAACCCAACTCATAAATGTAGAGTCAAGCAAACTTAACTGCACTGACAAAAATGTTTAATATCAGCAAGTGCAAAAATTAACTACAATAACAACCCGTTAAAACTTGTTCCGTCTTCCGGAAGAGTAGGCCGTTCTGTGGCTGTAGGAAACGGATGATTTTAAAAGAAACACACACACAAAAGCCCGCATGCACACAGGTGTGTTTAGACATCATTTTGAAGTCGGAAAGCGACAACCTTAGCGGTGAGCAAAAATGGTCGCATATGCAAATTTCATCTTCAGTCAACCTCGGAGCGTGAACCCCGGAACGAAAAGAAATTGTAAAGATGATAAAATTCACAATTACCACAGGCAAAAACCACATCGTTCCATTTAACATTATTGTCAGTTCTCTTGTGATCACATCAAAACTGCTCTGCTAAAACTTTCAGCAAGAAAATGCATAAACATGTCTTAAAACACAAGATGTCTATTTGCACCTGTTGATGTAAAGATGCTTGCCTGCCTACCATTTAATATTAGGATCGTTTATCCAAAATATCTTTCTTTGTCTATTTCTCAATTCTACAGCACTATTTGACAATATTGAAAAAAGAAAAAAATAATTCAGCTGTAGGAAGAAGAGGAGCATCTCGACATCTTTCCCATTTCAAGCATTAACATAATTATGAGTAAGGGTTTATCGCTTTTTTTAGGGGGGGGAGGGGGGGGTTGGGGAGGGATTAAGATCTTAAGCTCACACTAAAAACCTTCCCTTAACATCTTGCTTTAACGTCATAAATAAAAAACAATCTTGCCTTGAAAGTCTGGATGTGTTGTGTTTGTTTGTGTGTGTGTGTGTGTGTGTGTGTGTGTGTGTGTGTGTGTGTGTGTGTGTGTGTGTGTGTGTGTGTGTGTGTGTGTGTGTTGTGTGTTAGAAGGATGCGTATTCGTGACAGTTACCAAACCATTTTGGTTCACGACACAGTGTTTCAATCAGTTTTCAAAACCACGTAATTGGCCTGGTTGGTTTATGACACAACTACACTAGATCAGACTCTCAGCCCTGGTCCTTGTGAATGCGCCAAATCACTCGTGCACTCAAGATTAACATTTCTTGGCAGCAGTTGTCATGAAATTCACAAAGCAAGGATTTCCCCTAAGTTTTAAATAAATAAGGAAGATTAAAGGCCCGAAACACTTGTTTGAAGGGGGCTTCTCCTCTGAGGACTCTCTGCTGCCATGCTCTATGCGAGTTTCTTACCACTATCGATACCTAATGGCCTACTTACTAAGTAGCTACTTCTAAATAAAAATTACTCACCAGTGCTGCTCATCATCATAGTCTTTCTATAAAAAAGACAAAGGCAAAAACATGATGTGTTCAAAATCCCACATTTTGCTTTTCCCAGCTGTTTAAGTGGTCACACTGCATGCAGATGTCAGGCCCTTTGAAATGACAAGAGAAAAAAAAAGAAAAGAAAGAAACAAATCAACTCACTGGAACTCGCAACAGAGACACGATTTGTACGTGTGTGTTGTGTCGCTAAATGTGTTTTCTGTCCCTAGCTGGAGTAAGACCTTCAATTGCAAAAACCTGGTCTTTTAACAGTGTAACTGGAAATTATTTCTAAACTGCCGGGCACTTCGTTTTCTATCAATACACTTGAAAAACCCATCCAAAATGATGGCCATAAAAAGATACTTTATATAAGATTAAAGCTATGTCGAGACTGCAAACTCAAAACGTGTACAAGACTCCTTGACTTACGAGGACAATCTGTTGTTCTATTGATATGCACGTTCACAAGAAGAATTTCATATTTAGATTTGTTTGTTTTGTAATTTGCAGTCTGTGCATTGACAGCCCATCTGGTAAAGGAAAGGGGGAGGTTGTTTCAAAACCGGGGAGAAGTTCTTACCTCTCTTGAGCATATTCATTTTAGGATATAGAGCACTTTACGACACAACACATGCACAACAATGTTCAGTTCAAGGTATTGTTCAGCTACTGAGAATGTTTTACTGTTTGGGTTTTTCTTTAAACAAAGGCTTATTTTGGGTGGTGGATGTGTAGGTTACTTTCAGCAATGTTCCTGCTGACTGTTTCTCTGTCTGTCTCTGTCTCATACATATCAGAGCATATTATGCATGTATTCAGGGGGGGGGGGGGGGGGGGGGGTGCGTGCGAGCGTGCGTGTGTTTGCGCGCGTGTATGTGTGCGCGTGCGTACATGTGTTGTTAGGACAGTACACGTCAGTACAACATGACAATTTATGTGATGAAGAGGAAAAATGAATAAAAAAAATTAATGATGCTGAAGCAGATCTCTTAGAAAACAAAACCACTCAAACAAAGAAAACCAGATCTTAGGTGTATTAAAGAAATGACTGCATCTTAGGCCCAGTGCATTCGTCTGTATCTACACCTCGTATCATGTTTAAGAGCACATTGCCCAGAATACCTACAGCCGTACTGGTCATACGTCTGAAAGTGCGCCCATAAATGATCCTCATCATTATCATGTTGCTTTGAACTTTTGGACCTCAGTGCTATTCTATTTTTTGTGTGTTCGGTGTGGCAACTGCCCTGCTTTGATCTGTGCTGTGGTGCATCAATTGTATATTTTCATTGATTTATGTGTATACTATGTATTGTTGCCTACACTTTACCAGCTTTCGTTCCGACAGACTTGCTAGATTCAAGCCAGGCTGTTCTCTTTGTGGCTGTGGTATCACCACAAGAACAGCACCACCCATATTAAAGATGTTAGTAAAGTGTGTATGCCTACAGTAGAAAACTCTCTTGGTGCCGTGGCTCTGTTACTGCACAAAAGTCGGGGTAGGATGGGACTCCAACCGGCCTTTTGTCACATTTTATTTATCTGCCCTTTATTTTTGAGGGTGTGTATGGGCAGGCACGCCTGTATTTGTGACACTGCACCACATAAGGAGTCACATTGCACCAGAGGTCAGTTTTTAGTTATTGGAATGGTATTAATTTGCAATAAAATGCTATACAATACCAAAAAACAAATTGAAAATCGGACAGTTCTATCAAGTTATTACAACTGCAGGAAATGGCAAAATGAGAAATTGACAAGTTGTAGGTGGCCAGAATGAGGACTTGGCTATTTTCAAAACACGTTTAAAGACAAAAGGAAACAAAATTATGACTTGATATTTCACTTCAATCTAAAAGAAGTGCTGGACTTTTATAATCAATAAAAATCTCAAAATCCACAACCACACCCCACCTACCCAAAATGTCCCTATCAGAAAAGTGGGTTATGTGCAAAGCGACTCATTTCGTGGTGGAGCGTCACATTTGTGTTATCCGTTTTTGTGTGTGGCGACGGCCCTGCACTGTGTTGTGATGCATCATATTGTAGATTATGATTTATTTATGTGCTATTGCGCAAACTGGACCAGCATTTGTTCCGACGGACATTGCTGTATTCACCAGGCAGTTCTCTTTGGGGCTGTAGTATCGCCACAAAAGCAGCGCCACTCATATCAAAGATGCTAGTAAAGTCTGTGTGCCTACAGTAGATCACTCTCATGGTGCTGTAGAGTCTTCTACTGTGCAAAAGTTGGGGTATGATGGGACTAAAAAATAGCTGTTTGTCACATCTTCTCTAGATGTATATGTGGCTTGTTATTGAGGGTGTGTATGCGGGTGCTCTGACGTGTATTTGTGATTGCCGTGTGTGTGTATTTTGCGTGTGAACACGACACTATGCTGTGGTGCAATTATTTAGTCAATATTTCATGTAAAAGTGCGTATTGTTGTATACACTGTACCAGCTTTTGTTCCGTCATACTGTATGCGCCAGGCTGCTTCTTTGGGGTTGTGGTGTCACAAAAACAGCACCACCACCAACAGCCACCATGGCACAGTAGTTGAGAGCCGGTAAGGTGAGCCCAGCGATGTCTTGGCTTTCTGTCCAGTCCGCATACTGGGTAGTTTATGTCATCCATGCCACTATCCACAGCTGCTCTTTCCTGAAAGAGAGACACAGAGTTTTTGATGGCCCTTATGTACAAGATGTGAGTTTTGTTCGCATAGGGGACCTGGGTATAATGTAGCGTGATCTGGAGGACTTCATGGGAATTTTAATCAGGATCGTCTGAAATGCATTACATTGTATTGCATGGTATTATATTGAACTGAAAGGATTTCAATTGTTTTGTATTGTATTATACTGTATTGTTTGCTTTACGTTGTATTGTACTGCAGAACACTGTATTGGTGACCACTTCACAATCAGACAGACATCGAGCTGATCTTTCTTTTTATATGTTTATCTGAGTAGACGTAGTTGATGTCTAATTTCTGTTTGTACCTCAGAAACACGGTCACAATTATACAGTTTAGGATGTGATTTTTATACAGAGGTTGTGTAAACTATATTCCACCGTGAAGTCGAAGTGCATGCAATAAAATGTTTTCAACCACTACCCAAGAAAACAGAGCATCGACAATTCACAGGTGTGTCTCTAAATAGAAACAAGACGTTCTGATTGTCGCCCCTGATCACATAGGAGATAATCTACTTACCACCCCATCACACACACACACACACAACACACACACACACACACACACCACACACACACACACAGACATTATATATATATATATATATATATTATATATATATATATTATATATATATATATATATATATATATATATATATATAATTATGGTAGTGGGGAAGAGGAATGGAGGGGGTGGGTGTGATTCAAACATTCCTTCTTTAATTTAACTTCTGTTCCCTTAAATTAATGTGATAGATCTATTAGACCACAAAAAGATCCTTTATGTAATTGTGTTACATTTAGAGAACATGTGTGTGTGTGCGCGCTGTGTGTGTATGTGTATGTGTATATGTGCATGTGTGTTTATATGTGTGTGTATTTGTGTGTGTGTGTATGTGTTTGTTTGTGTTGTGTTGTGTATGTGTTTTTTAAAAATTGTTTTATTCTGTCTGTGTTTGTGTATGTATGTGTGTGTGCGCGTGCGCGCGTGTATGTGTGTGTGTGCGCGCGTATGTGTGTGTGCGCGCTAGTCTAGTTGTGTCTTAGAGACATGTGTGTGTGTATGGGGGTTTTGTGTTGTGTATATGTGCTGTTTTATGCGCTCAATTTGAGTGTGTGTGTATGTATAATGTGTGTTTGTGTTGTGTTGTGTTATGTGCATTCTAAACACATTCAATGTTATTAGTCGTTGTATCTTTTTGTATCTGTTGCGCTGGGTGTATGTGTGTGTGTGTGCGGATGTGTGTGCGTGCGGTGTATGTGTGCGTGTGTGGTGTGTATGTGTTGTCGTGTATGTGTCGTTCGGCTCGTATGTGTGCTGTATGATAATGTGTGATTGTGCGTGTAGCGTGCTTGTGCAGCTCCTTCATGTCATGTGCGCGTAGGTTCGTCGCTGTGTGTGTGTGTGTTTGTGTTGTGCGTGGTGTGTGTGTGTGTGTGTGTGTGGTTTGTGTGGTGATATGTGTGTATGTGTGTGTATGGTGTGTGATGGTTGTGTGTGTGGTGGTTGGTGTGTGTGTGTTATGTGGTGTGTTGTGTGTGTGCGTGCACTTTGCTGTCTCTGATATGATGCAAGAAATAAAACGAACAAAACAAAGAAAGAAACAACAACAACAAAAATCACCTCCACCCCCTTCAATAATAAAGAATCTGAAAGAACCCAACTTTACGTCCAATAGTTTCATCTGTCCCTTGTCAGTCCTAAGCCCAATTGCAAACCCGCATGCATTTGTTTATCATGGAAAGGGAACTGAACAACTCAAACTAAAACAAGAAAAAATACAAAAATTTGCCAAGAATGCTTCTTACTAAATTGTTAATTATTTCCAGCTTAATCGCATTAGTAAGCAAAATTTTGTCTAAATGACATTAATTCAAACGTTATATTGCGCAAATTGCACACTGTAACGATGAGTACTATTATATTTCGACTTTTGTTTGTATAAACAAGAACTTAAACAAAGTATGGTATTAAAAGTCCTTAATTTTAAACATTACCAGCAGTCTTCTTCCTGTGCAAACGCAGATGAAAATGGAAGTCTAAAAAATTATGTCTCCCTGTATAGTTCCTCTGTAAGCAGGATGTTGCTGCCACATCCCTCTATTATTAGATTAGAGACTAGGATTTACAGAACCCCCATCTTTCGCAATCGCCAGCAGTAATCATGTACAATTGGCCGGTTTGTGCAAGGTCAAAACAATCTAGCCTGTAGCCACTTTGCCTCTACCTGCTTCAATCATCCCCAGATAGACATTTTGGGGAGAAAAATTGAAATCAGAAGTAGATGAATTTGCATTGCCAGTAGCGGCTTTCGTGTTCTGGGCATTCCAGGCAGGGTTGGGATGGGTGAGAACTTTGATAAACCGAAATGGTTTTTGTAAATAACTACTTAAAAATCAATCTCAGTCACATGGTTTATTGTAACAGTAAAGTATATGCTATAAAGAGTCTCCATATACCAAAAAGTGAAAAAAGTGAAAAAGTGGCCGATAGCCGCTTCTGGCAGGCAACCCTCGATATGTAACATGTGTACAACCCATATTTATATAACTGGAATAGCAACCAGTCTCTATGAACAGACTAGCAATTTCTCCAGCACACTTGACTTACTGAATAACTAGAACGGCCAACTTTAAATTTTGACATTGCGTCTAGCTCGAAAATCACATAATTCGATTTTTCTAGGTCACATGTGAATGGGATGGGAGTGAGGTCAACAGAAGAGGGTTGCACTAAAGCCAGATAGTTCTTCTTTCCAACTGCAGCAACTTTGGAGAGTTCGACAGCCAGATTGAAGGGCCAGTGCACAAAACCTTCATGCGTTGTAAACACACACACACCACCCAACCAACTACACACACACACACACACACACACACACACACACACCACACACACACACACACACACACACACACACACACACAGCGACTTTTATCCAGCAGCGTGCGCGCCCGCATGTGTGTGTGTAATTGTGTTTTGGTCAGAGCACGCGCTTTCCCCAGCCAAGGTTAAGCAGCATAGAGCCTGATTACCAGTTGGATGGTTGACTGTTTGCGCATTTGCACACCTTGGCTTCAGTACAGTCCCCCAGTTCACCCAACTGTAAATGGGTATCTGCCTCTTTAAGGTCAGGGAAGGAAAAGCAGTGATGGAGAGGAGATGGGCGCCACCCTCAATATGATGGCCCTAGAGAAGCTGAGGTCTCTGACATCTCGCTCCTCTACGACCACATAGGTTATGGGACACCTTTACCTTTACCTTTTTTACACTGGTTGTGATATTTCATGTAATGTAAAACATGTGAGCAGGACAGCTCAGCCAGCTATACAAGGTCTTCTCACAGCTGATTTTGAACAAACTGCATAATATTCAAACCTTTTGATATATTTACCCTGAAGTGCAAGTGTAACACATGTAACTTTATATAGAATCTATGGACTGCATGTATTTAACCAAACTATATAAACAAGTATAACAAGAAGATCAAAATCTCATTGCCATACCACACTGGAGCTATGGTGTTACCAGGACTGCCAACTTATGTTTGACAGTGTGTATGGCTGAAGTGCCATAATTCGATTTTGTGGGTCAGATCCCAGAATAACAAGAGCCATTTTTCCTGATCACAAAGCTATTACATGGCTGGGTAGAAGCACAGAAGCAGCCAAGCCTGAACATCAGTCCTGTGTACCGACAGGATTCAGTCTGGTCCTGCTGGGGGCCTCTGTAGAGTGGATCGAACGTAGAGGTGGAGTGTGTGTATAGTAGACAGAACGTAGAGGTGGAGTGTGTGTATAGTAGATAGAACGAAGAGGTGGAGTGTGTGTATAGTAAACAGAACGTAGAAGTGGAGTGTGTGTATAGTAGATAGAACGTAGAGGTGGAGTGTGTGTATAGTAGACAGAACGTAGAGGTGGAGTGTGTGTATAGTAGACAGAACGTAGAGGTGGAGTGTGTGTATAGTAGACAGAACGTAGAGGTGGAGTGTGTGTATAGTAGACAGAACGTAGAGGTGGAGTGTGTGTATAGTAGACAGAACGTAGAGGTGGAGTGTGTGTATAGTAGACAGAACGTAGAGGTGGAGTGTGTGTATAGTAGACAGAACTAGAGGTGGAGTGTGTGTATAGTAGAAGAACGTAGAGGTGGAGTGTGTGTATAAGTAGTGATTGAAGTAAGAAGAGGGTGGAGTGTGTGTATAGTAGACAGAACGTAGAGGTGGAGTGTGTGTATAGTAGAAGAACGTAGAGGTGGAGTGTGTGTATAGTAGATAGAACGTAGAGGTGAGGTGTGTGTATGGTAGACAGAACGTAGAGGTGGAGTGTGTGTATAGTAGACAGAACGTAGAGGTGGATTTCCTTCTTTCCTTCAGTCCCATGTCCCAAAGGACTAGGGGGGACATGAGAGAAGACGCAACAGAGATCTTTTTCCATGCTTCACGATGCTGTGTGGCTAGTAGGAGGTGTTGCAGGGGTTGGGCGGTCCAGTCTTTGATGTTGTCAACCCATGATTTCTTTTGGCGGCCTCTTCTTCTCTTGCCTTCTTCTCTTGCCTTCGACTGTTCATGATCCTTGCAAGATGGTTTTTGCTAAGGTGTTGTGTCTTGTGGTGAACTGCAAGGACATGATGGGAAAAACAAAACATAGGTGGAGTGTCTGGATAGAAATTATTGGTGGAATGTTTGTATAGTAGACATTACTTATTTGGGGAGGGGGTGTTTGTATAGTGGATAGAACATAGTGGTGGAATGTTTCTATAGTGGACATACCTCAGTAGGGGAGTGTCTCAATAGTGGACAGAACATAGAGGTGGAGTGTCAGGTTGGAAAGATGCTGTTAGTCAACGTGACAACACAGAACAGCGAAACAGTTCATGTTGTATTTTAGACTTTGAAACTCATTGCTGAGGTAAAGATCTTAAACTCTGTTTTAAATGGGCAAGGACCTAGCTGTCAAAAAGAGCTAGTCCTTACTACCTGAAACTAATGTGTTAGCGAGAGAGAGAGAGAGAGAGAGAGAGGAGAGAGAGAGAGGGAGAGGAGAGAGAGAGAGAGAGAGAGAGAGAGAGAGAGAGAGAGAGAGGAGAGAGAGAGAGAGAGAGAGAGAGAGAGAGAGAGGGGAGAGAGAGAAGAAGAGAGAGAGAGAAGAGAGAGGAGAGAGAGAAAGAGAAAGAGAAGAGACAGACAGACAGACAGACAGACGAACAGACAGACAGACAGACAAATAGACAATGACAAAAGACAGAGAGACAGACAGAGACAGAGACAGAGAGAAGACAGAAAGACAGAAAGATGATGGACGGACAGAGAACATTGAACACTGACACACTGCACAATGAAAATAATACCTCATTGCCTTTGACAAGTCTGTCTTTTTGACTGGGAGCACTACAGGTGCAAACACTTCTGCCAAAGTAATTTCAGCTTAGAGACAGAGACGGAGACAGACATACACAGAGACATAGACAGAGGCAGACAGAGATATAGACAGAGACAGAGAGACAGACAGAGACAGAAATAGAGACACAGACAGACATAGACAGACAGAGAGACAGAGGAAACAGAGACAAAGACACAAGTAAAGGCCGTCAGTGAAAACAAGAGGAGAGGAGAAGACACAGAGAGTCTTTACACCATTCTGGTAGCGGCACTTTAAGCGCCCATTGGCAAAGGTAATTCAATCAGACGAAGGCAGCCCAGGCATGGAGTAAAGTCAGTCTCTGTTCACCAGTTGCTAACTTTTCACCTTGCACAGAACAGTCTGTGCAGAGGTTCCCATTAGGGCCAGGTGATTCCAGCACCACCCACACTTAGTGCTGCCATGTCTGGACTCTGCCTGCCCACTTGAAGGAACTGGGGTAAGGAGAAAAACAGGAGTGGGAAGAGTACATAACTACCAAGAGAGAGAGAGAGAGAGAGAGAGAGAGAGAGAGAGAGAGAGAGAGAGAGAGAGAGAGAGGAGAGAGAGAGAGAGAGAGAGAGAGAGAGAGAGAGAGAGAGAGAAGACAGACAGACAGACAGACAGACAGGCAGGCAGGCAGGAGCAGGTGAGCAGGCAGGCAGGCAGACAGACAGACAGACAGACAGAGAGCCAGTCAAAACGAAAAAAAAAACTTTTCAAGTACACAAATGCAGTCTAAGGTAGAAAAAAGAAGAAATTGTGCTATAGGTTTAAATTTGGCAGTTTTTTTTTAAAAACACAGACGGTATTCTGATTTGTAAAAGAGTACATTAAGTGTTGGTCACAGTAAGGCTGTATAGAAACAAACTTTCTTCTGTATGATAGCTTTGAAAAGGACAGGGATTGTTTGTTGAAGTACATTTACATAAAATTGTATCAAATTAGAGGATACGAATTGCAACAATTAACATACCAGATCCACTTTGTGATAACCTTGGCATCAGCAAGAGTGATGTCAAGTTATACATAACAGAAGCCTATTTGTATCTGTTGTGATTAATGACATTTTTTTCTAGAAAAAATAACCTGTGGTTCGGGGCTGTAGGCCTTTGTGGCAACTTCTGGCAGCTCCTGAGACGACGGGACTGGAACCGTTCCTATCCGCCATTGCCTTTCTAATGGACCATTCCAGCGACGTGAAGACGGGAGGGGGGGGAGTGGGTATGCTGCATGGGTAACAGCTTGCCTTTATACTTACCTACCCAGGCGTTGCGCTCCTGAGCCATTAGAATGCAACTCCATATTCTTTTGAGACTAACAGATGCCTACCAGTTTGAAAGAAAGGATGTTTTGTTATTCGAGTTCTGGTCTTATGGCGGTGAGGCTTAGTGCTATTCCTCTAATACTTTATTAGATTATTGAAGATCATTCATTCTAGATTCACTGCATTCATTTTGTATTCTTATGTCTTTTTTTCTTCTGTACACTTTGCATTACATACATATATTTTGTTCTTCTTTGATTCGCATAGATATTAGTGCCAAAGAACAGTTGATGAGTTATCCGAAAATAGCTGAACCCCCACAGTGTTAAAGACATGTCTCAAGTCAAGGAAGTGTGTGTGTGTGTGTGTGTGTGTGTGTGTGTGTGTGTGTGTGTGTGTGTGTGTGTGTGTGTGTGTGTGTGTGTGTGTGTGTGTGTATGAAAATAACACTTTTATTTCCATGCTGTACCTCGACTAAGCAATGCATGTTGGATTTTCTGTTTTGTTTGTTTTATCAAGCCATTCCTTTGTTTAAAATTGGCATTTAAAGACATTTTAAAATCCCCAATCGAAATGAAACAAAACAACCCCCACCCAAAAAACCCCAACAAAACTCAGCCAACTCACTCACCACACACACACAACCACACACACACACACACACCTTCCCCTTCAAAAGCAAACAAAAAGACCAGGCAAACATCACTATAAACCTGCATGTGTTGATGCATGAGTGGGTGTGTTTTAATAATGGAGTGTGGCTATGGGGTGTTGTGAATGAGAGCAAGGTTGCTGTTAAGAAAAAAACGTTGTTCAAGGACAGTGTAAGAGACAGATGGCTTTCCCTTGTTTGACATATATTCATGTGTCAGGCAAACAGAAGAGGCGTGGGCTCAGAAATAGCTTGTTGGGTGACAGCTGTAGTGGATGTTGTGTACATGAATTTTGTTTTAATTAATTCTTCTACTTTGTTAAAAGCAACAATGGGTCTTTAATAAATCTTTATGTGATAGAAATTGTGAGTGCACACTGCCTGCTTTTTATAAAATTTAATACATTTTTGAACGTTAGAGCAATTAAAGAGATTGTGCTCAGTTTGGGAATATCCTGAGTGGACCCAAACCAAATAACGGCATTTGAATGTGGTGGGGTGTTCCTAATTCCCTCCCTTGCGGGAAAAAGCAAGAGTGCAACCTCGTGTGATACCAACATGGGACACACCAGCGCATTGTGGAATGGTGTGTTTATAGTTCTGATCTGTTGGTGCAGATTTCGTGCGAATGTAAAACCTTTCTTAAGATTTTTTAATGATTCAAACTTCTTGTTTACAAATCGATAAGACCATTTGGAAATACTGATTTTGGATTTTAAAAAAAAGGATTAAACTGATCTACGTCTCTTTTTCTCACAAAGGCGAAGGTCCACTGGCAGAAGTCAGATCGACAAATCCAGGAAAATATTTGTGCAATTTTGTGATTCCAGATTTGTCTAAAATCTGGTGGTGGCTTTTGGTCAATTTCAAATTCTTGAAAGGGTTTGTCATAAAGCATTTCGCTGTTACTCGCTTCATGACCAAAGCTCTGATGAGTTTTATATATATATATATATATATATATATATATATATATATATATATATATATATATATATAATAAACTGTTACATACATCATTGTACTATTTCCGAAAAGCTGAACGTGCTTTGAGAATAAAATCATCTACAATTCAAACGAAAAACATTTGTCATGTTTCAGTGCAAAAAAAGTATGCGCTAATATAGACCTAAAGACAAAACCACTGTAAGATCAAATCAAATTCTTTTATTTCAAAGGTAAAGAATAAAGACCCATGTAATTGTTACATTCAGAGAGAGAGAGAGACAGACAGACAGACAGAGAGAAATAGACAGAGAAAGAGATAGACACACAGAGAGACAGAGAAGAGGTAGTCATAGAGAAGACAGAGAGAGATAGAGACAAAAGAGACAGACAGAGAGAGACAGAGATAGCAATAACTTGGTGCCAGAGCTAGAGGCCCAGAAAGCCTGTGGGAGGACAGGGGCTGGTCAAGTGGACGGAGCCTCCCTGAGCTTCAGCATCTTGGCATTTAGTGCTGCCTCGTAAAATCAGCCAAATACGGAGATGAGGAAGCATAACCCTAAAATACACATAACACAATACAGAGAACATTTCCCCTCGAGTAGCAATAGATGTAAGTGTCGCCAAATAAAAACAAACAAGTTTTCATAACGTGCATAACGTTAACCTGTCAAGCCATACAACATTGAAAACAAAACATAAAAACACTCGATAGAAATTGATTATTAGATCAGAATATAAATTTTAAAGCTGATCAGTGAGAAATATATATATATATATATCGATAATATCGACGAAAAGAGTGTGAAAAAAACACTTTGTTAGAAACTGATTATATAACAGAAAAGAAAATTTCAAATTGTCAGTCAGAAAATAGATATAATGGTAGCGAGAAAGACTGTTTCTTGTGATGAACTAGTTATTACCAATTTTATATAAAAAAGCAGAACACTTTACATTCTCCTGTCAAATCTGAGAATGCAATCGTTCACGTTGGTTTCTGCTGCAACCAGCGACAAAAGCCATGACCATTGATAATCATGAGGTGGCTGCTATTGCCCTCATTTCCGAAGGAGCAGGGTTGCAGCGTTTTGTGTTACTTCACCTTCACCTTCACCTGTCCCGTAGTCCAGCGGACCGTGGGGGCACAATTGAAGATTTTGCAACCAGCTTCCTCCACTCCCCACGGTCTTCCGACCCTCCGTAGCAGATCGTTCCACCCAAGGCCTGTCCACTCTCTGATGTTGTCTTACCATCGTTTCCTCTGTCTGCCTCTTCGTCTCCCTCCCCTTACTGTTCTTGTAAGACTGTCTTGGCCAGTCCAGATGATCGTTGTGACGTGCCCGTACCCCTTTAGCTTGCATTTTTTCACTGTAGTTAGCTCTTCATATGGACGATGGCATTCTTTATTCTAGTTTTCACTTCTTCATTAGTGGTGTGATCTCTGTATGAAATGCAAAGGAGTTTGTGAAAGCATTAATGTGATATTCATTGCCTGTATCCTCCTTTCAGTGTCTACTGTTATGGTCCATGTTTCACAAGCGTACAAAAATATAAACATGATCAGGGAACGCGTCAGTCTGATCTTGAAGCTGATGGCGATGTTCTTATCATTCAGGGGGACTTTAAGTTTGGTCATTGCAGCTGTGGTCTGACTGCCTTACTGTGGTCTAGCTTTGTGTTACTAAAAGCTTGAATATGACATACTATTATGTGATGTAGGCTTAATTAAACCTCTGCTTTCTTGGCTTGTAGTTCTCTCTTCTCCCATCCTACTTTAAAATACTGGTGACTTGCAGTACGGCTGTATCCCCTTTGTGGTGACAGCTGTTCCACTGTTCCGATTATAAACGGAGTGGATGAAAAAATTGACAAACTACATGCACACGGGGACTGGATGTAAAAATACACACAGGGGCTTATTCGTTTATCCTTAAAATAAAGAATGCATTAATAAAAAAAAAATGAAATGAATGAATAAATACATACACATACGCACACATGCACACACACACACACATACACTTACACCTACACCTACACACACACACCCTCTCTCTCTTTGTCTCTCTGTCTCTGTCTCTCTCTGTCTCTGTCTCTCTCTCTCTGCAACATCATCTTATTCATGAACTGTTTACCTCAAAATTTTGAACAACATATTGTGAATCTAAAATTTATTCTAATGCTTACGCAATTTTTTTTCTCTCAAATTTCAAACACTCTACAAGAAAATAAACCCAACTCAGAAATTGAGTAGCGGAGATGTCAGTTTTCACAGTTGCGCACAGTAGCTGACAAAAATGGTGTCCTGTTTCGGCAACTGCCTCCTCCATGTCCCCTGTCTGAAGCGGGGGCTGAGAGATGATGCAGGAGCAGTCAGGGGGGATGCAAGAGCAGTCAGGGGGGATGCAGGAGCAGTCAGGGGGGATGCAGGAGCAGTCAGGGGGGATGCAGGAGCAGTCAGGGGGGATGCAGGGCAGTCAGGGGGGATGCAGGAGCAGTCAGGGGGATGCAGGAGCAGTCAGGGGGGATGCTGGGACAGGCAGGGAGGTGCAGTCCCCTCTGGCCACACTGCAGTCACTGCACTGCAGTTTCTCCTAGTTGTGAAGTGATGGGATTCTCATTTTCATTTATTTATTTGTTTATTTATTTATTCATACCACTTATATGTCACAGCAGATTTCTCTGCTTGAAAATCGGGCTGCTCTCCCGGGGAGAGTGCGTTGCCACAAGTGCAGCACCACCTTTTTTTTCTTTTTCCTGTACCCAACTGTATTTGTTTCCTTTCAGAGTGGCTTTTTCTACATAATTTTGCCAGGGACAACCCTCTTGTTGCCGTTGGTTCTTTTACGTGTGTTAAAAAACGATGTGTAACACACGGGACCTTGGTTTATCGTCTCATCCTGAAAGACTAGCACCCAGACCACTACTCAGGATCAAAATTGATGGGGGAAAAGTTTTGGGACCAAACGGGCTTTGAACCGCCGCAAACTCCGACCTGGACTTGTGGCTTTCTAGGCAAGGCGCGTTACCTCCTAGACCACCGACCCAGCCAATGTACAGTGTCTCTGGCCCCCATCACAGTCAGTGCACCGCCGTTTCCCCTGTGTAAAGTGTGCGAGATTCTCATTTCTGATGCCAGTGTGATAAACCATCTTCGTTTGCTTCCACACTGTTAGGGACCTTTCCTTCTGCAAACACTGTCAGTCTATGTGTACTGGATAAGGGGGTTGCTTCACTGCATAACTCTCCTTACTGGCTAGATGGGTTTGTTGTTTTACCAGGGGGCTGATTCTGAGTCAGTAGCGCTACACATCCCAAAGCTTGCTGTTAATCATGTTGTTATTAATGTAGATGCTGTTTTATTGTGGAGGAGCGAGGGACAGCCTAGTGGTTAGAATGTTGCGCTCTGACATGAGTTCAAATCCCGTTAGAGGGGACTTTCCCCCTGGGGTGAACATCAGTGCTAACTCCACTCTACCTAAATGTCCTTGGATGAAACTATAGACTATAGCCCAGTGTGCGAATGCATGCAGCATATCTTGCGCACAGGTTTAATGCTGTTCCACGTTTTGAACGAGTAGGCTATTGTGTGCCGTTGGGATCAGATGACAAAAATTACAAAGCGACATACACAGTGGACAGGATTTAAGAAAGCACACGAAAGCTTATTACATAATCCTAGAAATAAAACAATAAATAAAGACAGAATCAGATAAAGACTGATTTTACACAGCAATAAAAGAACACTAATATACTGTTTCAGTTGTTCACTTTCAGAGTTAGATATAAGCGATGAAGTATAATTATACTGACATACACACGCATATACAGCTGAAAACTCACACACCATGCACACATAGACACACACAGTCATATACACACACGTACGCACACATACACACACACGCACACACGCCGCGCGCGCACACACACACACACACACACGCACACACACACACACACACACACAACGCACACACACACACCACACACACACACACGTAACACACACACGTACACACACACCATCTACACAACTACTCACCGTAACACACAGTGTACTTCGGACAGAGTTAACATAAAGTGGCCCGACTCCAACTCCCCGAAAGTCCTTCGCATGAGACTTAAACCGTGTCCGTTGTGAACGCCGCAAAACATTTGTGGCACACTTTAAAATCCTGTTCGCCTTTCGAAAGCGTAGGCATTGTGTGCCAGCGGAACAGATAACATTACAAAATGATACACCAGGATGGATAAAAAAAAAAGCACATGAGTGCTTATTCCATATCCCGATATAAAGATACAAATAAATAATAACATACACACACATTACGTGCTCATGCAAAGTGCTTTCAATCATGCCAAGGACTTTTAATAGTGGAAAAGAACGGCTCTAAGATCTGAGCTGCAGAATGACAAAGACACAGCGTGACAGAGCGTGAAGGAGCCGCCAGTTCTTGGCTTGGCCTGCCGACAGTGGGGAATGTTCTGCCACCATGGTTTTGTCTGTCAGTTTTAGCAACGCAAAGACCCTGTGAGGGACAGAGGCTGAAAGAGATCTTAATGGAAAGTCAATAAACGATTTGCTGTCTGTCTGTCTGCCTGTCCCTCTGCCTGTTGGTTTGTGTGTAAGCATGTTTGTCTCTGCTGTGTGTGTTTTTGTTGTATGTGTTGTGGTGTGTTGTGTTGTGGTGTGTTGTTGTGCTGTGTTGTGTTGTGTGTGTTGTGTTGTGGTGGTATGTGTGTGTGTGGTGGGTGTGTGTGTGTGTGTTTGTGTGTGTGTGTGTGTGTGTGTAATGTGTGTGGTGTAATGTGTGTGTGTTGTGTGTGTGTTGTGGTGCGTGCGTGCGTGTATTTTTACTCCTTCACTAATACATAAGATAAGTCAATAAAGCAAGATCTCTTGTACAAGCAAGCGAACATCAACTGCAATCTATGAAAACTCCATTTGCATTTTTCGATGCTTGCTCTTAGGATTTTTCAAGTGTAGCAATCATGCCAGCGGCACACAGTTTTACAATTGGATAATGGGTGAAGCGTGTGAAGGGTTTTGTATTCGCTTTGACATTTCGTTTGACAACCTGACAACTAACATCAAAATCTCCCTCTATGAAACTTGTATTCAGACTTCAAAATGAATTTTGTCTGTCACTGGTAACGTTGTGTGCTGACCGTTCTACAAAAGCTGTAGCCCAAATCTGTCAGTTGGGATTTGATTGTCTTCTGTCCTCTTTCCATCCCCGTCTCTTAGATTTTCTTTTGAAATGTCATTATTACATTTATTTCTTTGCTCATAATGTGGTGAGTGTAGACCTTTCCAAAAAGAGCTGTCATTTAAATTTGGCATCTGTAATCACATTGTCCTCTGTTTTTCTTTGTTTTGCAGTCTTCTTCTTCTTCTTCTTCTTCTTCTTCTTCTTCTTCTTCTTCTTCTTCTTCTTCTTCTTCTTTTCTCTGTCTCTCTGTCTCTCTGTCTCTGTCTCCTGTTCTGTCCTCTCTCTCTCTGTCTCTCTTCTCTCTGTCTCTCTCTGTCTCTCTCTGTCTCTCTCAAAGTTTCAAATGAAACAACAACTTGATTTTTGTTTCTGTGCTTCACCTCAATAAAACACACTCTATTTGTTTCCGCTGGGAGTTTGGAGACTTCCAGCACCTGCTGAACAATCCATGACTCCTTTGCCTGATGTACAGCAATGCCTTCCAGCTGGGAGGAAGTGGGACACAAAGGTGAGGCCATTGTCGTTGTGTTTTGCAAAGAAAGTCCTTTAGTATAGCTACTTTATCATCAAGCGGGACACAACAATCCTGTCTTTAACTGGTAACTGCGAGTTCAGTATGGCTGCAGATATATCGTGATTAGGACAGAGCTAACCCGTTAGGCAGAAAACGATCAGTGAAGGTTTGTGACTTCAGTTGGCAGTGTAAATCCGAGTGGTGTGGAAGAAGCGACTGTGTTTGATACAGTGTGAGCAGACGGGAGCCCTGGCTGTAGTACAACCATGTGTCTGAGGTGTTCCACCATCACGGCAACAGACATATTCCACCATGACAACACCACCTGCTGTTCTAGACATTAGGTTTTATTGAAGTTCTTGGTTTCTTTGCATGGTTGGAGTTTAGCTGACAAACGTTCCTTCTCTGAGAAAGCTTTGTTTTGATAACTATCACTGACGTGATGGTTCAAACAAAGAAGCAAAAAGTGTCTCACTATTTTCTGCAAGGCTGACTGGATGCTATTACTTTTATTGTTACAGGATAGCCATTGAAATGGAACAAGCTCAACTCTTCCACGTCTTGTCCCTCATCGGAAGCAGTCAGAAATCGATATTCTACATACACGTGTCTACTTCTTGTTTGTCCCATGGGTCTCTGGTATTTTTTGATAGTGGAAGTAATTTTGGAGTTGACGCCAGAATAACCATCTCATCACCCCAGACAAGCCAGACGACAACTGATGTTTCAAGATCTCTGCTTTTTAGTGAGGGGAGGAGGAGGGGAGAGCAATAGAGGGGGAAGGCAGAGGGTGAGAGGAAAGCCAGTTTGTCTTTCGTTCCAGCTGTTGAAAGTGTAGACAGTTAGACAGACATTTTGAATGGTTTATGGGCACTTGGTGTTCACACAGTAGAGGAGTTAAACCCTTCTCTTGCGGTGCTTTTCCATGCACTATAAGCATACAACCACTCAGTAGACCACCAGAGGCGAACTCGTTATGTCTGATTGTTAGACAACCCACAGATATGCATGATATTTTTCTACCTCGCAGATTCAGCGGAAACAAATGCAGTCTGTGTACTGTAGAGGTATTTCACCAAAATAACAAAAACCATTAAACCAGAATAAAGATCAAAGGTGCCTGTCCTACCATGTTTGAATTACTGTATTGCCAAAAATGCCAACTTCTTTGACAGTGAAGTATGACTGGAAAATCAAATAATTTGATGTTTCTCCGGGTCAGTTCTGAAGTAACAAACATCGTTGCTGATCATAAACCTATGATTGGGTTAGGGGAAAGGGACAGAGGCAGCCAGGCTTGAACATCAGTCCTGTGTAGTGATGTGGACACTGTCATGTCACCCTGGGCCCTCTGCAAAGAGAATAGGCAGGCCTCTCTGATTGGTTGTCAGATTGGACAGGGGCTGGGATTGGTCCTGACAACATAGAACAAACCAAAACAGTTATCAGTTCCTTTCATCCTTCCTAAACAGTGTCTCCATAAGACAGATTGGTATTTATTAAAAAAAAGATTTGTTCACCTTGTAGGATTCAGTACTATACAAATTATATACATTATTGTTATTATAATTATATATATACTACTACTACTACTACTACTACTCACTACTACTACTACTACTACTACTACTACTTATTAATTATTATTATTATTATTATTTATTATTATTTATTATTATTATTATTATTATATTTTGCATCTGTCAAGAAACAGTCAATAGGATTGCTTTAAATGTGTTGAAAAGTAGCTGAGAGAGAGAGTTAAAGTTGAAGAGAGAGAGAGAGAGAGAGAGAGAGAGAGAGAGAGAGAGGAGAGAGAGAGAGAGAGAGAGAGAGAGAGAGGAGAGAGAGAGAGAGAGAGAGAGAGAGAGAGAGAGAGAGAGTTAAAGTCTGGTAGCGGCACTTTAAGCGCCCATTGGCAAAGAGTAATTCAATCAGACGAAGGCAGCCCAGGCATGGAGTAAAGTCAGTCTCTGTTCACCAGTTGCTAACTTTTCACCTTGCACAGAACAGTCTGTGCAGAGGTTCCCATTAGGGCCAGGTGATTCCGGCACCACCCACACTTAGTGCTGCCATGTCTGGACTCTGCCTGCCCCACTTGAAGGAACTGGGTTAAAGGAATAAAAGAGAACCAGGAGTGAACGAACGATTTATTGGTAGAAAAAAGGGAAAAGTGATAACTTCAGCAACTTTTAAAGTACACCAATCCCAAACGACCTAAAAAGAATATAGATAAAAGTAGACTACTATGTTTTGTTGTGTTTTATTTCAAAGAGAAAGAGATTGAATCTGGTTTGTCCTATAGTATAGGTTAGCACCATTAGAAATCTGTATAGAAGGCATTTGTAAGAGTTTGTGCTGCAATAATACTGTTTTCTGCTCATGGAAAACAGGTTCTAAAAATGTCAATGTTAAATTTGAAAGTGCAAAAACTGCAATGGAAACTATTTTCAAAACCATTTTGGAGCTTCTGAATGTTTCACCATGTTTAATGCTCTCTTCATCTGTTTTTTACGTTAGATTTTAGAAGAGAATGTACCTGATTTAGATTTTACAATTATCTAGCAATTTTTCAGCCTCAATAGGTCTTTGATATTGGTTCTCGCACTTTTCAATGCTTGGATAGATAAAGCTCATTACTACTTTACCTCCAGTTTCTTTTGTATTGTCACTTTTCATACAACCTTTCTAAACATTGCAACCCTGTGTTGTGGTATCTCTTGTCTCTTGAAAGGTATTTCTTTCGTGTTGATTTTCTGGTGTTAGAGAATATCGCTTTTGTCATTGATTATATTACCTACACACTCAAAATAGATATGTACAGCAGAGTGGATATCATTAGGTTGGGATGATCTTACACTGCACTTCCTCTTGCATAGGGGAGAGGTATAGAAGGCTTTATCACATTTTATTGCCTTTTCTTTCATCTGTAATTTGTTCTACTTGAACTTTAAAAACTATTTTCTATATCCCTAGGAAGTATATACCCTACATATTCACTCCAGTAACGATAAACCAACTTCCCTGAATGCTTTCGTTGCTATTCCTTATCCATAACTGTGGATCAGTCAGTCATTACTTTTACAGGCACATTCATGTGTATGCTTCATTTATGCTAGTAATTGCGGTTTTCAGACACTAGGAGGGGGTAAAAAGTGTGGGCAGCTGTATTGGAAAAGAACTAGCTTGCTTCATATGTCCTCAGTGATATCAGCACAGGGTTTTCCACAAAGCGCCATTGTGATGTTATTCTGACCCCAGTGTATCTGCTTTAACAGTTTTGGTTTGTTTCCCGTAGGGATGCCGAGGGGGCCTGTTCATTTAAATAGCATCCCCACTTTCTGGAAGTTTTGTGCTCGGAATTCCCTCTTTTCTATTCCTCTCTTTTTTCTGCCTTCTTCCTTTTCTTCTTTTCACCGCTTTCTCGTCTATTTTCTGTCTTCTTTATCCATTTTCTTGCCTTTTTTCCAGAGAGACTTCAGAGATTTTCTCTCCCATGCCGAAGTCGGATGTGCTTGGCCTGGCTAGTCAGGTGCTTAACGGCAGCGTAACACATTTTCGCTCATGTGACAGATAACAATAGTTGCTGTCTGAGCCTTTCGACAAAGAAGAAGAAATGTGTTTTGTATTTGTGATTGTCCATCCTGTTTACAGGACATTCAAATGTCTAACTCTAATGCTTTACTATTGATGTTTTTTTTTTTTAAAATCAGGATCCACTTTTGAGACAAAATGTTTCTATTTTAAATCTAAAGGTTTTGTCTAAATTATGTTAATATGCTTTATAAACAAAGCTTAAACATTTATTATTGCACAGTATGCCATTTAACAATAACTTACACAATAATATTAGACGACAAACTAAAGCACATCACACGTTTAAAGAAAAAGGGGTTCATTGCATTTTCGTTGAAGTGTTAGTATAGAATAAAGACAATCTTCAAAGAAGGTGTTTTTTTTCCTTTACTAACGATTCTTCAGCTCCACTCACCTTCGTAGGTACTTTGTTAGTGTTTTGATGTCTCGAAAAGACAGATCTCAGGACAATATTGGATCATTTACAGGGCTATGTACATCGCTCACCTCTCACACTAGACCTTCCTCATAGCCTACATGGAGATAAATAGCATATATCTACATACGTGCACGCGCGCGCGCGCGCGCACGCACACACACACACACACACACACAAACACACACACATACTATTGTCCTCAAAATAGGATAAACATAGAATACAAAAAAATAATTTAGAAAATAACATTTTATATGAAAACTTTGAAAAAAAAAACGCATGGATGACAGACAGACAATCAGAGAGACAGACAAACAGAGAGACAGAGAGAAAGACAAACAGAGAGGTAAGCAGACAGGCAGACGTGCACACCTACATCGTACAAAAGCAACTGATTCCACAAGTCTAAAATGTCACACGTGATAGAGGAATGACTGCCTGTCACATCACTAACAGGAATGACACTAAAAATCATTTACTTGTTTGTTTTCACACATGAGGCTATGTTTCAAATTTACTGCATCTGTCCGTTCGCCCATCTTTAATTTCAGGATAAAAAAGCAGCCTCCTATCATTTACAACGGCTTCGTTTGTCGATGTGTATTTTTGTGTATCATCAAATGTTCAGAGTGGCGCTTCAACTGCCTCTTGTTTTAAATAATGTTTTTCAGTCTGATTTAATGTGTTAAAGTCTGATTTAATGTGGCTAAATCTGATTGAATGTGGTTAAAGTCTGATTCAAACAGCAGCAAACAAGAACTGCAAATCCTCACAGACAATTTAACAGATCGAGCGAGCGCATAGGGCATGGAGGTCAGTACAGAGAAATCAAAGATCATGGTCAACAGCGCGAGTAATGACATCACGGAAATAAAGATGAATGGAGAAACACTAGAAGAGGTGAGCCAATTCAAATACTTAGGCTCCATCCTAACAAAAGATGGCACATCAAACAATGAAGTGAAAGCTCGCATTGCAACAGCAACATCTGCTCTAGTCAGACTCGAGAAG
>CM060318.1:86673979-86776479 GCA_030674155.1 Stramonita haemastoma | reverse complement strand
TTTTGTTGTTGTGTTGTTGTGTTTTTACTGAATAACGTATAGTTGTTTTGACTTACTCTGAACAAGCAAAAGTGGATTTTACCACCGAGGCTCTTTTTATGTGGCGTTGTTGGTTTCTTTCTGCACCGTGCAGTCAACAGATGCCACTGTAGTTAACTGGGATCAATGGCCATTCCGGCAGGAGACTGAATCGTCATTGGTTTTATTTGTGCATCTGTCTCTTTAGCTTCAATGTTGTGTGATTGTCGGCTGCATAGCAATCATTTTGAACATGTCAAAACTAGTCTCCCCTATTCCTCAAAACTATCATTATCATGCTAAAATCTCCACCATCTAACACCAACCAAGGCCCCAGAACGAATCTAGCACACAGATGTTGTTACCATGAATTCCAAAGCACTGCTTTCCGTCATTAGTTGTTGCTAATGAGGCGGGTTACCGCAGCTGACAACGTGATCAGTCACAGTAACCACCATGAACAAGAATAATACATTATTGCCTAGAAACTAGCCCTGTCGTGACAATGCCTCTCTTATTTTTTGTTTTATTGCAGTGGTGACGTACTAAGCCGCTCAAACAAGCTACAAGTCTACAGCACCTTGCTAGTTTAATCAGTTGTTGCTTAGAGACCAGCCGATCCATAAGAGCACATAAGAGACTTCACCATTTCCATACTGGTTATATCCCTAACGACTACGAAAGCCGCATCAGGGCTGTCACCTCATTCAGTTTCAGTGGCTCCAGTAACTTTCACTATTAGTTCCAAACCAACACCTAACACTGTCAAATATCTAACACCGTCCATCTGAAAAAAACAGTATGTGACACTATACCAAAAACATTTTATTCCTTATGGCAAATAAACCAGGCTGTGCTTTCCGCTCAACTTATTATCCCAGATTATTAAAACAAACCATTAAAGATAAACATTGAAAAGTAGAAAAGTTTAACATAAAAGTAGCACATAGGCAAACAATATTGCAGAATGGACATCCTGTGCCCGTCCCAGTAATTCTGCATCACTACCTGATCGCCAGAAGAAAAGAACACAGGCAAAACTTCATAATATATATAATGAAAACATAATAATTGTTTGAAAGAGTTGCTTGAAAAAAGACAGAAGAGCGGATTGGGCAGACAGAAAAATGCAAAAGGGATGACAGAAAGGTCAGGAGAAAAACAGAAATAAGGAGAGAAAGATAACAGCTGAAATTTCTGGCACAGGATTTCCAGAAGGTGGGATGCTTTTCATAATGAAAGAGCCCCTCCCCCCATCCCCCACTATCCCCACGGGGGAGATTCCACCAAAGTCACTCAGCACAAACCAACATTCATATAATTATAACTTCACTCTCTAACGAAGCACGTCACCATCATCGATTGCTTTCTTCAATATCTAACTTCGCTGCCCTAAAAACTCTGAAGAGGTGTGGTGGGGCCGTGGTCCTGCTGGAAAAACAGCTGTCAGGAAAGCGAAACGTGGGGGTTTCATTTCGGTCTGAAGTCAGACACCGACTCTTCACCATCCACTTGATCCTGAGTGGTGGTCTGGGTGATTTTCTTTTATATGAGACAGCCCACTGAAGTCCCATGTGCAATATAGATTCCTTCACCTTCGTCTTCACCTAGCCCCTAGTCTAGCAGACTGTTGGGACACCATTGAAGAGTTTGCAACCACGGAATAGTTCTGTGAATTTAAAAATACTCTTAGCAACATCCTGTAACATCCTTTCATGGAGAAACAAAATATACTGACATCCAGGAATTGGATGATGTTGCACCAATGCGTTTTCTGCATTGAAAGAAGGGGGAGGAGGACAGCCCGAATTTTATGCAAACAATCTGTTATTACTGTAAGTGATATAGAATCAACACTATGCTGTTCTAAGGAAACTGTTCCTTCTATTCTATGCATCAAAATAAAAACCCCGAGAAACGCATCCTTTAGGGAAACAAAAAGGAACTGGAACGTCGCTACAGGCAATCAGCGCTGCAGAGAGATTGTGTGCCGATCAGATATCGGCAATCTCCCCAGTACAAAAACAATGCAGACAGCATCTCAGACCTAGGGCTAAGACACAGAAATTAAAGCTGCGTGCTTGAAAGAAAACAAGGGACTGCACAGAATAGATTAACAAGCAGGAAAAAACAAACAATCAAAAAATAAGCTAGGAGAGAGAGAGAGAGAGAGAGAGAGAGAGAGAGAGAGAGAGAGAGAGAGAGAGAGAGAGAGAGAGAGAGAGAGAGAGAGAGAGAGAGAGAGAAGGCAAGGCAAAGTCTTTTATTCGAGGATAATAGATAAGCACTCGTGTGCTTTTCTACATCCAGTCCCCAGAGAGAGAGAGAGAGAGAGAGAGAGAGAGAGAGAGAGAGAGAGAGAGAGAGAGAGAGAGAGAGAGAGAGAGAGAGAGAGAGAGAGAGAGAGAGAGAGAGAGAGAGAGAGAGCATGAAAAAAAGCAACCCCGTAAAACGTGCAGAGGAGAACACTACACCCAAAGCAACAAACATGAAAGGAGTGGGCAGACGTCTAACCTTCTCTCAGGGACATGACTGTCTAAGCTGATTTTGAAAAAAAAATAAACAAGCTGCACAGATGAAATGTAAAACATCCCTCATCATTGATAATAGAAACTAATAAATAAAAAGCTCTTATCCATACAATATAAGAAAAAAAGGCCGAGGTGATACATTTTCACAGCAATGAACAACAACGAGATAGTGATACTTGCATCAGGCAGTTGATCATCTGAATCCTTACCAGAAGGGGGATCAGTCTCAGAAGACCCATGCAATCCAGTTCTTCTGTAAGTTTATATATATTATATATATATAATATATATATATAATATATATATATATATATATATATATATATATATATATATATAATATAATATATAATATATAAGCACTCTTGTGTGCTTTTTTCATCCAGTCCCCGTGTGTATGCAGTTTTGTAAATGTCATCTGTTCCCACCAGCACACGATGGCCTACTCTTACGAAAAGCGGAACTGGGTTTAACGTGTGCCTAAGGTGTTCTGCGTACTTTTGCACACGGGGCTTAGGTTTAAAGTCTCACCAGAGGGACTTTTGGGAGAGTGGAGTCAGAACTGATGTTAACTCCAGGAGAAAAATCTCCTCGGCCGGAATCGAACCCGGGTGGTCAAATTACCAGAGAGAGAGAAGATAGATAGATAGATAGATAGATAGATAGATAGATAGATAGATAGATAGATAGATAGATAGATAGATAGATAGATAGATAGATAGATAGAAGAAGAAGACTGAAGGATAGATAGACAGATAGAAGAAGTAGTAGAGTAGAGAAAGGTAGGTAGGTAGGTAGGTAGGTAGAGAGACAGGAGGCAGCAGAGCAGAGCAGCAGTAGACAGACAGATAGAAGAAGACAGAAGTAGTAGGTAGTAGTAGTAGTAGGTAGGTAGATAGATAGATAGATAGATAGATAGATAGATAGATAGATAGATAGATAGATAGATAGATAGATAGATAGATAGATAGATAGATAGATAGATAGATAGATAGATAGATACAAATGCAGGAGAGATAGCCTGGTGGTCAGAGCATTATGCTCGCGATCTGACGGCCCGAGTTCGAGCGCGGTTTGGAGCCACAACCAAGTACCTGCTCACGGGGATATTTTGTTTTTCTTTATAGATATATTTGGCGCCACTCCACTCTCTCGAAAGTCCTTCAAATGAGACTATAAACTGAGGTCCTGTGTACGAACACACGTAGAAACACTTTGCGCACACGTTAAAACTCCTGCCATCGAGAAGTGTAGGCCATCGTGTGCTGGTGGATTATGGATGGCAACATTTACAATGTTGAATGCATACAGGGATTGGATATAGAAAAGCACGCTATGACTATCCTACTATCTTCAAACAAAATATATATGAAAAAAAATCGATTTGAATAAATGGTCTTAATCTGTACACAAATCGGGAATCAGATAACAGCCGGTGATCTAATCATTACAGCTGAGGGGAGTGTAGCTTTCAACACGGTAAGGGAGACACGAAAATGGAAAGAAAAACAAACCTAGTTGGCGTACAAAACATAAATAGGACAGTTTTTACACAAACAATAAACAAGGTTAAACGAAGCGAACACATCTACAACACAAAGTATGCTTTCATCTGATGCCGAACAACAGGCATAAACAAAAAAAATACCCCAACACCTAAACCCTCTGTGTGCACTTGAAGACTCTTCTATTCCACACATTTCCCCCACCTCCACCTTTCCCCCCCCCCCCCCTCACTCATTCTACCAAGGTCAACATCATCCATCTCCTCAAGACAAACAGGAAAGGAAGAGGTGGGGGTGGGGGTGGGTGGGTCCTAGTAGTTAGGAAGAAATGAACCGCGCACGCGCACTGGCGCGCGGCGTTGTGTGTGTGTGTGTGTGTATGTGTGTGTGTGTGTGTGTGTGTGTGTGTGTGTGGTGTGTGTGTGTGTGGTGTGTGTGTGTGTGTGTGTGTGTGTGTGTGGTGTGTGTGTGTGTGTGTTAACAAACACATGTCACATTTTGTGATAAAACTTAGGTTCTATATGAATGAATTTAAGCCACATTTCCATGTGCCTTATGCAAAGGTTGTATCTTTTTCTAACGGATGCGATTCTATACGTTTATTAAAATCATGATTGTTTCATCCTATTTGTGTTTACCTATGGTATAATATGTTGTAAATCTTCATGTAAAAATAACTAATATACATGATGACATATCCTACATGCAGTGGATATGTGAAACTCGTGTTTCTGTGCACCCCTGAAGGCTTGACAACCGGTTCCTTCCATTCCTCTCTCTGTTCTGCCTTTCTCAGGGTTTTTTGAGTCCTAGGCCTGTCCATTCGCTGATGTTGTCCTCCCTCTCTTCCTCGTCTGCCTCATTTTCTTCCTTCTTGGACAATTTATACACTGAATCTTAAAATACATCTAAACAATGAATACTACATTACACACATTTAGCCAACTCTTGCTATGATAAAAACTTAAACTGACGACCTCTATGTTGACTGGAACACAAACACACTGTCAGGCTACTGTAGCTGGCATGCCGAGAGCTAGACCTAGATTTTGGGGAGGGGAGGGGGAGAAACTGCCTTTCATCTTTTCTAGGCAAACTTCAGAGCTTGTAAAAAGAGCCAGTATTCAAGCTCTTCCCCTGGAGATGACTACATGTGTTGCTTAACGAAGTGAAGCCTCTCTGAAAGGCAGTCATCTATCATGACAGACCAGACCCAGGTCACAGAACCCTCACCAGCTGAAAGCATCAGACTGAAAACGTCTCTGTCTGTCTGACTCTCTGTCTCTTCTTCTCTCTCTCGTCTCTGTCTTTGTCTGTTCTCTATGTCTGTGTCTGTCTCTGTCTGTCTGTCTGTCATTCTGTGTGTGTGAGTGTCTGTCTGTCCGTCTGCCTTAAGTCTTTCCGATGAGACGATAAATCGAGGTCCCGTGTTCGAACGCACTCAGAACATCTTGAACACACGTTTAAACCTGTTTCCCTTTTTTGGAAGAGTAGGCCACTGTGTACCGGTGGCAACGGATGACAAAATTTACAAAACTGCATACACATAGGGACAGGTTGTAAAAAACACATGAAAGCTGATTTCATCATCCTCGCAATAAAAGAATAACTAAAATCTCTCTCTCTCTCTCTCTCTCCTCTCTCTCTCTCTCTTCTCTCTCTCTCTCTCCTCTCTCCTCTCTCTCTCTCTCTCTCTCTCTCTCTCTCTCTCTCTCTATAAACGTGGCTCCACAAAAAAAAAAGGCAACAAAAAAAAACACCACTAAAAAAAAAAACCCGTAAAACGTCTCAGTCGTTTGCTTTTCCTATTCCTCTCTTCCTGGTTTTTTCCTTGTAGCGGCACTTGAAGTGTAAGAGCGAAGAACAAAAGCAAACACTAGGGCTTGATTGGTGAAGAGGAAAGCGAGGGGTTTGAAGGCAGACTATTCCAGGCCTGACGCCAGCTGAAAGGAGCGCGACTGGGAGGAGAAAAAGGCCAGTATTGGGCAATGACGAAGACTCCGGAAAAGTGGGGAAGGAAATAACTCACAGGAATCATCCCTGTCTCTTTGTCTCTGTCTGGTTGTCTGTCTGGTTGTCTGGCTGTTTGGCTGGCTGGCTGTCTGTCTAGCTGTCTGTCTGGCTGGCTGTCTCTTTCTCTCTCTGTCTGAGTGTCTGCTCTTACTGTCTGTCGCCCTGTTTCTCTCTGTCTGTCTGCATATCTGCCTCTGTCTGTCTGTCTGTCTGTCTGTCTGTCTCTGTCTCTGTCTCTGTCTCTGTCTCTCTCTCTCTCTCTCTCTCTCTCTCTCTCTCTCTCTCTCTCTCTCCTCTCTCTCTCTCTCTCTCTCTCTCTCTCTCATCTCTCTCTGCTCTTTTTTGTTAGGGGGGGGGGGGGGGGGGGGGGCGAGGTGAAGACTTTTGACATTCTGTACCCCTTTAATTGATTGATTTGATTGATTGATTGTCTGATTGATTGATTGATTGATTGATTCATTCATTCATTCATTCATTCATTCATTCATTATTTATTTATTTAAGAAAAAGGGCAGCATTTTGCATAGCATTATCAATGTATAAGAACAGTGTAAGATACTATTGCAAATGGATTGCCACTATTGTCTATACTTCCTATTGCATTATTTCCATATGTCCCTTATCTTTTATAAGGGGCTGAGGCCAAAATAGAGTACTTTCCATCTCATTTCCTTCTATTCAAAATTCATTGAATTTTACCCCACCCTCCACCTCACCCACACCTACACACAAGAGGATTTCACTGAAGTCATTTCCTTATGGCACTGTCTATTTCTGGAAAATGCAATTGGATTGATTATTACAGGTTCTTCAAAAAGCAAAACGCAATTCAGCTGAATGGGGTTCAGCTTTATTATGAAGGTTAACACAATCCTACACATTTCTGAATACCTGTAAACAATGTCTAAAGAAGAGGGCTGATATATAAATGCATCGTAATCACTTTTTCGTGCAGATACTTGACATGTTTTGGAATTACCATGCCTCTGTTGTGTGTGTGTGTGTGTGTGTGTGTGTGTGTGTGTGTGTGTGTGTGTGTGTCTTCCTTTTAACGTCTATCCACTAAAAAGTGATTTTAGACAAATAATTGGGGGGGGGGGATTGTTGGTGTGTTTGTGTGGACAGGTGAATGGAGGATAAAAAAAAAAGTTCTAATTATCAGTAAGGCTTGAACCATAAAAAAGGACAAATAGAAACAAGTAAACTTGAGTAAAATAAATGCTACAATATCTCTGTGTGTGTGTGCGCGCGCTCGGAAGCGCGCGCGCGCACGCTTGTGTGCATGTGTGTGTGTGTGACTGTGTGTGTGAGTGTGACTGTGTGTGTGACTGTGTGTGTATGTGACTCTGTGTGTGTTGTGTGTGTGTGTGTGTGTGTGTGTGTGTGTGTGTGTGTGTGCGCGCGCGCGCGCGCGCGCGTGCGCGCGTACTAGAATGTGTGCATATATCCGTTCACACAAGAGGATCTCTCTCTCTCTCCTCCTCTCTCTCTCTCTCTCTCTCTCTCTCTCTCTCTCTCCTCTCTCTCTCTCTCTCTCTCTCTCTCTCTCTCTCTCTCTCAACGTGTGTGTGTGTGTGTTGTGTGTGTGTGTGTGTTGTGTGGTGTGTGTGTGTGTGTGTGTGTGTGTGGTGAATGTGGATGTGTGTGTCTGTGTTTGCGCGTGTAGTGTAGTGTCTGGTGTCTGTCTGCCTTATGACTCTTTGAAGTGCTTATTATAGGGAAGAGACGTGTTTATGAAAGAGGGAAGCCTGTTTACTCTGAGCGTCTTCCTTTCCCCCAGTTGTTGTAAAGCGACAATGTTTTGCGTCTTTCTTTGTTTTCCTGTTATCCAAACAACTCGGCTTTGAAATAAGCGAGTGAGGGGAGCCCATTAGCTGACGTCAGGGAACTCAGGAGTACACAGCATTTCGCATCCTCTGGCCAGATGCCGTTGTTTTGATGATTGTGGATACGATTGCCGATCTGAAAAACAAACATCATTCTTCTCATAGACAGGTTCATAGATTGCATCGCAATGTTGACTCGGGCAAAGTTAATCTCAGTTTCAGAAAGAGCTGTCGTTTTTCCTTTGAAGTGAAGAATGTGGCTGGGATCGAGCATAGACCAAAAAATCTAAAAAATGACAGTTGTGGATCTTCCTATGGCGTTGATGTCTGAGCTAAATCAGAAAGACAGCTTGGCTAGGACAGTGTCCAAAAGAGAGGTGTTTTTTCTATAGAAAAAGATACAATTCTAGACGAGGCGTACATGCTAAACATAAAGTACATCAAAAGTTTTTTTTTGTGACATCAAACTGTATACATAGTCTTTCGGATAAGACGATAAACCGTGGTCTCGTCAGTTACACAAAATTATTTAGTGCACTTGAAAGAATTTTCCCTGGCTAAATTCTATAGAAAAAACAGTCACTCTGATAGGGACAAAAACACTCTTGCAGAGAGAAAAAGAAAAAAAAAAAGAGTGGTGTGGCTCTTGTGGTGACGCGCTTTCCACGGCAGAGCATTTATAATTTCAAGTAAAGAAATCTGCCGTGAATTAAAGTGGTATGAAGTGTATACATTTAAACAGGTATATCGTAAATTAAAAAAAAACTTAATTGTTGAATACAGATATAACGAACAGAAGCACAGAGAGAAGAGAGACAGACAGAGACAGACAGACAAAAACAGAGACAGAGAGATAAACAGAGACAGAAATAGAGACAGAGACACACAGAGAGAGAAGAGGGGGGGGGGGGGGGTACAAATATCGTGCACAAGTGCAAAAAAAAGAGAACGGTGTGCAGAGAGGGTCTAGCAATCGATGACCGTTCAGAGCTTTTAGGAGGATTGTAGGGTCACTGACCCGGACATGTCACCCAAAACTTGGTCACTGGGTACCTTGTCCTCTAGGGACACTGTCCCTCACACCGCTGACCTTTTCAACACCAGCAGTAGATAGTCTTTTACTAGCATTCAGTGGACCTTGTTCCTGCCACAGTCTATCTGCAGCTGCTGTTAAACAAAAGTCAGGCTTTTTGGCTTCATCGCTTTCTCTCCCCCTTGGTATCCCCCGAGAAAGTCTGTTTGTTTGTTTCTGAGCTTATCTGATGATTTTTCTTTATTCTGAATTCCTGACTTCAATAACACAAGAAAGATGTTAAAGCACTAATCAATGACATGGATATAGCGTCTGTTTTGTCCACAATATGCCATTGCCACTGACATCTTTTAAGCCCAATAATTATAAGCATTAAGCTTGTTGTTGATGCTATCCTGCTGATTAGTGTTAACGTGCTATATAATATATATATATATATATATATATATATAACTTTTGGGATCGGCAAATCATGCCAGACTGCTTCATTCCTGTTTACTGGAAACCGCTTTTCTTTCCTAAGATTCTGTTGATCATCATATGATTATATGAACAACAATCAATTATTTGTCACACACATATGGATAACAATCAATTCTTTATTACATGTATTTGAAGAACAATGAATCATTATAACTCACACACACACACACACACACACACACACACAACATATATATTGTGTGTGTGTGTGTGTTGTGTGTGTGTGTGTGTGTGTGTGATGTGTGTGTGTGTGTGTGTGTGTGATTAATGATTCATTGTTCTTCAAATACATGTAATAAGAATTAATTGTTATCCATATGTGTGTGTGACAAATAATTGATTGTTGTTCATATAATCATATGATGATCAACAGAATCTTGTTAACCAAAAAGTGCATTATCATGCACACAAACAGGTAAAGGAAGCAAACAATACAGATCCCAGAGCATGAAATAGTGCAAGGTTTGATGACTTCATTACTGAATTAAACTGTTTCTAAATGACAAAGTGTACTTGGGTACCAGACACAATATGTTGCCACCGACATTGTTTGTTGCTTGAAAACTATCCCTCCTCTCCTCCTTTCCTGCATCCGGCAGTGTCTGTTCTCTGCCGAGACTGTGGGTCTTTCATTGATCATCAGTCACACAAGTGTTCTTCACCACCTGGTCAGGATGTCCTCTCTGTCTGCCTCCCTCCCCCCTTTCCTCCTCTGCCCAGCCCCCAAAGCTTGGTAAGAAGTTCCTGGGGTGAATTGCTCATTTGCCGCCCTGTGTCGGGTTCTGACAATCGATGGCAAAGAAGCAGATGACAGATGGGTTTTCTCCAGTTTGTGTGACAGACACTTAGGAAAGAAAAGCGGTTTCCAGTAAACAGGAATGAAGCAGTCTGGTATGATTTGCCGATCCCAAAAGTTGCAGGATGCAGCCTGCAGTTTGTCTTGTTTCTGCTGAAGTCAGTGTTTCCAACAATAACTTGGGATGGATGAAGACAATGGCTGAGCTGCTGGAGATGACGACAGCGATAAGGAGAACAGCCAGAATGACATCTCTAGCAGCAGCAACAGTCAGTGGAAAACAAACAACAACTCCTCTAGTCACTCCTTTTCCCTTATCCACTTTCTCTTTTCTCTTATCCACCTTCTATAAACTGTGAACACTGCTGCCATTGCTGCTTTTAATACTCGTAGTTACTATACCCGGAATTTTTCTTGTTGTTATTGCTGCTGCTGCTACTTTTGCTGCTGATGCAACTGATGATGATAAGCATGCAGCTGCTTTTGCTCATGCTGATGTTATAACTGCTGCTGCCCATTTCCACGAGTTCAATCAAGAGGGAACGACCAGATTTTTACAGCTGTGGTGCAGATTCATGATTCATCCAGGTAAAACTATGTTCGTCAATCCGTAAAACACGTCTACTTAGCTGTGTTAGGTTTGGCATGAACGCTGATGACAATGTATTCAGATGCAGCAGTTAGTCTTGTTTAGACTGACGGGGTGTTTAGGGAACACAGGCTGAACAGTGCAACAAACATGTCTGGCGTGCCATCAGGCGAACGTGTTTGTCAGACAGCCACAGCAACTCCAGCCATAGACTCAAGGTCTAGCCAGCTGAAACAGGGATAGCCGCCAGAAAGACAATACCTCGCTGGTGTATTATCTGTATTGAAATTCATTATCCTCATATTGATATAATTATTGTTGTCTTGCCTTAATACTATCCACGGGTTATATTCACCACTGTATTTGGGCTTTAAAAGGAAATAACACAATGTAGATTAATCATGTATTTTTGTTCAGTGATTGTTAACTGAAGTATAAAAATATTTTGTTAAATCATGCTTAAGTAGGAAGCTTGTTAAGAGCAAAGAAACAGAAAAAAAGAAACATCTCATTTTATTATTGCTAGGATTTGAAAACCCTGTATCAAATAATTCTAGCAAATAGATTTATAGAACTTTATACAGAGGCATCACGTGCTTTTTGGAGATGTAATTAGCTACATGGTGAGGCATTGACTGGGATTACATAACGAAGCATATTTTTTCCATGTTTCATACCCATTGACTGGCTAAAACTAAAACAGAAAAATGATGATCAAGATAACTCACTATCACAAAAAAGGGTAGCTGCATATCATGCACATTAGTCAGGAACACAATGTACCATAGTTGTGATGAATGTAGCCTTTAGATCACTTCAGAAGACAGCTTGATATGCTGTCAATGCTTGAGATTTTACATAATTCATTGGGCACAAACATTATGTTGTATATCATTTATAGATACTGACTGATTGGGTATGTGCGTGTTCCTGCGCTGGTGTGTGTGTGTGTGTATGTATGTGTGTGTGTGTGTGTGTGTGTGTGTGTGTGTGTGTGTGTGTGTGTGTGTGTGTTTGTGTGTGCTTGCGTGTATGTGTGTGCGTGTTTCTGTATGTTTGTGTCTTTGTTTGTGTGTTTGAATAAAAAAAAACTAAACAAGTAAGCACGAGGATACCCAACAGGCCCACTGGAATAGATCAAGGTCAGAATCCTAACTGCTTTTGTGTGATGGATGATGACCCAGCCACCGCTGACCAAAGTCCATTCATCAGATTCACACGCCTTGCCTGCACACACACACACACAGCAGCAGGCAGGCAGACAGGCAGACAGGCAGACAGGCAGGGGAAGAAGGTTTGTTATCATTCGCTCCACTGACTGCAGGACACTGACTGATGCCACTGTCTTCTGTGTCTGTGATTGGCTTTTGCTGGGGGAGAACCAGACAGCAGTGTAAATGCCAGTCTTTAACTGTGGACTTTGTTTATCTGTCCTGATCTTTTGTAGGGTAGGCCCTATGTTTCTCTTGATGTTCTTTTCCCTGAATCTGTTTGTCTCTGTATCTCTATGTCTCTGTCTGTCTGTCTGTCTGTCTGTCTGTCTGTCTGTCTGTCTGTCTGTCTGTCTGTCTGTCTGTCTGTCTGTCTTCTCTCTCTCTCTCTTCTCTCTCTCTCTCTCTCTCTCTCTCTCTCTCTCTCTCTCTCTCTCTCTCTCTCTCTCTCTCTCTCTCTCTCTCTCTTATCATCCATATTGAGAAATGTTTGTTCATATCTTGTACTCCCTTTTTGATAATTACGTGTGAGGAATGTAATGATTTCCATGTAAAATTTTAATTAATGATCGTAAAAAAAAAAAAAAAAAAAAAAAAAAAACACTGAATAACTTTGTCCACTACCACATAAAATATAATTAGAAACATACATTTTATGATTGTGCTCAGAAGATTGATAAGATATTATAAGATATTAGGGTATATATGTCCCAAAATATGTGCCTTACAGCGGATAGATTCCTCTTGTGTTCCGTTCGGTTATGATTTCACTCAGAATTCAAGGCATATATTTCCTTAGAATGAAGTTTTTTTGATGAAATGTGCGAGAACTAGTGAAAATGTGTGTGTGTGTGTGTGTGTGTGTGTGTGTGTGCGTGTGGTGTGTGTGTGTGTGTGTGTGTGTGTGTGTGTGTGTGTGTGTGTGTGTGTGTGTGTGTGTGTGTATGTGTGTGTGTGTGTATGTGTGTGTGTCTATGTGTGTCTATGTGTGTTTGTGTGTGTTTGTGTGTGCGTGTGTGTGCGTGTGTGTGGTGTGTGTGTGTGTGTGAGTGTGTGTGTGTGTGTGTGTGTGTGTGTGTGTGTGTGTGTGTGTGTGTGTGTGTGTGTGTGATTGAGTGTATGTTTCTGTGTATATGTGTGTGTGAGACTGTGTGTGTGTGTGTGTGTGTGTGTGTGTGTGTGTGTCTATGTGTGTGTGTCTGTGTGTGTGTCTGTGTGTGTCTGTGTGTGATGTGTGTGAGTGTATGTAAAACATTATCCGATTGATAAAAATGGTTTGCCTATCTTGAAACATCTAGGATGTTCTATGTAAAAAAAAAAAAACATAATAATAATCATTTTGATTTATTTTTTATATTTTTATTGGTAGTATGCTCCCCCCCCCCCTCAAATAAGGATATTAGTTTTTAAAATTGCCCCTTTTATCCAAATGTATGATTTATATCACATGTATAATTTTTGACAGATGGTGGTGGATTGATGTTTTTTTGAGTTGTTTATTTCATTTTGTTCTCTTGTTTGCTCTTTAACTATTAACGCTTTCTTCTCTTCCATAATCAAAATCTTTTATTGTGACTTCAGATTTTTGTTTTCTGAATGAGTGCATTTTTTATTACCTTATCATATATAGTGTCCTTATTCTTGGGACAAGGACAACACACGAGTGCTTATCTATTATCCTCGAATAAAATACCTTGCCTTGAAAATACTTTGCCTTTGCCTTCCTTCTCTCTCTCTCTCTCTCTCTCTCTCTCTCTCTCTCTCTCTCTCTCTCTCTCTCTCTCTCTCTCTCTCTCTCTCTCTCTCTCTCTCTCTCTCTCTCTCTCTCTCTCTCTCTCTCTCTCTCATCTTTTCTTGCTGTCTTTTATCTGTCGGTCTATTGGTCTGTCTATGGATCTATCTATCTATCTATCTATTATGTATGTATGTATGTATGTATGTATGTATGTATGTATGTATGTATGTATGTATGTATGTATGTATGTATGTATGTATGTATGTATGTATGTATTCTCTCTCTCTCTCTCTCTCTCTCTCTCTCTCTCTCTCTCTCTCTTCTCTCTCTCTCTATCTCTCTCTCTCTCTCTCTCTCTCTCTCTCTCTCAATTTCTCTATCTATCTATCTATTGGTATGTTTTTCTGTCTGTCTGTCTATCTATCTACCTATCGATGTTTCTGCCATTTTCACATTTAAGAAAAGATAGTTCATACCTAGGGCAGACAGTCGGAAGCTAATACAAAAGTGATCATCCTCAGGGTTGATTCTATCTCTGTACACATTTTAACATTTACACACATACATAGTCACATAGCCCCATAAGCACTTTAAAATGTATGCATGCACACACCTGCACTATATGCATTGTACCAGATTGAAGACCGTTTTCATCATATCTTTTACAGGTTGGAATGTATTTCCTCTGGGTTTTAAAGAACATCGAGAGCACGTATTTTCGTACACTTTGAACAAATGATATTCTATTTTTTTCCCTGCCATTCTGCCTTTTATTTCAGAGATGTCTAATTTTGTTTGGTGAATTGAAAAGTTTATGTATAAAATCAATTAAAATCTACAAAGAGTCATAAAGGAACAAAATGGCAAACATTAACCAACAACGTAGAACAAGGTTGAAATTTACTTTTTTATTTTGTGTATTCTTTAATAGAATTTAACCCCATATTAAGCTTTAAAGAACAGGTAAGAGGATGAGATTTACTTTAGTTTACATGATTTCTCTAGTGTGGAAATTGAGTTTTTTCAAACGATTACAATCAACATGTTTGAATGATACAAACAAAGGTCCACACAAGTCTTCAGACTCAACTGGTATTGGTTACAGACAATGTCGTTTATTTAATATCAGCTTTTTATACAATAATGCCAAAAAGAGACAGTTCAGTGCAGTAAGAAACAGAACTGGAAACTGCGCAATCTCGGTACATGAATGAGCACCTTTGTCTCCAAAGCTGTTGATATAGGAACCTGTTAAAAATGTACACATACACAGAATTACGTGTAGTGATAAAAGGATGCTAAGCCACACACTTTGGGATAGGGGTATATGCGCATCACTTTAACTTGAGATATACGGGTTTTTTGTTACTGGCTTTTATCAATTATTGTTTGGAAGAGTACATGCTCATTTTAAAACATTTGTTGGGGCATGAAGCAGTCCTGTGCGGGGTTGAAAATAAAGCAAGGATGCTTGATACCACTTGGAAATAACACCAGGAGGATGAAAAATAATCATCATCTGAGGATTCTGCAGTTGTATGTTGATGATTCTGAAATAGTGTGTAATTAAATAAAAAAGAAACTGGCAGAAAACAAAACAATCACAGTGGCTATTTTTTCTTATGTGTTACACCCCAACTCAGTACTTTTTCTTTAACTTTGCATAAGTTCTGAGAGTCAAGGGAAGTTTTACATTGACGCTACTTTTGTTTATGGTTGAAGCCATTGCACAATGATACGCAGTGGCTTAAGTGTTATAGGAAATATATTATAGCAGAATGTAAAATCTTTTGGGGATGGACTGTAGCCTTTGTCACCATGTGTTGTCCCAAAACAAGTCATCCTAGCTAATGGCTGGCCCTGGGGAAATTCAGGAAGGCCAGCCATGCGAAAATGAAAACACACACACACCCCAGCACTGTGAGGGGTGCAGGCATCAAACACCATGGCCACAGGGCTGTGCAGTCCATGGGGACACACTGTGGGCAGAAACAAACTCTGTAACCTCGTTAGCAGCACAACACAAACACCAGGGTTGGAGTACACAGCTGCCAGTGAGGCGTGCAGCCCTTCTTGGTAACATATAGAATAATTGTATTCTCTCTCTCTCTCTCTCTCCTCTCTCTCTTCTCTTCTCTCTCTCTCTCTCTCTCCTCTCTCTCTCTCTCTCTCTCTCTCTCTCTCTCTCTCTCTGACTGTCTGTCTGTCTGTCTGTCTGTCTGTCTGCCTTCCGTACCTCTCTGTCTGTCTGTCTATAATTCTAAATGTGTGTCTACCAGGTACCATCAATGACAGTGGCAGTTGTAATAGCAGCTTCAGAAACAGCAGAGCAGCAACAGCAGAAGCAACAGTAGTAGTAGAAGCATCATAAGCAGCAGTAGACATTTACGTTTTATTAGCAAGAGCAGCAAAAGTAGCATGCAGAAGGAACAGTTGCAATGGCAAGAGTACGTTGTTTGTTGTTGCTGGTTTCTGTACAGTAGGAAGAACAGAATACATGACAGGTTGTGGAAGTATTTGCAAAGACGGATCTTGTGATGGAAGTTGTAAATACATGTAGTACTAGTTCTGGTCAGGGGGTGGGGGTGTCAAAGTCTTAACCTTGTAGGTAAATTAGAATCACGTGTCTGGCAAAGTCACATGACGTTATGATTAGAAAATGTACTTTAAGTCTGCTGAAGCAAAAACATCTCAAGTAATCATGATAACTCATCCTTGATAATAATCTCTAAAGGAAATGATTCTGATACTCATGAATGCTTTTTGGCGTGTATGATATAAGAGACTAATGGCAGTGGCAAAGAAGTCTTTTGCTGATGTAAAGAGGGGTCATAGGGAAATCATCAATTCCAAGTTTAGCATTCAAATATTTTTGGAAGGGGGAAGGTCTCTTTCAGGATAAGGTTGCTGTAGACAGTAATATATTTGTGTATGTGAGTGTATGGCAATGCTTGGTTAATCATCTAGCTACAATGACCCCTTGGTGAGATACAACCTAAAACATGACCTCCCGTGCATCCCTTCAATAAGAATTCCAAAGCATTGGGCACAGAGATAAATGATTTTCTTCTGTACATATTTGGTTGTGTGGGATTGTTGGCAAAATATATGAAGAACGTGTTTTCTTTCTCTTTTTATGATCATATTTGATGGCACCGTTTATAGGCCACAAGAATATCAAATGTTGCTGTGAATGCATATGACAGTTATAAATTATGAAGCGTGTCTCGTTGTAAGGGACCCCCAGGAGAAGAACTTTAATCCACATAGGGCCTCTGACGAGGGCTCAGTCAGCATCCAGGAGCCGACACTGAGTCAGGTCAGACAGGTCAGACCGAAGGCATGGTTCTTATTGAAGAATGCCTAAACCGCTGTCATTGAAAAATATTATATTATTTGAGACATTTTTCTTCTGAAGTGAATCTTAAATAAATCATTTCCTGAAATGATTTTAGAAATGTAATTTATCACACGTTCGTGTTTTCTCTATATCTAAATCCTGAAATATGAATTTCTCTCTCTCTCTCTCTCTCTCTCTCTCTCTCTCTCTCCTCTCTCTCTCTCTCTCTCTCTCTCTCTCTCTCTCTCTCTCTCTCTCTCTCTCTCTCTCTCTCTCTGCATATGCATATATATGTATACACACACACACACAATATATATATATATATATATATATCATATATATATATACTATATATATATATATATGTGTGTGTGTGTGTGTGTGTGTGTGTGTATGTGTGTGTGTGACATATAATTATATGATTAACACAGTTTTGATTAATCATTTTTTACTGAGGAGAATGAAATGTAAACTCTTTGTTTGTGCTATATGGAGCACCTACCTGCAGGCACTTTTGTAATTGCAAATGTCATTGTTATTCCTACGACGTATGTTAGTACACATTGGTTTATATAATGTTTGTTTACCTGTGTGCCTTTGTCTCAGCTTCTTCCCTGCTTTGGCATCCAGTCTGTAAACTAACACATTGACATCCATACCGATCTGTGTTTCTCTCTTGCAGACTTTTGGGGTTATCATGCACTTGTTCTTTATACAAAATTGTGTAAGTATTTAGTGATTGTAGTTATCGGTAGTTAATGTCGTTGCTGGCAGAACATGATAGACTTAGAAGAGACATGGAGTTAACCCATCTGTCCCTCCTATTTGATAAAAAACAGCAGCTGATATGATATCTCTGGACTATCTAAACAAAAAATGGACAAACCATTCAATGTAGAATCTCCTCAAGCCAAGACAATCATTCAGCAGTGGGTATTTGAAATGTGCTTTTTCAATTAGTTTCATTTTATTTTATTTTATTCTTTAAGTTGAGGATAATGGAATAAGCACTCATATGCTTTTTCACATCCAGCCCCCGTGTGCTTGACGACATTCACCATTCATTTTAGACAGGTGGCATACAAAGCCGATTTTAACCATGAATCCACTGCACAAATAAAGTCTGTAATATCCCCAGATACATACGTCAGTGTCCAGCCGATGATTATGCTACACAAATCCGGTATAAGAAAAAAAAAAGACTAACGCAAGATTCAAACAAAAATAGAACAAGGCCAGCTACACAGAGGGAGGTTGATAATTACCCTAATCTGCACTAGAAATAGGCTTGTTCTCTGATGTCTTTTTCTTTCTCGCTTTCTATTGTGCTTCCTTTTTCACCTCATCCACATCTTTACAAAAATCAGCTGCAGCTGAAGAAAAGGGATCTGGAGAGAATTGTCAGTGGGCGAAAGATTTCCTATCAGAAAAGGACTAGGGACACAAGAAAAGAAGAGAAAAACATGCCAGACACAATGAAGGAAAAAACAGAAAAGGAATTCTTTATAAAAAGAGGGGGGGGGGGAGGGAAAAAAAAAAAAGAAGGACAAAGGAGAATCACTGCTATTGTCCGATCCAGAACAACAACGACAAAAGGCCCTCATTGAGACACCCAGTACTTCTTTTTCTTTCTTTATTTTGCTATAATGTCTTCCACCTCCGCATTCTTAGCTTCTCACATTCAAATAGAATCTAGACCGTCCACTTCCTTCACAAAAAAGAAGAAATAAAAATGTAATGGGTAGGGGTATGGTGGCTAGATATTTTGTGATTGAGAACAGTTGGATACGACAACTGGATATTCAAAGAGATACTATTCTCTACTAAGCCAAAATGTACACACACACACACACACACACACACACACACACACACACACACACACACACACACACACACACACACACACACACACACACACACGTGTGCGCACACCAAAAAGAAAAACGAACATAAACCGTCCAAACAGGCAAAATTTAAAGAGAGCAAACACCCCCTTCAAAAGATAAAAATGTTCTGCTCTGAAAAAACTCTAATCAACGACATTCAAGCCATGACTGAAATAAGAATGCAAAACCTTCTATGCTACTATGATAACTTTATGTCAGTAACTTTAGTTTTGGGGGGTGGGGGCAGTGAGGGGGTTACATTGCATTTAAAGTATCACTCTGTGTACGTTTTACAAACTTCAGACCGTGTATAAAAAAGACAGAGTATTTGAGTTCTTTCTCCAAGAGACAAACTGAATGATCTATGTCCACTGGATGAACCCAGACTGTTCTGAAGTGCAGCCACCCCTCCCTCTGCTAGGACAAAGGTAATGTGATCCGCACGAAAAGACATCACACGGAACACCTCTTCATGTGTCTGCAAACTCGTCTCTGCGTCAAATATCACACACAAAAACAGACAGTAAAGTGTATCTGTCGTTCACCCGTCCCATTCCTTTCCACACCTCCACTTTCCTGTGCAGCACTTAAGATAAAAGAATTAGGAACAAAAACAAACACTTTGGCTTGATGGTTCAAAGGGGAAAGAGAACAGCTTTAACCAAGTCTATCCCAATGCTCTGACGCCAGCCAAGTTGAACTTGAATTCTTCAGAAAAAAGGATAGCATTTGGTTATGAAGAAGAAGCCAGAAATGAATAAAGAACATGAACAGAAAAAAATTATCATTGTTTTTCTTTGCAGCTTCTTCATCTGGGACGTCTTTGTCCTGCTGTTCCCACACCGCTCATTTCAATCTCCCCGCCACAGGCATACTTAGATTCGTCAGGGTCGGCAGTCCACAAGGGGCCCATCAATATCAGACCATCGTAGGGCCACCAGCCAGAAGGGTCCCTGCACATCTGCTGGGTCACTTTGGTGGTGTTCAGTGGTGCCTGTTCTGAGTTAACATACGCAGGGCACCACCAACTAAGCCCCCTACTACCGACAGTATTAGCTCAGTCGCGGAGCTAGACTTTGTGAGTCACCCACCTGAGATGGCGACCACCACAATGTCCCTCCAATGACCATCACCCTAAACTTGCAAACTCAAAAGTCTTTGATATAAACTCACCACAGAAGTGCTTGGGGAAACCAAATATGAGGTCATCATAAGACCAGAGCAACTGGAACCACTGAATCAGTGTTTTATCTATTGCATGATGATCAATGTTAATAAGGATGACGTAATGATGCTGCTGTGGAAGTTCATATACTTTGAGACTAATTGAGAGGGTCGTATTCTATGCTTACTTTCATAATATATCCCGACGTCAACCAGCCAGAGAGATACAGACACCTACAGTGATGGTCAGGTATTTCGAGCAACATTCTCCATGGTCCCATTCTTCCCACTGAGCCCACAGCACACTCTTTCTGGGTACGAGCCGGCCGGTGTCCAAAATATCCTTATCATTCTTACGGGATTGAAACCCGCGGCCTTCCATTCCGAAATTCAAGGCGATAGCCACTGCGCTATGAGGTTTAGAATTACTTTTGTCTCCGTCTTTATGTCTTTCTTGCTATTTCTACTCTGTTTTTGTATGTGTATTTGTCTGCTGTCTGTCTTAAGGCTATTTTCGGTCATCTATTGTCCGGCAATGACATGTTTACAAGAGAGAGAGAGAGAGAGAGGAGAGAGAGAGAGAGAGAGAGAGAGAGAGAGAGAGGAGAGAGAGAGAGAGAGAGAGAGAGAGAGACAGACAGACAGACAGACAGACAGACAGACAGACAGACAGACAGACAGACAGACAGACAGACAGAGACAGACAGACAGACAGACAGAGGCAGAGACAGAGACAGACAGACAGACACGCAGTCAGAGAGACAGAGAAGCAGAGACAGGGAGGTAGAGAGGAGAGAGAGTGAGAGAGAGAAAGAAACACAGAGAGACAGAGACAGAGAGAGGAGAGAGAGAAGTGCGAGTGATGAAAGAGAGAACACAGAGAGAAGAGAGATGAGAGAGAGAGAGAAGAGAGAGAGAGAGAGAGAGAGGAGAGAGAGAGGAGAGAGAGAGAGAGAGAGAGGAGAGAGAGAGGATGAGAGAGATGAGATGAGAGATGATGGAAGGAAGAGATGGAAGAAATGAATGAATGAATGAATGAATTTTGATGAATTATTGAATGAGATTAGGAGATAACGTTTTTTTTTAGGACGGAGTAAGATTACATATTTTTTCAGAGATAGAGAGAGAGAGAGAGACAGAGAGACAGAGAGACAGAGAGACAGAGAGACAGAGAGACAGAGAGACAGAGAGAGACAGAGAGAGACAGAGAGAGAGAGAGAGACAGAGAGAGAGACAGAGAGAGAGAAAAATAGAGACAGAGAAATAGAGACAGATAGAGAGAGAAAGATAGATAGAGAGAAGCTGTTACAAATGACAGTAAAAAAGGCGTAAAGGAGAAACTCGGATGTTGAAGGCGGCAACATTTTGAGGAAGCCATGTTACTTAGACTTGGTCAGTAGGATTCTGCCTTCTTGGGGCACTTTCATTTAAAGAAAAATTCTCTTGAAAACCAGAAGTGTGTGCATTTTTTAACACTAACTGAGGCATTTTTAGTTTCATTCTAAGACTATCTACAGCTGCTGTTAACAGATCAAATACGTGATGATGGACTATTATTCTCATCATCATGGCTTGGCTTCGCGAACGAAGATTAAGGGCACTGTCCACGTCTGGTGCAGGCTCGCTGGTGGCTGTTCAGTCCAATGCGTGACAAACAAACCCGGCCGCAGCGGCTGCAGGGGAAAGTCGATTCTGGGGTTGATGTAGAGGGGACGCGGTTCTTCCTCCTCATTCGCCTCTCCTCAAGGGCCGCTCTGCGATTGTCCTCAAAGGAGGAGACCGACTGATGCACAGTGTGTCGCCAGGCCTGCCGGTCAGCAGCAAGGACTGACCACTGGTTATGGTCTATGAGGCAGGCTGACAGAGATTTCTTCAGAGAGTCTTTAAATCTCTTCTTTGGTGCGCCTCTGTAGCGGTGTCCGGTGGAAAGTTCACCGTAGAGAACCATCTTCGGTAGGCGATGGTCCTCCATTCTAAAGACATGCCCTGCCCAGCGTAGCTGCGTTTTCAGCAACATGGCCTCAATGCTGGTGATCCCTGCTTGCTCCAGCACCTCAGCATTCGTGGTGAAGTCGCTCCAGTGGATGTCGAGGATGGAGCGGAGACAGCGTTGGTGGAAGCGTTCCAGAATTCGCAGGTGGTGTCTGTATGTGACCCATGACTCAGAGCCATACAGGAGGGTGGTCAGTACCACGGCTCTGTAGACACTGATCTTGGTGTCTTTCTTCAGGTGTTTGTTTTTCCAGACACGGTGGTAGAGTCTGCCAAAAGCACTGTTTGCCTTTGCCAGTCTGTTGTCTACATCTTTATCAATCTTTGCGTCAGAGGAGATTGTGCCTATTCTATAGGCTATTGAACTGACCCTGTATTGTGCTTTTAACCCCCCCCCCCCCGCCCCCTCGCTCCAAGCCCTAAATTTATTTGTATGAGTTTATGACTAGCTGAGGTATTGCTGATTTGTGGGTACTTTTTATATTGTGATGGATGCAAGCTGATGTTTGAACACTATGTTGTGGTATTTTTCGTGATATTATGTTTACATGTTTACTGTTTTTATGTGTGGCTTGTAACCTGCGTGAATTTCTTTGCTTATTCTTTGACATACAACCTGCCTGTATTAGCAACAAATAATTTTCTCAAAGACTTGATAATTATGATGACGATGATGATAATGATGACGCTGGTGATTATAATGGAGATTAAGAAGAAGAAGAAGAAGAAGAAGAAGAAGAAGAAGAAGAAGAAGAAGAAGAAGAAGAAGAAGAAGAAGAAGAAGAAGAAGAAGAGCAACAACAACAACAGAGGCAGCAGCAGCAACAACAACAACAACAACAACAACAACAGCAACAACAACAACAACAACAACAACAACAAAATGATGATGATGATGATGATGATGATGATGATGATGATGATGATGATGATGATGATGACGATGATGATGATGATGACGATGACGATGACGATGACGATGGTGGTGGTGGTGGTGGTGGTGGTGATGGTGATGATGATGATGATGATGATGATGATGATGATGATGATGATGATGATGATGATGATGATGATGATGACGACGACGATGATAATGATGATGATGATGGTGGTGGTGGTGGTGATGATGATGATTCACTGTGTATATTTCCCCAGTACCCCGGCTAGAGCTCCGAGGTTTACCTATCGTGAGAATTTACAATGTCGACCATTTTGTCAGCCATTAAGGCAGCGGTAATCTGACTTCAGGATAGCGTGTCCTCTGATCCTTGTGCAGAGACAGAAAGAGAGACAGGAAGATGTAATAACTGATGCATGATCATTGCAGGATGACATGTGGTGTTAAGGTTATAGAAATATATGTTAACGGGTACACATTTTCTGCAGGTGACCAAATACACAGGCATCAAAAGCAAATGTACAGGCACCAAAAGTATGTTTTCACCGGCATGGTTTGTCTGCTGCCTGAAATATGTACCCAGCTCCTCTTCCTTTCCTGCATCCGGCAGTGTCTGTCCTCCGCCCAGACTGTTGGTCTTTCATCGATCATTAGTCACACAAGTGTTCTTCACCACCTGGTCAGGATGTCTCTCTGTCTGCCTGCTGTCCTCTTCCTCTTCCTCTTCCTCTTCCTCTTCCTCCTCCTCCTCCTCCTCCTCCTCCTCCTCCTCCTCCTCCTCCTCCTCCTCCTCCTCCTTACCCCTCACTACTCCTCCACTCATCAGCTACAGCATGGTGAGCAGCTTCAGAGTGGAGTCGCTCACTGGCAGTTCTGTGTCTGGTTCTCACACGTGATGGCAGACAACCAGATGACATGTTTCTTTTTTCTCCACTTTTTGTACCAGACTCTTGGATGGAAATAGAGGCTCCAGCAAACAGGAATAAAGCAGTCTGGCATGATTTACTGATAACAAGACTGGCAGGATGCAGCAGTTTGTCTTGTTTATTATGGCTGACGAAGTTGCTTCTCACACTGATTCCTGATTGACTGATTGATTGATTGATGACAGTGATGACGCTGATTTATGATAATGATTGTGATCCTGGGAATAAGGAAAGAGCCATAGCAATCCCATCAAAAGCAGCAGCAACAACAACAGAACCATTTCCTTTTCCTTTCCCTCCTCTTCCCTCTCCTGGTACTGCTGTCGCTGTTGTTGCTGTTGTTATTGCTGTTGCTACTACTACTACTACTACTACTACTACTACTACTACTACTACTACTACTACTACTACTACTACTACTACTACTACTACTACTACTTTAACTGCCATTGCTGCTGCTATTTTCGTTGCTGCTGGTGCTAAGGATGCAGATAACTCAGTTGCTAATGCTGGTGCTGACAGTTTTACTGCAGCTTCTGTTAAATGCTGCTGCTGCACTTCCAGCGTCTCTCAGTCTTTTTCTCACTGATACTGCCATCGTGACTTTTACTGCCGTGACCACTATCACCGCAGTATCATTTCCACCACACGAAAAACATTACTACCGCGACCACTATCATCATACTACCATCACCACCATCTGAAATAAAACACTACCACCGCGACCACTCTAACACACTACCACCACCACAACCCGAAAAAAACAAAAAAACATGTTAAATGTTACTACTAAAACAACCTCTATTAATCTGTATAACTTTTATCAGTAATGGTATTGCTGCTTTTGTTGTTGATGTGTGTGTTGTATATTGACAGTTGTATATTACCAGTCATGCAACTTGACAGCAACTATTTAGCAACATAGCCATGGATCAAAACCTTGGAAACTCTGTGAGTATTTGATGTGACAGTATAAAAACTGATGAATGAGAGAGAGAGAGCATACATACATACATACATACATACATACATACATACATACATACATACATACATACATACATACATACATACATACATACATACATACATACATACATACATACATACATACATACATTTATACATACATACATGTGTGTGCATGCATGCTCCCGTGCATAGGCGCGTGCAAATGGTCATCATCCTTGCTTACACAAGCAGCAATAGTTGTCACCTGAAAACACACTGCAGAAATATACAATATATTTCAGATTACAAGAACTTTGTTCTTCATTTCACAGAGAGGTGCCATACAATGTCCAGTGATAGAAAAAGAAAAGAGAAAATGAAACGGGTCATTTGCACACCCCATCTGCTATGCCTCAAAGAGAACAAGTCAAGGTGTGGTGTTTAGACACCATCCCTGAGGAAAAATCCGGGAGTTGGGGTCCCCAGGGTGGCTCGGGGCTGTATAAAAAAAATGGGTAGGCGCTGCACTTGGGGCAACGAGCTATCCCCAGGGAAAGCAGCCCGAATTTCACCCGAATTTCACGCAGAGAAATCTGCTGTGACATAAATTGGTATAAAATAAAATAAAAATAGTGTATGTGTGTTTAGGTGCCTAGATGCATGTGCTGTGTGGTGTGTGCATGCATGTGTGTATGCATGCATGCATGTGTGTGTGTATGTATGTCTCGTGTGTGTGTGTGTGTGTGTGTGTGTGTGTGTGTGTGTGTGTGCGTGTGCGTGCGTGGGTGTGGCGTGGGGGTGTATTTTGAAAGAAACAAATGACAAGGTATGCACAATGGATGTGCAACAGGCCCACTGATATGGATCACGGTCAGAATCCTAACTGCTTTTGTGTGATGGATGATGACCCAGCCACCGCTGACCAAAGTCCATTCATCAGATTCACACGCCTTGTCTGCACACACACAGCAGGCAGGCAGGCAAGGGAAGAAGGTTTGTTATCATCCGCTCCACTGACTGCTGGACAATGACTGATGCCACTGTCTTCTGTGTCTGTGATTGGCTTTTGCTGGGGGAGAACCAGACAGCAGTGCCAACACCAATCTTGTGCTGTAGCCTGGTGTATCAGTCCTGATCTCTTGTACATATTTTCGCGTTTCTATTTTTGTTCTGGCTTTCTTTCCCTCCTCTGTCTTCTCCTATCTATCAATCTATTCCTCAGCCTGTCTGTGTTTCTCTTGTTTACATGCCTCAGGGATACAGTGTGATATCTAGGTCACAGACTGTCTAAAGTTAATACAAAAGGGAATGTCCTCAGCACTCTTTTTGACTATATACACACTAACATTCTTATTCATAAATGCTGACTTGATTTCTAGCAAAGCCATGTCTGTATACAGTAGAGATATCTGTGCTGTATTTTACCAGATTATATATATATATATATATGTATATATATATTTGTGTGTGTATGTGTGTGTATTCATCTGTTTCACTACTGAACAAAATTGTTAATGACCTGTATAGTTTATAAAATTTCAACAAACAAGCTCTAAAACTCTTCTGTTTTATTCTTTTCTTTACTTCGTAGATATGAAATAAGGGGAATTGAAAGTGTCCACAGAAACGTACAGATGATCACTCACTCACTCAGTCCCATGTCCCAAAGGACGTAGGGGGGACATGAGAGAAGACGCAACAGAGATCTTTTTCCATGCTTCACGATCCTGTGTGGCTAGTAGGAGGTGTTGCAGGGGTTGGGCGGTCCAGTCTTTGATGTTGTCAACCCATGATTTCTTTTGGCGGCCTCTTCTTCTCTTGCCCTCGACTGTTCCTTGCAGGATGGTTTTTGCTAGGGTGTTGTGTCTTGTGGTGTGACCAAACCACATCAGCTTTCTCCTCTTTATGGTGGAGAGCAAAGGCTCTTGGGGGCCCACACGCTTTTTGATTTCTTCTTTCACATAGTTATTGGTCTTGTGTTCTTTGTATGATATTTTGAGGAGTCTTCTGTGGCACTTGTTCTCGAATGCTTGGATTCTCCTCTCTAACTCTGCTGTCAGAGTCCATGATTCACAGCCATATAGGAGGATAGATATCACGAGGAATTTGTAAAGGTGGTATTTGGTGCAGAAGCTGATGTTGTTGCTTCTGATGATCTTCTTGAGTCTGACTAGAGCAGATGTTGCTGTTGCAATGCGAGCTTTCACTTCATTGTTTGATGTGCCATCTTTTGTTAGGATGGAGCCTAAGTATTTGAATTGGCTCACCTCTTCTAGTGTTTCTCCATTCATCTTTATTTCCGTGATGTCATTACTCGCGCTGTTGACCATGATCTTTGATTTCTCTGTACTGACCTCCATGCCGTATGCGCTCGCTCGATCTGTTAAATTGTCTGTGAGGATTTGCAGTTCTTGTTTGCTGCTGCCCATGAGGTTAATGTCATCTGCAAATCTGAGGTTGCAAAGGGGTCTTCCACCAATGGAGATGGAAGTGTGGTGGTTTTGCAGTGTCTCTGTCATGATGTTTTCGAGGAAGAGGTTGAAGAGTACAGGTGAGAGAAGGCAGCCCTGGCGAACCCCAACCGTGGTCTTGAAGAACTCGCCCACGTGATTATTCATAAAAACTGCACTTTCTGCGTTCTCGTACAGAGCTTTGATGACTTCAATTAGACAGCTGTCAATGTTGAAGTGCCTGAGTACTTGCCAGAGGCCGTCATGCCATACCCTGTCAAAGGCCTTTTTGAAGTCTATGAAATTGTGGTACAAGTCTTTTTGGTGTTGGAGATGCTTCTCTATCAGAATTCTCAGATTGAAAATTTGTTCCATTGTGCTGCGTTTTGGTCAAAGCCCACTTGTTCTTCTGCCAGGAGTTTTTCCGCTTGGTTTTTCAGTCTGTTGAGGACTACCTGCAGCATGATCTTGCTAGGATGACTTATGAGACTGATGGTTCTGTAGTTCTGGCATTGTTTGAGGTTTCCTTTCTTTGGCAGGGGTATTACAAGAGACTGTGTCCATTCTTTTGGCCATTCTTTGGTGTCGTGGATCTTCTGACAAAGTTCTGTGATGATACATTATTACAAAAACATTCTATTTATGATTCTAGAGCTTCTCACTAAAGAATGCTGAACTATAGGGGGCAGTTGAGGAGAAAATGAAATGGTGTAGACTGGGAACTGCACTGCCAAAGAGTTGCTGATAATATCTGAGGAATGTGTTAGTACTCTCTCATTTGCTTCTAGTGGTAACTATATGACAATCTTTCCAAACCACCCAATCTAGATGGGGAGCAAAGGGGTTGATAAATAAAAAGCATTATAACATCTTTAACCTTTAAGTTTAACTTTATGGCTTGTCCTTTTTTTGTACAGTTGTAGGTTTTTCTGGCATTTGTTGTGGCATGGAAAATGTAATGCGTTGGAGTTAAAGAGATATCTTGATTCAAGATAGCCACAGTAAGTCCAGAAAGAAAATCATGATGGAACAATTTCTAAGAGTTGTGCGCTGATGATTCTACACATGTACATAATGATAAAGAGGCTCACAGACAACAGAAAAATAAGAGTGTATATTTACTGCTGTTCTTTTCATAAACTCAAACCTATAGAATATTGACAAGTTTGCCAAAGCCATGCAAGTCAGTAGAATGTGGTCCAACACTGACAATGCTTTTGTTATTGCTGATGTACACTTAGGTAACATGCCATAACCTGAGTGTTACAAGGAATATGTTATAGCAGAATAGGGAGATTATACAAGAAGAATGCTGCTCCAGCCGATATACGTTGTCCAGAAACAAGTCATCCTAGCTAATGGCTGGCCCTGGGGAAATTCAGGAAGGCCAGCCATGCGAAAATGAAAACACACACACACACCCCAGCACTGTGAGGGGTGCAGGCATCAAACACCATGGCCACAGGGCTGTGCAGTCCATGGGGACACACTGTGGGCAGAAACAAACTGTGTAACCTCGTTAGCAGCACAACACAAACACCAGGGTTGGAGTACACAGCTGCCAGTGAGGCGTGCAGCCTTCTATAGGACATCACATTTATTAAGGACTCTGTCTGCCTGTCTTTCTGTTTGTTTGTTTATCTATTTGTTTGTTTGTCTGTCTTGTCGGTCTTGTCTGTCTGTATGTATGTCTGTATGTCCTGACTGTCCATTTGTCTTTTTGTCTGTCTGTCTGAATCTCTCTCTCTTCTCTGACTCTGTCTGTCTGTCTGTCTGTCTGTCTGTCTGTCTGTCTGTCTGTCTGTCTGTCTGTCTGTCTGTCTGTCTGTCTGTCTGTCTGTCTGTCTCTCTCTCTCTCTCTCTCTCTCTCTCTCTCTCTCTCTCTCTCTCTCTCTATCTCTCTCTCTCTCTCTGTCTGTCTCTCTGTCTGTCTGTCTGTCTCTCTTTCTTTCTTTCTGTATTTCTTTCTTGTTTTCTTATTTTATTTTATTTTATTTATTTAATACCGTGTTATTTATTTATTTATTTATTCTTTTATATCGAGGATAACAGAATAAGCAATCATGTGCTTCTTTTCATCCGGTCCCCGTGTGTATGCAGTTTTGTAAATATTGTAATCAGTCACAGGAGAAGACTCTGCATGAAATTCAGGCTGCTCTCCCAAGGGAGAGCGCATCGCCACAAGTGCAGCGCCTACCATTTTTTTTTTATACATACAGCCCCGAACAGCCCTGGGGACTCCAACTTCCCGATTTTTCCTCAGGGATGGTGTCTAAACACGACACTTGTGTGCATGCTGTTTTGTTTTTAACTTTTATAATTTTGTCATATGCTCCTACCGGCACACAATGACCTGCTCTTCCGAAAGGCGGAACGGGGTTTTAACGGGTGCGCAAGATGTTCTGCGTGCGTTGACACACGGGACCTCGGTTTATAATCTCATCCGAATGACTTTGACATTCAGTTCGATTTATGTCATTTTCCACAATGTCGCTCCCCCTAAAAAGAAGAAAATCTGTTCATTCTTCCATCTCCTTTCACAGATCAGCATCGGCGTGCTTTTAGTGTCTGTTCAGCAATAGCTATTGTCTGGAAATAAAACCTAGTTATAGATAAAAAAAGGATCTGCTTTATACGATTATCACTTTCTCTTTAACGACGCTCATTTCTTTTTTCCACATTTATATAATGTTCAAAATGTTCATAATGTTCATAAAACTGTAAATGAACAGTTTTCTGACCACTTTCCTATAGAGAACGGGGGCTTTCTATAATCAATGTCAACATGTATACATACTTCAAAACTTTTACATGTATACAATTCATATTTTGAAATCTAGTGAATGCAAACACCATTGTTATAATCCTAGACCTCGGCCTCTCAAAATGAAAGCTTCCAAATATATTTTTTACCAAGATATGCTTGAAAAAAAAATGCTAGTAACATAAAAGATACAGCACATTTTTCCACCTTTTCTATCCTGTCCTTTTCTTTCATTTTGACAGACAATGCTATTTGCATAAACACACACACAAAACAACCAGCCAACCCAAAACAGCATCGCACAGTATGAGAGGAATGCACATGCTGCATTCCTGATAACGCAATAAGTCCCACACTAACAAGCAAAGTACAGGATACTGTTCACGAGCGGAAATGGCGGAGTCAGCAGCAGAAGAGGTGCCAGTACAGGTATGGTATGGAATGGGTTTATTTGTTGGAAGCCGAGATGTACAGACATGAGAGTGGGAACGCTAATCTGTCGGAAAGAGGTTGTCTAAACAGACGTTCCTGTGTGTACATTTACAGCTAACTACTGCCAAAGTCTTCCTAGCTTTGGTATCCAGTATGTAAACTAATCCACTGACATCTCTGCAGGTGCGCTAGTCTCCTTGGCTGCAAGTGTGTGTGTGGCAGGTGCTTAAAACACTTGAACATGACAACTGAACAGGCTATGCTTGTGGTTTATACTGCTACAAGTTTGTCGTGTGAAGACAAAGCAGCTAAGTGTTAAATGTTTAATTTGATCTGAGTGTAAAGAGGGGATTCTATATGACACACCATTGATGTAGCTGTTTAAAAGAATGTTGTCATGGTTGAAGATTGGTTGGTGTTTGATTTGTTTGTTGTTGTTGTTGTTGTTTTGTGTTGTTGTTGTTTTTACAGCATATGGACGACAATAAACACAACTAGATGCTGATTAAAGGAGGGAAGGAGAGAGGGAGAGAGAGAGAGGGAGAGACAGACAGACAGACAGAGACAGAGACAGACAGACAGAGACAGACAGAGACAGACACACACACAGACACTACACAGACACACAGACAGATTGACAGAAAGACAGGCATACACACAGAGACAGACAGAAATACTCAGAGATGGACAGAGACAGGGACCTTGACAGAGACACAGAAACAAAGCCAAAGCAGTAAATAAAATAATGTGTTTTTGTCTGTTTTCTCTTATTCTTTACTTCTCTTCCAGTATTCTCCCCCCAGCTCTATTCAAAGTTCATTGATTGATTGATTGATTGATTGACTGATTCATTCATTCATTCATTGATTGATTGATTCATTCATTCATTCATTCATTCATTCATTCATTCATTCATTCTTGTCCTTTTTTTACGCGTTCTTCTTTGCATTCCTGATCACATTCTTCTTTGCATTCTCCTTTGCAATTTCCTACACTCTCTTCTTCGGATTCTTCTTCTTCTTCGCATTCTTCTTCTTCTTCGCATTCTTCTTCGCATTCTTTGCATTCTTCTTCACATTAGTCTTTGCATTATTCGTCTCATACGCATTCTTCTTTGCATTTTCTTCACGTTCTTGTTCTTTGCATTCTTCTTTTTTGCCCTCGCCTTCGCACTCTTTAACTTCTTCTTCGCATTCTTCGAATTCTTGGTATTCTTCTCCGCATTACTGATCACATTCTTCTTGCATTATTCTCTGCATTGTTTGCATTCTTCTTTGCCATTTCCTTTGCATTCTTCTTTGCAGTCTTCGCATTCTTCTTCGCATTCTTCTCAAAGTGATGTTGTCGCTGTTATTGCAGTTGCTTCTTTACTTCTGTTGTTACTGCTGATTAAGACGCCTAGCAGACCATCAAACCTGTATGAAACCAATCACCAAACAATACACCCCATTAGTCGGCTAAAAGTACAGTTCATGACATATCAGCTTAACTCACATTCTGATATAGTAAATGAGAACAGGCTGTGATATAGGAGGCATTTTCCTTCGCTGGATGGATGTATGTATGGGGGCATTGACTGCTGTGAGTCCATCCATCCATCATTCCAGACATGTCCTTCTTCTCTCCATGCTTCTGTACCCTTCCCGCTAAAAATGAAGAAAACATACGTTCAACGGCAAACAAACAGTAGTAGTAGTAGTAGTAGTAGTAGTAGTAGTAGTAGTAGTAGTAGTAGGAGTAGTAGTAGTAGTAGTAGTAGTAGTAGTAGTAGTAGTAGTAGTAGTAGTAGTAGTAGTATAGTAGTAGGCCTCTGCCAATCAAATTTGATCATGGGTATGTACGTAGATTTGAGCAGCGTGGCCTGTGGCTGTAGAGAGGGATGCAGGAGAAGGAATCTCACACAGCAAGAAGCCAGAGAGGTAGACAGACAGCATGCACTGCAGATTGAACATGTAGCGCCTAGGGCCATGCAAGCATCAACAAGCCTAAAAGCCAATGACTCTGCAGAACCCCCCACCCCCACCCCAGTGCCCATTTCCGAGTTTACAGCCCCATGTCTTCACTGACAAGGTGAAAATGTTCTCTTATAAAGCTAGGGTGGAGATAGGATCTTCTCAATACTGGCTTGAACAACGTCAATGCTGGACGAGGCAAGACAGTCAATATAACTGATTAGCTGCTTCTTTTACTGTTTTCCAGTTTGTTTGATAAACTGTTCATTTATGACTTTGTTTACCTTTTTTAAAGGTGTACATTTATGCATGTTGCAATCAACTTGCAATGAGGCTTATAATTATTGTTTTTCTATGACATTTTAAATATAAATTCTAAAAGTTCATATATCAGTTTTTTCCTTTAGTAGTTATGTAAAGTTTAAAGTAGTTCAACAATTTTAGAAATTAAAAAGTAATGTTGATCTTCGTGGATATAGATAGGATATTAGCCCATGAGAAAATACGGTGTCTAGTTTGTTTGAAACAGACTGACGAAAAACGTGAAAAGTAATTTTTTAAAAAATAACCAACAAAGAAACAAAAAAAGAAAACAACAGAAAGATCAACATATATAAGCTGCAGAATAAAAGAGTAAAAACAAAAGCAGTAGCAAAACTATAGGCCATGTTTGAAGATGTGAAACACTCATTCAAAGCCTGCAGCTAACGAGGCTGATTTCAGAGCTGGAACAGCTGTACAGATCCCATTTCTTTACACTATCACTTCTCCTGTGCAGCAGTTCCCAATCAGCAGTCGTGCAGAATATACACACTTTTAAGAAAGCACTATTGCAAGACAAAATTATCATACACCAAAAAGCAACAGCAGGGACAGCTACATATATGGCACTATAAAACTTATTTTAGCATTCACTACACAGAAGTCTCATCTCTAATTACTTAATTATCCCTTGTAGCTTTTTTTCCCCAACTTTATCTCAATCTTTATAAAAAAATAAGCAAAGATTGACAAAAAGTAGTCTCAAATTGATTGCCACTTGAAGAAAGTACCGTTTTTAGAAGAAAATAAAAAAACCCAAAAAATAACACAACAAGAGCTTAGCCAGTTCACAGTAAAAGAAAGTGATAGAAGTAGCTCAGGAAAAAGACATGGGATAAAAAGAAGAAGAAAAAGCGCGCGCATAAACTAGAACACCAAAGAAAACTATTGTCTGACCCAGAAAAACAACGAAAAGAAAACCTTTCATAGTGACATTTGAACGTGTTTTTTTTTCTAGAAATTCTCTCCACTTTCTCTCTCGGTCTCTCTGTCTCTCTGTCTATCTGTCTCTGTCTCTGTCTGTCTGCCTGTCTGTCTGTCTGTCTGTCTGTCTGTCTGTTTGTCTTTGTCTCTATGTCTATTTGTTTCTCTGTGTGTGTGTGTGTGTGTGTGTGTGTGTGTGTGTGTGTGTGTGTGTGTGTGTGTGTGTGTGTGTGTGTGTGTGTGTGTGTGTGTGTGTGTGTGTCTGTGTGTCTGTGTGTCTGTCTGTCTGTCTGTCTGTCTGTCTGTCTCTCTGTCTCTGTCTCTGTCTCTGTCTCTCTCTGTGTCTCTGTGTCTGTCTGTCTGTCTGTCTGTCTGTCTGTCTGTCTGTCTGTCTGTCTGTCTGTCTGTCTGTCTGTCTGTCTGTCTGTCTGTCTCTCTCTCTCTCTCTCTCTCTCTCTCTCTCTCTCTCTCTCTCTCTCTCTCTCTCTCTCTCTCTTGCTCTCTCCACAGAGACAGACAGGTAATGGCAGGCTGGAAGAAAGGCTTTGGGCTGTTAGGGAGAATAGCATAGAGTGTGTGTGTGTATGTGTTGTGTGTGTGTGTTTGTGTGTGTGTGTGTTGTGTGTGTTTGTGTGTGTGTTTGTGTGTGTGTGTGCGTGTGTGTGTGTGTTGTGTGTGTGTGTGTTGTGTGTGTGTGTGTGTGTGTGTGTGTGTGTGTGTGTGTGTGTGTGTGTGTGTCTGTCTGTCTGTTCTGTCTGTCTGTCTGTCTGTCTCTCTGTCTCTGTCTCTGTCTCGTTCTGTGTCTGTCTGTCTGTCTGTCGTCTGTCTGTCTGTCTGTCTGTCTGTCTGTCTGTCTGCTGTCTCTCTCTCTCTCTCTCTCTCTCTCTCTCTCTCTCATCTCTCTCTCTCTCTCTCTCCTCTCTCTCTCTCTCTCTCTTCTCCTCTCCTCTCTCTCTCTTGCTCTCTCCACAGAGACAGACAGGTAATGGCAGGCTGGAAGAAAGGCTTGGGCTGTTAGGGAGAATAGCATAGAGTGTGTGTGTGTATGTGTTTGTGTGTGTTGTGTGTGTGTGTGTGTGTGTTTGTGTGTGTGTTTGGGGTTGTGTGTGGTGTGTGTGTGTGTTGTGTGTGTGTGTGTGTGGTGTGTGTGTGTGTGTGATGTGTGGTGTGTGTTTGTGTGTGATGTTTGTGTGTGTGTTTGAATGTGTGTGTGTGTTTGTGTGTGTGTTTGTGTGTGGTGGTGGCGCGTGTGTTGTGTTTGTGTGAAATGAGCGGGTGAGTGTGTGAGTGCGTGCGTGTGATCTAAAACAACACACACCACGCACGCATGCACGCACACACACACACGTACATATTTATGCATCATAAAACTTCAGTTTATGTGCATGTGTTTCAATGAAATTGTAAAGTATGAGTGTGCTATGGTTATATATGTGCTTCATTTTACTATGTTCTGTGAACTGCATCGTTTTTGTTGATTGGTATTGTAACAGTTTCTTTATGCTCATAATTCGACATCTTTATATAACTTAGCTGTGATGTGTCTTCCGTTCTTTTTTTATGCATAGGATTCCTGAAGGTTAAAATGCAAAACAATCTTATAGCCATTCAGTTCAAGCGTGGCAATATCGTTTTTTTCCAAAAATGTGAAATTAACTCAGTAGAGGCCATATTCAAAAAGAGATTATCTTAGCGCAGTTACTAGGCACACAAGTTGTCTTTTCATAATGGTACAAAGTAGTTTGTCCGACGTTCCGATAATTACACTTTTGAATAACCTCAGCAACGTCTATTTGAAATATGTAAACCAACTTTACAAGACATTTTTTTATTTTACTTTTATCTTATTTCATTTACTTTATTGCTTTATTTCGAGTGTAATGGAATGAGCACTCATATGCTGTTTACACCGAGTCCCAGAGTGTATGCGGTTTTGTAACTTTGTCATTTGTTCCCACGGGTACACAATGCCTACTCTTCCAAAAAGCGGAACGGGTTTTAACATATGTGCAAGATGTTCTGCTTGCGTCCACACACGGCACATCCAATTTTAGTCTCAACTGGAGGACTTTTGGGGGGAATGGAGTCGGCACTGATGTTTAACTTCAGAGGAAAAAATCCTCTTGAATGAGATTCCAACCCGGGTCAGCAGATCACGACAGCATCACTCTATCCGTCCCATTTGAGAAGAGTGGCAAATAAGGTGGTGGAACGACCTACTACGGAGGGCGGAGGACCGTGGGGAGTGGAGGAAGCTGGTTGCAAAATCTTCAGTTGTGCCCCCACACGGTACGGGACAGGTGAAGGTGAAGGTGAAGGCAGATAAATTGCTTTGAAAATGTCATTCTGTTTGTTTTTTTGTTTGTTTGTTGTAACAAACTTCAGACTTGGTATTACACAGTACATAAGCTCTCTCCCCAAAGACAACGACCTAATGTTCGCTAAATGAGCCAGAACTGTTCTGAAGCGCGGTCATCCATCACTCAGACCAGACAAAGGTCAAGGGATCAACGCCGAAAAACAACACCATGCGCTAAACGCCTCTCTTGTCTGTCTGCTGTCTGTCTGTCTGTCTGTCTGTCTGTTGCTTCTGTCTGCAGACTTGACCGTTTCAATGGCTACACAAAAACGCAAAGTCGAACGTCTCAGTCGCTAGCTCTTCCCATTCCTCTCATCTCCATTACTGTGTACAACACTTTAAACAAAAGAGTTGATGTCGAAAACAAACAGTTTGGCTTGATTGTTCAAAAAGAAAAGAAAAAATAGTACAGTATTAATGGAGTCTGTTGAAACCCTTGACGCCATCCAAGATAAACTGCCTCTCTCTCAAGGAGACAAAAACATTTGAGAATGAAGAAATAGTCAAAAATGAAAAAACAAAATTGTAATCCATCTCTCTGTCTATCTTTTGATTTCTGTTTCTGTCTCTGTATCTCTGTGTAGACGCCTGTTTGTTGTCTGTCTTAAGGCTGTTTGAATGTGATTTTGTTCAGCAATGATGCTTCTACACGAGAGAGGGGGAGGGAGGGAAAGGAGAGGAGGGAGGGAGAGAGAGAGAGAGAGAGAGAGAGAGAGAGAGAGAGAGAGAGAGAGAGAGAGAGGAGAGAGAGAGAGAGAGAGAGAGAGAGAGAGAGAGAGAGAGAGAGATCAAAACAAATCAAATCGAGAATTAGATAGAATAAAATAAAATAAAATCATATCAAATTCTGTTATTTCGAAGATAATGATTAAGTACTCATGCGCTTTTTACATCCAATCCCCGCCTTTATCAGGGATAACAGGATATAAAAACAACCCCTAACTCAACAAAAACAACCACCAACATGAAGACGATATAAAGATTAAAAAAAAACACGAAGGCACACAGACAGAGAGATAGACAGACAAATAGATATACAGACAGACAGACAAAGACAGACAGACAGAGGCAGAGACATACAGACAAACAGAAAACAGACAGAGGTAGCGCTGTCACAAGGGAGGGAGAAAAGGTGTAATGAAGAAATAGTGTGCAGACGTTGGGTAGCGTTCTAAGCGGAGGCCATTTCGGAGCTTTTAGGCGGATTGTGGGAAGTCAGTGACCCGGAGATGTCCCTGAGAACTTGGTCACTAGGACCTTGGCCTCCGGGGACACCTCCACTCAGCAAAGTGCTTTTGGACACACCGGTAGTAGGTGACAGTCTTTCAACATTTTTTTTCTGCTGAAACTCGCTTTTGTTTTTCTTGGACAGACTAACTGCAGCAAGTGTTAAAAGAGTCTACGCTTGATTGGAGTTTGATAATGGTCGTGCGGACAGTTAAGGGATGTCAATGCTTTCAATACCCCCCTCCTCCCCCCCCCCCCCCCCTTAAAAATTGCTGGCATTTAACACAGCAGTGCTCATGACTTAATGATTTTGTCAAATATTACTTCAAGCAGAAAGATTTTATTAATAACCATGTTTAAAAATTTTATGTGACGACAACTGGCTCCACCTGCTGAAATAATTGATGGGCTTGTTCCTGCAAGCTTACTAATTCCTTTCAAGATCACTTGGTTTTAATATATTTATAGAGTGAATGTGAAAGGTGTGTGTGTGTGTGGTGTGCCAGTGTGTTTGTGTGTGTGAATGTGTATGAATGTGTTTGTGTGCATGTGTATGTTAGTGTGTGTGTGTGTGGTACGTGCGCGTGCGCGCGCGCGCGTGCGTGTGTGTTTTGACTCTTAGAAAGGTGCACAGATTCCAAAAGGTAGAGGAGTTGCTGAACTAAATGCGAGCTAGCTACAAACAGATTGCTCCTCATTGACTAGACAGGGAATTGCCATATATCAGCAGTTTATAAGGCATTTAAAATGATGATGACGATGATGATGATGATGATCATGGAGGAGGAGGAGGAGAGGAGGAGGAGGAAAGAAGAGGAGGAGGGGGAGGAGGAAGGATGGTGTTGCTTCTACCCCTGATGCTGCTGATGACGACGACAAGCTTGATGATAGATATGCTATATAGTGATGTCGAGGATATTGCTTCTGCTGCTGATTACAATCATACTGACTGGTGAGCTTTGAGACATTGTGCGTGGAGACAAGAAGATGTTGTAACAGGTGCAGATAGGATGACATACAGGGCCATACAATGGCATAATTCGAAATACCGGTCAGAATTGTCTTCAGGTGACCAAGTGTATATGCACGCCAAAAATAGATTGCCGCCCACATTGTTAGTCTTGCTTGAAAACTATCCAGCTTTCCATCCTTTCCTGGATCTGGCAGTATCGTGTCTCCTGACCAGACTGTTCTCTTTCATTGATCATCAGTCACACAAGTGTTCTTCACCATCTGGTCAGGATGTCTCTTGGTGTGCCTACTAGGCCTACACCCCCTCCCCCACCCCGCCTCTTGTTTCACCACCCATCCACGACAGCTGGGCGAGGGATGCTGAGTTGGATCGCTTATTTGTAGCTGTGTGTCTGGCTGTCACAATCAGGGGCACAGCATCACAGACTGATGGCTTTCTCTTGTTTACTGCCACACTCTCTAGGATAGGATCACAGTTCCCATGAAAAGGACTACAGCAGCCTGGCATCACGCTTCTTCCTTCCTACTTCTTTTCATACTACTGCTTATGCTACTATTATTGCTATCACTATCGTTTGTACTACTATAATTGGTGCTGCTGCAGCTGCTGTTGCTGGTAATATTGCGCTGCTATTCCATATGTTTTGTAGAAGCTTTGGCATCCTCATGTTCATAGACAACGTACTGTAAACACATGCCTTAAAATACACTTTTCTTTCGTGTTTCCAACAGTTTGACCAGCAGTAAGAGAAAACCAAATAAATCCAGTCTGTCGGTCTGTTGCATGTCCATTGGGCATTCTTTCTCATTTGTTTCTTTTAAAATACCCCCCCCCCCCACACACACACACTCACACTCACACACACACCACTCACACATACACACACAGATATAGATGATAGATAGATAGATAGATAGATAGATAGATAGATAGATAGATAGATAGATAGATAGATAGATAATAGATAATAGATACATAGATAATAGATAGATAGATAGATAGTATGATAGATAGATAGATAGATAGATAGATAGATAGATAGATAGATAGATAGATAGATAGATAGATAGATAGATAGATAGATAGATGATGTGATGATAGATAGATAGAATATAGATAGATAGATAGATAGATAGATAGATAGATGATAGATGTTAGATAGAGGATAGATGAATTGATAGATAGATAAAGATAGATAGATAGATAATGATGCTGATGAAGACATTGATAGATAGATAGATAGATAGATAGATAGATAGATAGATAGATAGATAGAGATAGATAGATAGATAGATAGATAGATAGATAGATAGATAGATAGATAGATAGATGTGTGTGCATACAAAAATATATAATAAAAACATAATGGGTAGGTGCTGCACTTGTGGCGACCTGCTTTCCCCAAGGAGAGCAGCCGGGCACAGAGAAATCTGCTGTGACACAAAGTGGTATAAACCATAGTGATAGCTGAAAACTGTGCTGATTGAAAAGACACTTTGCATTATGACAATGTGACTATTATAATCAACTGGAGACCTCATGACAGATTTAACAGTGTTACATAAAGCGTGTGTACGTGTGCTTGCTGCCACTCCTGCAGGCGTGTGCACGCGAGCGCGCGCGTGTGTGTGTGGGTGGGGGGGGGGGGTATTTTGAAAGAAACAAATGACAAAGTATGCACAATGGATGTGCAACAGGCCCACTGATATGGATCACGGTCAGAATCCTAACTGCTTCTGTGTGATGGATGATGACCCAGCCACCGCTGACCAAAGTCCATTCATCAGATTCACACGCCTTGTCTGCACACACACACACACACACACAGCAGCAGGCAGCAGACAGGCAGACAGGCAAGGCAGGCAGACAAGGCAGGCAGGCAGGCAGACAGGCAGACAGGCAGGCAGGCAGGCAGGGAAGAAGGTTTGTTATCATCCGCTCCACTGACTGCAGGACACTGACTGATGCCACTTCTTCTGTGTCTGTGATTGGCTTTTGCTGGGGGAGAACCAGACAGCAGTGCCCACACTAATCTCGTGCTGTAGCCTGGTGTATCTGTCCTGATCTTTTGTACATATTTCCCCCAGTCTATCTTTAGCGTAGCTTTTTATTCCTCCTCTCTCTTCCCTCTGCTTGTACACACATCTATAGCTCTCTGTATGTCAGTCTTTCCGATATTTCATTACCGGAGATTCACAGCTAGATCCAAGACTGGCAGAAGTTAATGTGAAAGTGATCCCCCTTGAATAGTTTTGAACTACTCTTCACTTTCTAATATTTATTCACATCCAAAGATGCTGGCATCAGCACTTGAAAACTTGCGTGTGTCTACACTGGTGATATGAACTGCACAGGATAAAGAAATTGCAAGATGATTTTCCTTTTGGGGGTGAGAGAAATCAACTATAGAGCAAATGCGATTAATAATTTTTTGTGTGTGTTCTGTTCATGAATGACAATGCTAGATGAATTGGACTTTTGTGTATGATGTTACTGGAAATTAAATGATACTCATGAAAGAACAAAATGATAGTGAGAAAGTTGTCAAGTAGAAACAGAGATGATACCCTGTACTCTATGAGTTTCTTCATAGAAAATACTGCATAAAATAATATTTAGAACAACAGTAGTCACACACACACACACACACACACACACACACACACACACACACACACACACACACACACACACAACACATATATATATATATATATATATATATATATATATATATATATATATATATATATATATATATATATATATATATACATATATATACACACACACGCAAACACACACAACACACAAACACACAGACACACACACACACAGACACACACACACGCACACACAGAGACACAGACACAGACACACAGACACACAGACCACACAGACACACACACACACACACACACACACACACACACACACACACACACACACACACACACACACACACACACACACACGAACATCCCCCCTTCCCCACACACACAATACCCGGTCTCTCAGCCCCCCCCCCCCCCCCCCCCCCCCCCCCTCTCCTCCCTCCATCACCTGTTTTTCCATCTTCCCCACTCATCTTTACTATTACAATGTTTCTCCCCCCATACAGTCCAAAATAGCCAGGTCGATGCCATTGGGGACAGGAAAGAGACACAGGAAAAGGAAAACAGCCAGACAGTGACAATGCCATAGGACTTTTCAAAGAGACTTTTGATGACTCTACTTTACAGACTGGTGATTGCGACAATGATGATGGGAAAGTTCCAGACTTTAGTGCACTGAAACAAACAGACTGTTGACCAATAATAGATAGATATAGTATAGCTGGGAAGTATCAATAGTTTTTCATTGCTATAACAAACAGACTGTTGACCAATAATAGATAGATATAGTATAGCTGGGAAGTATCAATAGTTTTTCATTGCTATAACAAACAGACTGTTGACCAATAGTAGATAGACATAGTATAGCTGGGAAGTATCGATAGTTTTTCATTGCTATAACAAACAGACTGTTGACCAATAGTAGATAGATATAGTATAGACCACGGTTGGGGTTCGCCAGGGCTGCCTTCTCTCACCTGTACTCTTCAACCTCTTCCTCGAAAATATCATGACAGAGACACTGCAAAACCACCACACTTCCATCTCCATTGGTGGAAGACCCCTTTGCAACCCCAGATTTGCAGATGACATTGACCTCATGGGCAGCAGCAAACAAGAACTGCAAATCCTCACAGACAATTTAACAGATCGAGCGAGCGCATACGGCATGGAGGTCAGTACAGAGAAATCAAAGATCATGGTCAACAGCGCGAGTAATGACATCACGGAAATAAAGATGAATGGAGAAACACTAGAAGAAGTGAGCCAATTCAAATACTTAGGCTCCATCCTAACAAAAGATGGCACATCAAACAATGAAGTGAAAGCTCTCATTGCAACAGCAACATCTGCTCTAGTCAGACTCGAGAAGATCATCAGAAGCAACAACATCAGCTTCTGCACCAAATACCACCTTTACAAATCCCTTGTGATATCTATCCTCCTATATGGCTGTGAATCATGGACTCTGACAGCAGAGCTAGAGAGGAGAATCCAAGCATTCGAGAACAAGTGCCACAGAAGACTCCTCAAAATATCATACAAAGAACACAAGACCAATAACTATGTGAAAGAAGAAATCAAAAAGCGTGTGGGCCCCCAAGAGCCTTTGCTCTCCACCATAAAGAGGAGAAAGCTGATGTGGTTTGGTCACACCACAAGACACAACACCCTAGCAAAAACCATCCTGCAAGGAACAGTCGAGGGCAAGAGAAGAAGAGGCCGCCAAAAGAAATCATGGGTTGACAACATCAAATACTGGACCGCCCAACCCCTGCAACACCTCCTACTAGCCACACAGGATCGTGAAGCATGGAAAAAGATCTCTGTTGCGTCTTCTCTCATGTCCCCCCTACGTCCTTTGGGACATGGGACTGAGTGAGTGAGTGATAGTATAGCTGGGAAGTATCGATAGTTTTTCATTGCTATAACAAACAGACTGTTGACCAATAGTAGATAGATATAGTATAGCTGGGAAGTATCAATAGTTTTTCATTGCTATAACAAACAGACTGTTGACCAATAGTAGATAGATATAGTATAGCTGGGAAGTATCAATAGTTTTTCATTGCTATAACAAACAGACTGTTGACCAATAGTAGATAGATATAGTATAGCTGGGAAGTATCAATAGTTTTTCATTGCTATAACAAACAGACTGTTGACCAATAGTAGATAGATATAGTATAGCTGGGAAGTATCAATAGTTTTTCATTGCTATAACAAACAGACTGTTGACCAATAATAGATAGACATAGTATAGCTGGGAAGTATCAATAGTTTTTTATTGCTAGAACAAAGAAGTCGAGATCGTTTAGATAACATTTTTTTTTCAGTCAGACAAGAAGAAAATCATTTAAATAAACTTGATTGCCAATGCTGACATTTTCTATTCAAACCTTGCATCAGTGATTAGCCCTTGACTTGCTGTTTGTGCATCAACTGTGGACAGTTCTTTTCAGGGTCGTGATAGAAATGGCAAAGAGTGCTGTATCACTAGCAAAGCTGAGGTCTACGATGCTTCTGTCTCATGTATTGATAATGATCATGCCATCTATGTCCACCTCTCTCATGATCAGTAAATGATCATAGACATTCTCCATGGTGAAAATTTGCGGAAATAAAATGCAGTTCTGGCGGACTCCGTATTCGTATCAAAGAACTCACCATGATTACCATTCCTTCCAAAGAATGTCTTCCTATCTGAATAAAAATTTGCTTTCAGCAAGACCAGACGCTTTGGAACGCTCTCTTTGTACATTTTGTCAAAATATTAGGTTATGTTTGGTACTATAAAAAGCCTTACTAGTTTATGAATGTTACAAATGCTAATTCACCAGTAGTGGTGTTGTTGGTGTCAAACATGCTCCCCCCCTCTCTCCTAGCCTGTCAACTGTCTGTTATATGATTCTTCTTCTTCGTAGAACACCCATACAGCAGTTCTTGTTGTCTGTTTTATGAGCTAAAATGCGTCACACTGCTGTTTAGCGCCTGACTAATCAGGCCCAGCGCATCCGACTTCGGCATAAGAGAGAATGGTTATCTTTCAACTCTTTCAAAAAGAAAAAAATGGCAATTTTCCCATCTTTATCATTTCGACTTTAATGTTGAATTGACAGGTAACTTTCGTTTGCTTCTTTCAATTTGATAAAAAAAACTTTTTTTATGTCACTGACCATTAGCAGTTATTAAGTCCCCAGACAGATGAAAGCTACTGCCATCAGAAGATCGCTTGTGGTTCTACCTGTATATTCTATGCACGTGTATCATTATAAAAGACCTGTCAACATAAATGAGTATAAAGTTTACTCATTCTTTAACCTATCCAAGCGCAGACTGATTTCCCAACTTTATATGAGCTATGCACTTTGGGAAATGATCTTTGACTGTTAGTATATTCAACTGTTTTTGAATCATTATCAAAAACGTCACTATGCCTTGAGTGTCAAAGAGAACGTGACAGAAGGGGCGGGATGTCAGGTGGGGGATTGTAGCCATCACTACTATGGTTTGTATTGTGCAGAAACAAGTCAGCGTAGCTAACAGCTGTGGAGTATGTGGGAAAGGACAGCCATGCAGACAGGAAAACACGCAACAACACTCTGAGGGGTACAGGCATCAAACACAATCACCACCGTCCACAGGGAGAACCTTAGGGGACACACACTCCATCCTCATTAGCACAACACAGGCATCAGGGATGCAGCAGACAACTGCCAGTCAGGCGTGCATCCCTATGCCCACAGCCCGCACCATTCATAATATAACTGTTCTGCACAACAAAGCAACACAACAAACAAACAAATGCAACAGAGCAATATGGGCAAAAAAGCAAGCAACAGTCTCTCTCTCTCTCTCTCTCTCTCTCTCTCTCTCTCTCTCTCTCTCTCTCTCTCTCTCTCTCTCTCTCTCTCTCTCTCTCTCTCTCTCTCTCTCTCTCGGTACATTTTCTGTGAGCTACAGTAAAACTCGTAATTCATACAAAAATGCCAGTTACTGGACTTCCAGCGGCTGTGGAGAGGACCTTAGGCGCCCTGCTGACTGACAATGCAGTCTCCAGCTGGAAAGTGGCAGGAGAAGGGGACAGCGTGGTTTTTGTCTTGCGACTTAAACCAGTGGACACAGCAGTGTCAACCAACATGGCGGATCCAACAGTGAATCGCAGCACACAAGTACAATACTATAGGAAAAAATCCTACTCCCAAACCCGCAGGGATTTGGAACGCGCTCGAAAGCATAAAGAGAGAAGCAGGCAAGTGTTGTGTGTGAAAGTGACTGTGTCTTCAGTGCCTCCAGTCCACCTGACAAAAGTGTAGAACAGCAGAATGCAGCATGCGCAGATACGCATAGAGTAGACCTACCAACAGCACACACACAGGACATCAACACAAAAACATCAGTTAAGTTGCCTTCATCAGTTGATTTAGAACCTCCGTGTATGTCTGATTGTAGTGACTGTGCTGATATGTGTGTTTTGCAGCCTGAGGTGAACGATGATAATATTGTTGGTGCATTCGACAAAGGAAATGTCAAACAGTATGTGGCTACTCTAACTGATAGTTCGGTACAGAAAAGGCTGAGAGACAGACAAAGAAATACACACTTTAGAAAATCTGTCCTACATCATTCAGATGGTGAAGATATTGTGACGTGTGAATCAGATGACATTGTGATCCAGCTCGCATGCCAACCAGACACTGAGCCAGTATGTGTGTACTGGTTTGTCAAACAGCAAGAGAAAAACATGTTAAAAGAGGAACGTGTCAAACTCGCCAGTTTGCGGAATGGGAAGCGAATCCAGAACACACTACACACAGAGACCCTTTCGTGTGCTTCAAGGGACTTGGCGACACTTAGAGAACTATTACATCGCTGTCTTGGCTAGCGTAGGCGGAGGGCCTGTGACAATGACTGGACGAAAGAAAGGCTCGGAATGCCGAATGCCGTAACATATCCGGACTGTAAAGAGTGTCGTGTCTCGATGTACATTACAAATCAATGCTGTGGTTTCCATGGCATGGAATGGTGTTGTGTGTCAGCTTAAAGTAATTATCGTTATCGTTATTCGGCAACCCCCTTCATGTATGGGCCAGTGGCCTTTTTTCATGAATAAACCTTTCGAGTTCGAGTTCGAGTTCGAGTTCTCTCTCTCTCTCTCTCTCTCTCTCTCTCTCTCTCTCTCTCTCTCTCTCTCTCTCTCTCTCTCTCTCTCTCTCTCTCTCTCTCTCTCTGTCTGTCTGTCTGTCTGTCTGTCTGTCTCTCTCTCTCTCTCTCTCTCTCTCTCTCTCTCTCTCTCTCTCTCTCTCTCTCTCTCTCTCTCTCTCTCTCTCTCTCTCTGTCTGTCTGTCTGTCTGTCTGTCTGTCTGTCTGTCTCTCTCTGTCTGTCTGTCTCTGTCTGTCTGTCTGTCTGTCTGTCTGTCTGTCTGTCTGTCTGTCTGTCTCTCTCTCTCTGTGTCTCTCTCTCTCTGTCTGTCTCTCTGTCTGTCTCTGTCTGTCTGTCTGTCTGTCTGTCTGTCTGTATGTCTGTCTGTCTGTCTGTCTGTCTGTCTGTCTGTCTGTCTGTCTCTCTCTCTCTCTCTCTCTCTCTCTGTCTGTCTGTCTGTCTGTCTGTCTGTCTGTCTGTCTCTCTCTCTGTCTCTGTCTCTGTCTGTCTGTCTGTCTGTCTGTCTGTCTGTCTGTCTGTCTCTCTCTCTCTCTCTCTTCTCTCTCATCTCTCTCTCTCTCTCTCTCTCTCTCTCTCTCTCTCTCTCTCTCTCTGTATAGTATAGTTTTTTTGCCAGGTACTAGCAGCAGTTGTAGCACAATATTATTTTTGTATTTTTGTATTTTGTTTTTTTGAATTTCAACTTTCTATTTGCGTTAGCCTTTGTAGTCAATGTAACATCATCATCATCATCATCACATCATCATCTCAGCAGCAGCAGCAGCAGCAGCAGCAGCAGCAGCAGCAGCAGCAGCAGCAGCACAGCAGCATCCCTACAGCAGCAATATCAGTAATGCCAGAATAGGTGTTGAAAAAGAAAGAGGTGTGGTTGTAACAGTGAAGGAAATAGAGGTGGAGGTGGTGGAGGTGGAAGATGAACAAGTTGCAGTAATTGCTCTGACTGGTCATTTGTCAACGTCTTAACCTGGGTGGCTTAATAGAGTTATGTTCCAATAGAGTCACATGGCCTTTTGGCCAGAGGGTGTTCAGGGTTTGTATTGAAGCATGAAGGTCTCTGATACAGGATTGAACCTGGATGATAACTTCTCATTGGAGACGATTCAATGTTCAGGGAGGGAAACTAAGGTTTGACGTGGTTGGTACCAGAGACTAATGATGGGGTGAAGTACTTCTGGGCAGGTCTATGGGGAGAGGTCACCAGGCAATCATCAATTCTTGGCTTAGTCTTCTTCTTCTTCGTCTCTCTTCTTCTCTTCTTTGAACACTCAGACAGCAACTAGTAAGCGTAATGCAATCTGTAAATACTGAAGCAAGAGTTCTTGGGCATTTTGAGAATTTCTTATCCGATAACGGTAGAAAATACATGCTTAGGCATGCTGGGTGTGTGTGTGTGTGTGTGTGTGTGTGTGTGTGTGTGTGTGTGTGTGGTGTGTGTGTGTGTGTGTGCGCGGCGCGCTGTGTGTGTGTGTGTGTGTGATGTGTGTGTGCCTGCATGTACATGTATGCGCGTATTTAGGTATGCACCTTTGTGCGTGCATATGCACAAAACACTCTCGCACAATGATTTTCAGATGGGAAATTCATCTGATCCCTCTTTGTAATGCTAACAAGGATAAATCGTAAGCTAGGCTCAGTGCTTGTTTCTTCTCTTTTTCTCTAATTTGATACTACAATCTGCATTCGTTAAGAGTATACTGCATTATTATTAAAGTCAAAATCTCATTTAATAGAATGGCCTCAGACACTTGAATGTTTCTTTTAAAAAAAATCAAGAATTAAAACGATTGCTGCTCTAAGGAAAATTAGTTTTGTTCATCATAATGTCTATAATCTGAGGATTACAATGTAATTGACTGGTAAGGTCTTTAGGGTGGGAATACAATGCAATGTACTTATCAATGTTTCTATCTTTGTTTTAAATCCTTTTCGAACCGGTACTTGGACACACTCTTGTTTCCTTAGTCCCCTTGATCTGTAGACGGTGACAATCTTCTTAGCTGGCTATGACGTTTTCTTTTTAGGAAAGAAAGTATATTGTTTTTGTTGTTGTTTGTCATTGTTGTTGTTGCAGCTGTTTTCATGTTTGTCTATCTTCTGATGGGGGATAAAGGATAACGTTGGGAGGTAAATTCAGTGACAGTGGTATTTGATGCAGAGAAATCTTCCATGATTGAAAGTGAAAGTAAATTAGCGTACAACTCAAGGTGGAGAAATCTTAGTTGTAGCCTGATTGCTTGGATAAAAAATTATGTTAATTACTTGAAAATTCAGATGTGTCTTTGTTTTCAGATCCAGTTTAAAAACAGTTGATGCAAAGCTTTCCCCGTGGGGATGCTAGGACCTGTCAGTAGAAACATTCCCCTCCCCCGTCTTGAAATTCTGTGCTGGGGATTCCATCTTTTCTATCCCTCTCTTTGTTTTTGCCTTGTTCATTTGATTCTTGTCAGCTCCTTGTCTTATTTTGCCTTCTTGGTCCGTTCTCCAGCCTATTTTCCAGACAGACTTAAAGATAATTATTTACCATGCCGAAATCGGATGTACTGAGCCAGACATTACAGGTGTTCTACGCCAGCGTAACGCTTTTTTCGCTCATAATTATCGGACACAGCAATGCAGCAGAAGCAGAGTGAGTATTAATTTTTTAAAGAAGAAAATGCTACGTCTGTTATGTGAAAGTATTTCATGCAATCATTTCTCATTTTGCTTCATTGTACCGCATTGCACTGCATTGCTTTACTGAAGTGCAGTATGGTGTTTTGTGTTGGATTCATTAACATTTTAGTAGTTGGTATTACATAGCCTGTATTTCAGAGGATTTGATTATCTTGTATTGCATTGCATCGTATTGCACATTATTGTAGCACGCCACAGTGTACTGTATTGCATTATATTGGTGTTGTAATGGATTGTACTATATTTAATTGTTTTGTATTGCATAATATTAACAGTCGTGGCACTGAGCTTTGCATTCACAAAAATTCCAGCTGATGTCTCAGCAAAACAGCATGTGCATTCTGAGGGACCATCCTCCTCCCTTCCCCCTCCCTACTCCCTGCATGTATGCCTAGGTTACCCCAGAGAGCAGCCGATTTTCTTCAACACAATTTTCCCAGCAGAAAGCTCTTTTATCTGTTGTTTTTAAATCGTTTATGTACATCAACATGTTTGTCTGCCCACGACGGCCACCTCTATTGTTTGATGTTAAGATGCAGACCACCATTTGTGAATTGGAAAAATAAACAAGGGTGGAAGGGGGGTAGGGGTGAGGGATGAAAGAAGCAAACAGGAAATCCAAAACATCTCTGTCTGTTGCGGATTGTGCTATATCCAGGACATCAAATCAGCTAAGTTCAGTCGTGGTCTGCAATAACTGAACACCAAGCATTTTTTGTGCGCTGTTTTTAGTTGTTTTAAGAAAGCAAATTAAAACGAATTAAATAAATAAACAGAGAGTAAACAAGTAAATGTTATTATTCCCTACCCATACTTGTTATTCTAGAAAATTGAAAGTAAATGCGTTAGATATGCAATGTGTGTGTACGTTGGTGTAGTTGCGTGTGGTGTGTGTGTGTGTGTGTGTGTGTGTGTGTGGTGGGGCGTGGTGCGTGCTGTGTTGTGTTGTGTGTGTGTGTGTGTGTGTGTGTGTGTGTGTGTGTGTGTCCACGCGCGCTCACACCCTTATATCTGTTTGCGCGACTGCATATGCATTCACACGCGTGTACAATTGTGCTGCATGCGCCTGTGCGCGCGCGGCGTGTGTGTGTGTGTCTGTGAATGTGTGTGTTCACGCACATGCATGCGTGGATTTGCTTTAAAAATACCTCTTTGTGAGAAACAATACCAGAAAAAGTAATTTCACTGTACATACTGACCTAATAACATATATAAAAGTTTTGAAAGGCAATGTTTTTTCAAACCGATAAAAAATGCAAGACTGGCTTTGTATACATTTGCATCTTTCCCCGCATACGTGAGGCCTGTTTTTGTTCGTGAGTCTGTTTGATCCTAGTCGTCTTTAAATCGTGACGTGTTCTTGAATTTGAAACGTACATAGCAAAACCCAAAGCTGTATTCTGAACCTGCATGTAAAACAAGACAAAAGTCAAAGGGATATAGAAAAATGAAAGAACAAAGCTGAATCTGAGGACACGACAGTGAGCATGTGCAGGCATGTGTGTGTGTGTGTGTGTGTGTGTGTGTGTGTGTGTGTGTGTGTGTGTGTGTGTGTGTGTGTGTGTGTGTGTGTGTGTGTGTGTGTGTGTGAGTGTGTGTAGTTTGTGTGTGTGTAGTGTGTGTATGTTTGTGTGTGTGTATGTGTGTGTGTGTGTGTGTGTGTGTGTGTGTGTGTGTGTGTGTGTGTGTGTGTGCGCGTTGTTGTGTGTGTGTGTGTGTGTGTGTCTGTGTGTGTTTAAATTCATTTAACGTCTTTTCACAAACACACACACACACACACACACACACACACACACACACACACACACACACACACACACACACACTTACTTTTTCTCCCTTTCCAAAATAACGTTATATGAAGAGCAAATAGTACAATAGAACAATGACATCTTTTTTACGCTGAGGGATGGGCATAAAAATGTGCATGCACGATTCAAAACAGTTTGTGTCATGTCGTGTTGGGTATATGAGCGCTCTGTTTCTTTCAGTCAGAAGTGAGAGAATTGTTTCCCCTCAAGGACGGATATTTGAGAAAGACATATTATTTTAGAGAGAGAGAGAGAGAGAGAGAGAGAGAGAGAGAGAGAGAGAGAGAGAGAGAGAGAGAGAGAGAGAGAGAGAGAGAAGAGAGAGAGTAAAAATGAGATGAAAATGATGTAGCAGGTATCTCTTTTGGAGGGAAAACACATTGGTTTTAGGTTTTGCTTTCCTGTTTATGGAAAGAGCGAAGAAAAACTGATGGTTTCAAAGAGGAAAGAAAACAACAAAGCCTTTTCTTCTGCTTCCTATATATACACTTGTCAGCTTCTTTTGGAATACACAATGTGTCTGGCTTGTATTTCTTTAATCAAATTTTTGTTCATATTTACTCTCTCATATCTGACAAAAACCTTATTTGGTGAGAATAGTTTCTCTTTTTTTAGTTGAAACTTGAAATCCCGTTTTTTTTTATTTTTTTTTTATACCACTTTATGTCACAGCAGATTTCTCTGCATGAAATGTCATATGTGTGAATATAGACGTAAACTGTTAGAGTTTGGGGAGTGTTTTTAATAAAACTTGAGAATATAACTGTTTATAAGTGTAGTGCATTTCACATAATTATTCCAGTTTTCTGTAGATGGTATCGTCTTCTTCTCACTGATTAAGAGTATTGAGCAAATGTCCAGGGATCTTCTACTAAAAACGTTTCATGGCGTTAGCATGTACTTCTCTCTTTCTTTCTTGTATATTCTATTCCCTGATTGCATAGTATTTGTGCTACCTATCTCCTTGACATCCCTGTACTGCTATTCTTATCCATTTTATTCCAATCTCACTACACCCAAATTCGTTACTTCGCATTCTTGTGGTCAGCAGTCAACAGGGAAGCCGTTAATATCAGGCTGCAATAGAGCCCTTTAAGCAGAGGGTCCCTGCACTGCTGCCGAGTCACTTTGGTGGTGTTCAGTGGTGGCTGTTCTAGTTTACATAACCATAATTATATCTAGACAGGACATTACTTAGTCACCCCTATACTGATGGCCATGATAGGTCAGACCAGATCCTGACAGAGTGAGACACCCACCTGCGGTGATGACCACCAGTGTTCCTCCAACAACACCTTTTCTTGTCAACCTCCAACACTGATGTCTCTTGGTGCAGATGCATCCTACTTTCCGAACTGCAACTGCATTAAGTTCTTGCACTCACAGAGAAGAACGTGGATCATATTTGTCAGAGAGTAAAACCACAAACATTGATTTCAATCTGTTATGATTTTTTTAATAAAAAATATGAGCTTCGGAGTTCATTTCAAAAAATAAAAATAGAACTGAGGGAGCAGAGGCGCGCTGACGTCACCTGACAGGCAGCTCTAGTCCCAGCCTCTCTTTCTGTCACCTAGATAAGCCACGCCTACTGTTGTCTCCCTTGCCCAATCCCTGGATCGGATGCTGTGGCTGTAATGCAATCTTTTACTTTGGGTCTTCTTTAGGTCTGATCAGAAGAAAGTGACGACTTGCCAAGCAGGTCTGTTGTTCCTGATTTCATTACGTCCTCACACCAGTGCCACATGTGTCCACGTCTGTCTGAAGCAAGGACGGCATTGCAGGGGGCTGAGGGGAGACAGCAGGTGTGACTTGTGTTGTAGTACAACAGCCTGCAAACAACGCCTTGAACTGAGACACCACACAGAGGGGAGGCATACAAGTAGAGGAAACAAAATAACAAAGCCTAGGTCATAAAAGCAATGAATTCAAAAAGTGTGAGAGTATTGTATGTTCTTTCAATGTGTTTAAGTAGATCTTCAAAACATGCTAAAGAAACATGTCATAGTTGTCGTTATTCAAATAGTACAATCATGTCACCCTTTGCTATAAGATACATTAATGAGACACTTCTGTCAAATAGCAAAATGTAATGGGAAAAAAAACTGGATGACAGAAAATTTGATACTGCAAACTTCAAAAATAATATCTGAAAGGCTAAAGAGGTAAGAGAGCAAAACTCGAACATACAAAACAGAATCCCGCCCTCGTAAAGAAGACAGTAATCAAAAGCAAAACAAAAGCAGCCCCATCACAAGCAAAAGAGCAAGCAAGCACAGTGTTAAAAGGCAGACAAACAAAAACATTATAAAGATAGATGTAAAAAAAAAGTCAAAAGGAAAAAAGCCAATGAATGAAATAAAAAGTCGACATCTGTGTTCATTTATAAGAATAATAAGATTGGCCAAGTTTAATTTGAAACTGAGTAAAGAGGTTGTCTTGGGGCTGCAAATAACCCGCTTTTTAGGAGATCAGTCATGAGGTTTGTGCAGCTTGTTTTGTTTGTGGGGCCGGGTTTGGTTTGGTTTAGTTGTTTGGTCTGTTTGGGTTTGCTTTAATTTAATTTGATTGGGTTTGGTTGTTTGGGGTTTTTGCGTGTGTTTTAATTTTGTATTTCAAATATTTTTCTTCTATGCAATGACGTATTTCACTTTCTAAAGCAAAAACAAATGTCTCTGTGTTCGTTATCCTTATTTTTCCTCTTTTCCCTAATCTCGTTAGGCAATCGCTGGGCTTGCAGATCTTTTTCAGGCCATTTCTCTGGGAAACATTGAACCTTTCTTCCCAGGACAGTCTGCATACTGGTTTTGCTTTTGTGTGCTCATAACCCACTGAACACTGACTTGACTTCAGGAGCTTTGAATGGGGAACACTTTCTGATTTTTTTATATATATATATATATATATATATATATATATATATATGTATATATTACACACACACACACACACACACACACACACACACACACACACACACACACACACACACACACACACACACAAATGATAAAACTCACAGATCTGGGCTTGAAGTTGGCCTAAAAGATCATAACACTCACCCCCAACTCCACCCCCCAAAAATAAAACAAAACAACAAAACAATAACAAACGAATCCACCCAAACTAACAAAAAACCAAACAAACAGAACAATACCACACTGTTCATTTACAAACACAATTTTATAACTCACAGAAAAGCAGTCAGCCATTTTACCCATGGAACTATATAGCATCCAATTTTGTAAACAGTAGTATTCATTGTAACATACATTTGTGTCTTCCTTATATGTAATGTGGTCACCTAGATTACTCTCATAAACAACAGACACTCTTCTACACAAGCATCTTAAAAGTGCTTAACATATTTCTTCATCTGATCTGTCATTATTTAAGTTTCTTAAAAAAAAACCTTCATTATTACAGATTGCAAAGGAATCTTTGGTATGTTTTAGATGATTGTATTTTGAGCTAATTGCACGTAACCAGAAACTGTCTGTTTAGTCTTGTCTACACATATATATACCTGCCAGTTTTTTCAGCATTTAGTTATTTTGTAGTTTTATTTTGTATCATGAAACCCGCAAGTAATTAACAGAACCCGTGTACTTGCCAATTAAATTGCCAGCTTTCTAGGGACTGTGATAATTGTTATTACTGAATATAAGAAATTATATGAGAATGGAAAATGAATTTCTGATTTTCGCTTGGCTACTCTTAAAACGTTGGAAGGACGAGCAGAGAAGTGTCACCCCCCCTCACCCACCAACACACACCGAGGCACACACATACACACAGGCACACACATAGGCGTGCGCATACATACACACACACACACACACACACACACACACACACACACACACACACACACACACACACACACACACACACAAACGGGGGACGGGATAGCCTAGTGGTCAGAACATTGCGCTCGCAATTTGACGACCCAGGTTCGATTCTCGGTCGAGGAGATTTTTCTCCTGGTGTTAACATCAGTGCCGACTCCACTCTCCCCAAAGTCCTTTGGATGAGACTGTAAACCGAGGCCCCATGTGCGAACGCACGCAGAACATCTGGCGCACAAATTAAATCCTGTTCCACTTTTCGTAAGAGTAGGCCATTGTGTGCCGGTGGGAAAAGATGACAATTACTAAACTGCATACACACGGGGACTAGATGTAAAAAAGCACATGAGTGCTTATTCCATTGTCTTTGATATAAAAGAATAAATAAATAAGTAAATAAATAAATAAATAACACACACACACACACACACACACACACACACACACACACACACACACACACACACACACACACACAATATATATATATATATATATATATATATATATATATATATATATATATATATATATATATATATATATATATATATATATATAAACTGGACATCAGCTCTCCCATGATAAACCCTTGCGTTTTCCTTTCATGAAAGAAACATGTATTTATGAATCTTTTTTGTGGATTCACCCTTGGAACCACACTGGCCACGCTATAGCGTATAACACACAATTTGAAGAGTGAAAATGGCAAGAGAGATAAGAAAGCCCATTGTGTCCCCAGTGATGGAAAACTAACCCCAAAAGCTAGCTTTATTTCGCTGCCAATGTGAAATGTTTGGACAGTAAAAGAGCCAAGTGCACCAGATGGACCTTCTGACAAACAGTGCTTTTGAAACCCTTTTGTAATGCCACTAGCAGGCACCGACCCCAAGAGGGAAAACACACAACAAGTCATGACAAACAAAGCTGTTGCAGTGAAACACTGCTGACGATATTGCCAGTAAACAGAATGAGATGGTCAGTGAGGAGACAGGGCCGGGGATGGAAGAGGGAACACAGATTAAACACGGCAAAAACAACTGGGCAAGTTTGTTTCTTCAGCACACAGGAAAAATAGTAAGATTATGGACATCTATTTTCTGAAACAACTTTTTCGTATGTATATGTATATTTTTTTAATATGCATTTTTATCCTTATTTAGTTAAAAATAGTTCGAGAATAATCAATAAGTACTGGTGAGCTTGTTTAACATCCAGCTGTGGTATGCACATAGTTTCATTTTGTTTTAGCCTGCACCAATCCGTTACTATTCCAAATGTTAGAACAAGTTTTAATGTGTGTGCAAGATGTTCTTAATGTGTTCACATGCGGAACCTTCTTATATATTTTTATCAGTAAGAATTTCAGCGGAGTAAAGCCTGAAGTAATATAAACTCCTTAGAAAAGAGTTGCCTTGAAGGAACATCTAGGTGGGGGCTTGAACCTAATAAAGTAAAATCAAGCCTGGGCTGTCAAGTCATAAGCAGAAGGCTTTAACCACCAGGCACATGTAAACTGTAGGATAAACAGCTTTTGTTTACAAGCATAACTATGCAGAAAGCCCATACACCCATTGCCCTGAACAAATAAATATGCCTTTTTCTATTCGTGAAAATGATACGCACACAATTTCGGATGAACAGATTTTTTAAAACTAATTAAATGTCAGTGTTCTAATGTTTAGTGATTGGCTGTTTGTTTGGTTTTTTTTTTTATCAAGTAAGGCTTTTAAACGTTAAAGGGTAGTTCCTCTTTTGTCTTTATGAAACAAAAAGGTATATTTGCAAATGGTAGCATATATCCTAAATCATGTGTGTAAGCCTGGTTTCTTTTTTGTGTGTAAATGCACAAAAATATTATTTTGTATCCATGTGATAATGGTAAGTCTGTGTATGTATGTATGCATGTATGGATGGATGGATGGATGGATGGATGGATGGATGGATGGATGGATGGATGGATGGATATAATTATGTATATGCGATGTATGTATGTATGTATGTATGTATGTATGTATGTATGTATGTATGTATGTATGTATGTATGTATGTATGTATGTATGTGTGCATGTGTGTGTATGGGGGGGGGGGGAGGGCAAAGGGACAAAATGATGGGAAATAAATCTTCCGGAAAAAGCCAATAATGCTCATGATCCGATGATCTTCACAGAAAATTGTACCTCAGAGTGTTTAAAATGAAGATTTATCATGTGAATTTCGACACTGAAGACGTGCACGTTCTCTTGCTTTTACACATTATGATTATAAGCCCAGCGTATTGAAAACAATTGGAATAAACAATATTCTCCCTCAGAAAGGCTGCTGCACCCTTCTGCATAGTGTGAAACGTCTCTGAAATGATAGAAGCCACAAAGAGGAATGAGGCACTGAGTCTGCACATGTTTCTTTGCTGTCTCTTTGTTTCCTCACATTTGGAGAGCATGTGTTAGTTTACGCAACTACGAACATTTACAGTACACATATGGATGGACATGTAAATGTTAGGAAAAAGATAAGGAATACCAATACATTACTATCTCAATAATGAGAGAAATCCAAGCACGAGAAGGAATGCTGCTCAGGTCAGGAAATGCCAGAGCTTGTGGAGGAACGCGAGCCAGCACAGTTCAGTCAGGAGTGGGCTTGTTTGTTGTAAGCCATGCTGTGTAGACATGTGGGTGGGAAGTTTAGCTGTCAGCAGGAAGCTGCCCAGACACACAGACAGACAGACAGAGGGTATCTGGTGTGTATGTGTGCAGTGCTAACAACTGCTCAGACAGACAGACAGGCAGACAGACAGGGGGTATCTGGTGTGTATGTGTGCAGTGCTAACAACTGCCAGACAGACAGACAGACAGACAGACAGGGGGTATCTGGTGTGTATGTGTGCAGTGCTAACAACTGCTCAGACAGACAGACAGGCAGACAGACAGACAGGGGGTATCTGGTGTGTATGTGTGCAGTGCTAACAACTGCCAGACAGACAGACAGACAGACAGACAGGGGGTATCTGGTGTGTATGTGTGCAGTGCTAACAACTGCTCAGACAGACAGACAGGCAGACAGACAGACAGGGGGTATCTGGTGTGTATGTGTGCAGTGCTAACAACTGCTCAGACAGACAGACAGGCAGACAGACAGACAGGGGGTATCTGGTGTGTATGTGTGCAGTGCTAACAACTGCTCAGACAGACAGACAGACAGACAGACACACAGACAGACAGACAGACAGGGGGTATCTGGTGTGTATGTGTGCAGTGCTAACAACTGCCAGACAGACAGACAGACAGACAGACAGGGAGGTATCAGGTGTGTATGTGTGTAGTGCTAACAACTGCTCAGACAGACAGACAGACAGACAGACAGACAGACAGGGGGTATCTGGTGTGTATGTGTGCAGTGCTAACAACTGCCAGACAGACAGACAGACAGACAGACAGACAGGGAGGTATCAGGTGTGTATGTGTGTAGTGCTAACAACTGCTCAGACAGACAGACAGACAGACAGACAGGGAGGTATCAGGTGTGTATGTGTGTAGTGCTAACAACTGCTCAGACAGACAGACAGACAGACAGACAGACAGACAGACAGACAGACAGACAGACAGGGAGGTATCAGGTGTGTATGTGTGTAGTGCTAACAACTGCTCAGACAGACAGACAGACAGACAGACAGACAGACAGACAGACAGGGGTATCAGGTGTGTATGTGTGTAGTGCTAACAACTGCCAGACAGACAGACAGACAGACAGACAGGGGGTATCAGGTGTGTATGTGTGTAGTGCTAACAACTGCCAGACCCTTACTGGCTTTGCCCCCCTGTCTGCCAACTCCTACATAAACATCACCCTGGGTGTCTTTGCCTCCTGCAAGCATCTATGCTGGAAGCCATTGTGCAGCCACACAGCCCCTTAACTTGACAACCAAACCAACTAGGTGTGCAGTATAACAGGATTGTTTATGGTGGGGTAGAACATGGTTTGAAATCAGACTGTGTAATCTAAGGGTTTCTGAGAGTGTAGGTTTGCATCTGTACTGATGTGTTTATTTAAAGAGCTTTTTCTTGAGTGATATATTTTTGTTCTAAATCCATTTGTGTACGAGCGTTAGCATGTGTAAGTGTATGTTGTGTGAATGTGTGTGTGTGTGAGTAGAGAGAGAGAGAGAGAGAGAGAGAGAGAGAGAGAGAGAGAGAGAGAGAGAGAGAGAGAAGGAGAGAGAGAGAGAGAGAGAGAGAGAGAGAGAGAGAGAGAGAGAAGAGAGAAACAATGAACAATGAACAACGTTTCACGCAATTGAAGCTGTTAACCAGTTTAGCATGGTGTCAGGAAGGAGCAATGCCCTGCACAACGTGACTACAATGACACATAATCCATGCAAACGCTCTTCCTCTCAGAGGACAATGACTCCGAAACATTAGACATTTCCATTCAGTCAGACCGTCACCGAAACCAAGGAGGTTGTGTGTCACATCCTCAGTGAAGGTAGAGGGGGATCAGGTCACCCAGAGCTTCCAGTTCTACACGTGCCCTGGTCTGCCTGTGGTGTGGTACGGGGAAGGAGTTGTCCTTAAACACTTGAACCAGTTCTTCAGGCAGCAGATTATGTTGCTTTTTTTGATGCACCTGTAGGGACAATCCTCACTGTTCTCATCATATTACTGTAGAAGAATGTCATTGAACTCACTCGTCAGGTCTGTGTGTGTGTGTGTGTGTGTGTGTGTGTGTGTGTGTGTGTGTGTGTGTGTGTGTGTGTGTGTGGTGTGTGTGTGTGTGTGTGTGCGTGTGTGTGTGCGTGTGTGTGCGAGTGTGCGTGCGTGTGTGTGTGTCGATGTGAGAGAGAGAGACGGGGGGAGGCAAAATTACCAGATTACATCCAGTCCCTGCCCTAGAGATTATATTATGATAAAAAGTCTTTAACAAAGCAGATGACAAAATCATACAAAAACAGCATGCACACAGGTGTCGTGTTTAGACACCATCCCTGAGGAAAAATCGGGGAGTTGGAGTTCCCAGGGCAGCTCGGGGCTGTAGGTATATGGCAACTTTCTGGAGGCTCCTGCGACGGTACTGGAACCATTCATATCGGTCATTGCCTTTCCAATGGATCATTCCAGTGCCGTGGAGAGGGGGGGGGGGGGGTCTGCTGCATGGGTAACAGTTTGCCCTCCATACTTACTTACCCAGGCTTTGCGCTCTAAAGACTAGAGCGCAACTCCATAGTCTTCCGAGACTGATGGGTACCTACAATTATTAATACTATTTAACAAAGCACATACATTCACACACACACACCACACACACACACACACACACACACACACACACACACACACACACACACACACACACACACACACACGCACACACACACACACACACACGTCACATTAAGTCCTTCGGATGAGACTTTAAACCGAGGCCCCGTGTGCGAACGCACGCAGAAATCTTGTGCACACGTTAAATCCTGTTCCGCCTAGAGATTATATTATGATAAAAAGTCTTTAACAAAGCAGATGACAAAATCATACAAAAACAGCATGCACACAGGTGTCGTGTTTAGACACCATCCCTTTTCGCTTTTCCTTACCGCTTTTCGTAAGAGTAGGCTATCGTGTGCCGGTGGGAACAGATGACAATATTTACAAAAACTGCATACACACGGGACCGGATGAAAAAAAGCACATGATTGCTTATCTGTTATCCTCGATATAAAAGATTAAATAAATAAATAAATAAATAACACACGCACACGCACACGCACACAAACAAACAAACAAACAAACACCTGCACTGGTGCAGAGTTAGATACAGCACTTCAAAAATCGTTTCACCTGTCCATTATCTTTGTTTTAGATATTACGAGTTGCCACATTTGTTTAGCTGCCCGAATGAAGGCTAGAATATGATTATAGGACTGATTTTCTCTGTCTGTCTGTCTGTCTGTCTGTCTGTCTGTCTGTCTGTCTGTCTTCTCTCTCTCTCTCTCTCTCTCTCTCTCTCTCTCTCTCTCTCTCTCTCTCTCTCTCTCTCTCGCTTTTTTCTTGTCTGTGTGCGTACGTGCTTGTGTGTATCCGAGTGTGCTGTGAGTGTGTGTATGTGATGGGGGAAGAGGGGGGGGGGGAGGTAGCGTACAGCGAACGTGCCTCAGTACACATGATTTTCTACGTGGAATACCATCTGATCCCTCAAGTAATGCTGACATATGATTATCCCTAGGCAGTATTAAGTGGCTATTTCATTTTTGTGTGTGTAATATAACTTGCGTACAACAAGCCTTTCACTGCGCTACTACTCGTCTTCAATATTTTATTTGAAAGATTAGCTTCAGACTTGCGAGTGATCTGATTAAAAAGAGAATCTGGGGATTTTTTTGTAATTGAAATTCTACATTCGCTGCATCGCTTTAATTTCAATACTGGACGCTTTTTAATAACAAATAAAATCCATACACAGGGTCTTTAGAATTAAAACAAAATCCAAGAAATTTACGTATAAAAGATTATTTTCAGCATTCTTAAAATAATCATGCCAAGAAAACAATAGTTTCTTAATCGGTGAAACTAGCAGTGTTGTTTTTTTCAAATGACTTACAACGCCTTTTGAAAGAAATAGCATATTATGTTTAAAAGCCTCATATAGAAGATAAAATGTGTCTTTCAATTCGTGTGTAGGTGAGAGTACTAAAAATATTGTTGCTATTATAATAATCGTCTGAATAATTTGTAAAATAAGTCTTCATCCTCTTCTTCTTCGCATTCTTCGTACTCTGCATTCTTCTTCGCATTCTTCTTCTTTCTCTTTATTGCATTTTTCTCTGCATTCTTCTTCTTTGCATCATTTATCATTATTACTTTTTATTATTATTATTATCATTATTAATCTTGTTGTTATTATTGTTATTGGGGGTGGGATAGCTAAGTGGTCAGAACGCTCGCTTTCCCCAAGTCAAGTTAAGCAGCGTCGAGTGTGGTTACCAATTGGATGGGTGACCGTTTGCGCGCCTTGGCTTCAGTACAGTCCCCTTCCCGCCCCCCATCCCCCAGTTCACCCAGCTGTCAATGGGTACCTGCCCTCTTTAGGGTCAGGGAAGGTAAAGCAGGGACGGAGAGGAGATGGGCACCGCCCTCAAATTGCTGGCCCCCATGAGCGCTTAGGTTATTGGAACCTATTATTATTATCATCATCATCATCATCATTATTATTATTATTATTATTATTATTATTATTATTATTATTATTATTATTATTATTATTATTATTATTATTCTTGTTGTTGTTGTTGTTGTTATCGTTATAAAATTTTATGTTGTGTTTCTGTTGATAGAATATAGATTCAATAGACTGGTTATACAAACTTTGCATTTTTTTTTTTAAGCTATAGGTCCACCTTCTGTATCAAACTTTCTTTCTGGCTGATAGTGTTGTTCGCCTTTGCAGTCATTGTAATGATCGTGATCACAGCCTAATCTGTGCTGTTGTTAACAATGGTGTTGGGGGTGTCCCTCTTCTCATTAGCGTGGCTATTGCTGTCATTTATTTTACCTTATTTACTTGTATTTCTTTTGCGGGTGTTTTTTTTATTTTGCTTGTTTTGTTCTTGCTTTTGAAATTGCAGACTATTCAGCGACAGGGATTATAATAATGCATTTCTAAAGGGGATTTAGAGAATACAGCTGGACGGTAGAAACAACAAAGACAAGAAAGACAGAATTAAAGGCAGAAGTTTATTACATACTGGTTTCAGAGTTTTGATACATGATGTCGACCGTTTGACAAATTCGATGCACGAATGCCTCTTAACGTGATTTTCTTCATTTTATTATGCTTAACATATCATACGATGCACATCGGTTTGTGTCGTATCATTACTGTATTGTAGAGCAATGTAACCATACAGACTGTCAGTGCAGTGCAATGTATTGCACTGTTATCATATTGGATCATACTTTATTGTTTCGTAGTGTTTTTGTTGCATTGTGATTTATCTTCTAACATTGCATTACATGGTATGTTATTGCATTGTATAGTATCTCGATGTACTCTATTGTACTGCATCATAGTGTATTGCATTGTATTGTATTGATAGTATTTGAAGTGTCCTCTTTTGTACTAAACCGCATACAACTAAATATTATGGCACTGAAATTTGTGCACACGGAACTCAAGCTGATGACGCTTTTAGCAAGTGGGTATGGCCACTGTGTTACTCTCTCTGTCTTTGCCTGTCTTCATTTTAGAATGAATGAATGAATGAATGAATGAATGAATGAATGAATGAATGAATAATCTTTATTTTTCAAGGGTAACAGAGTAAGCATTTACATACTTTTTATCATCCGGGCCTTGCCCTGATTAAGGAAAAGAAGAGAGAGAGAGAGAGAGAGAGAGAGAGAGAGAGAGAGAGAGAGAGAGAGAGAGAGAGAGAGAGAGAGAGAGAGAGAGAGAGAGAGAGAGAGAGAGAGAGAGAGAGAGAGGCAAAGGCAAGGCAAGGCAAGGCAAGGCAAGGCAAGGCAAGGCAAGGCAAAATATTTTATTCGAGGATAATAGATAAGCACTTGTGTGCTTTTTTACATCCAGTCCCCGCCCTTTTCAGGGATACATCAAGTTGTAAAAATACTAAACAATAAAGCTTTATGCAAACCAGACAACATACAAGAATAAGGACACTATATATGATAAGGTAATAAAAATGCACTCGATCAGAAGACAAAAATCAGAAGTCACAATAAAAGATTTTGATAATGAAAGAATAGAAAAGTGTTAATAGGTAAAGAGCAAACAAGAGAAGAGAATAAACAACTGAAAACATCAATCCACCACCATCTGTCAAAAATTATACATGTGACATAAATCATACATTTGGATAAAAGGGGAAAAAATTTTTAAACTAATATCCTTATTGGAGGGGGGGGGGGAGATACTGCCAATAAAAATATAAATAAAATCAACAATTATAATGATCCAAATACCAAAAATAAGGAACCATACCAAGTATCAAACAACAGGCAAGAATTAACACAGAGATACAATATTAAGGTAATGTTATAAAGTCACTGATTCAGAAACGAAAATGAGAAGTAAGAATCAATGATGATTTTGAGTTGAATAAAGAAAGCAAGAGAGAGAGAGAGTAGGTGTTTTCTTCGTAGAATTTCATGGCGTGGCGGAAAAGCTCTTTTGTTGTACGTCAATTTCTTTTATGCGCATTAAATGTGGGCTGCCTACGGAGACCAGTATTTATCGTTTTATGCCCGAGATTCAAAGTGCCGTTTATAGATTTGTGAATCGGCGCAAAGAAGGGGTGGGTGTGAGACAGTGAGGAGGGGGGAAGGGTTAAAAATTAAACCCCAAGCCTATCTCATTGATGAGGGGGAAGCTGCATTTAGAACACCACATCATCAAAGTGAAATCGGTGTATGCTATAAATGAATGAATGCCTGGGACATTTTGAAAAAACTACTCATGTAAACGATCCAAGAGAAAACAAAACCTGTGTTCTCTCATCGCCGCCTCCTTCCCTTCTCCTCTGGATTTTCTGGAACCTCTGATCCATATCAATTTTAAGCAATATTAATCTATAAAATCAACAGTGTAAGTGAGTGAGTATGCGTGTGTGTGTGCGTGTGTGGGGAGGGGGGGCGTGCACCGCACGTATGTGTGTGTTTGTGTGTGTATGTGTGTGTGCGTGTGTGTGTGTGTACGTGTGTGCATGTGCGCGCGTGTGTGTGTGTGTGTGTGTGTGTGTGTGTGTGTGTGTGTGTGTGTGTGTGTGTGTGTGTGTGTGTGTGTGTGTGTGTGTGTGTGTGTGTGTGAGAGAGAGAGAATTCGTGTATTTGAGTGTGAGTTCGTGTATTTGAGTGTGTGTGTGAGTGTGTGTTTGTTTGTGTGTGTGTGTTTGCGTGCGTGCATGCATGCATACGCACGCGCACGTGAGTGTGTATGTATGTGTGTGCGTGCCCTTGTGTGTTTGTATTTGTACGTAATGAATATACTTGCACTTGCTTTAAAGGACCTCTATGTCAGATGTTTTGTTAGAAATAGTCATTTCGTTTTAGGTACTGACGCAATAACGTAATTCTGGAAGGCAATGCGACTTTGAACAAAATAATACAACACCCCAAGACATATACATAGCCTGGGTCTGTGTGCATTTGACATTTTTTCTTGTAACTGTGGTGTGGTCTGTGCGATTGAGAATGTTTTGTTGCAGTCGTCTTATAACGGTGATTACTTTTTGTGTGTACAAAATAAAAAGAATCTCAAGGCTAAAGTGATTATCTTAAATCTGAATAACAATTAAAAAAAAGGATTGATCACAAAAGATTATTAAAAAGAATAGGCCTAACTTTGAGGACACGCCAGTAAAGAATGTAGTGTGTGTGTGTGTGTGTGCGCGCGCGCATGCGCGTTCGCACACACACACACACACACACACACACACACACACACACACACACACCACACACACACACACACACACACACACACACACACACACACACACACACACCCAGTTTTCTCTTGACAGCAAATAATCATTTTAAAAAATCCCTGATGTCAAAATGCAGCTACCTTCATGGCGTGTAAAAACAGTAGCATGCGCAAAATGTTACCATTGGTGAACCTTGGAGGTCTAGTGGAGAAGCTCAAAGAAAAAACAGCCCGAAATATAAGATAAAGACAATGCCATTCTTTTACAGAGGAACAGATCAAAAAGTGTGCATGCACGATTCAGAACGGTTTGTGTCGTGCCGTGTTGGGAAAAGGAGTGCTCTTTTTGTCTCATCCAGAACAAAAAACTATGTTTTTATGTTGTGGAAGAAGAGGAGAGAGAGAGAGAGAGAGAGAGAGAGAGAGAGAGAGAGAGAGAGAGAGAGAGAGAGAGAGAGAGAGAGAGAGAGAGAGAGAGATAAAAAAGCTGTGTTGATAGAAGGGTGCAGCAGAAATGTAAAAAAAACAACCTCTGGAAGACAATATCAGTCTTGTTCTCTTGCTTTTCTGTCATTGTGTCGTGAGCACAGAAAAATTCATTATCTCATAAAGAGAAAAAAGGCCAGAAATCTTTTCTTCTGCCTTCTATATTCGATTGTCAGTTTTGTTGAAATAAACAAAAGCGTCTGTCTTTTATTTCTGTAATCAACTTTTTGTTCGTTCGTGTTCCCCATACCTGACAAAACCTTATTTGGTGGGACCTGTTTTCTCTTTATTTCCATTTCAAACTATCTTGATCCCATCTCTGCAAATGTTTTTAACACAGACGTCAGCTGTTGATGTTTTTCATTTTTATTATTTTTTTGTCTTATTTGTTTTTTTCGTATTAAGTACATGACGGGTTTCGCATATGCTAGTATATCCTGATGGTGTCTTCCCGTTCTCACTATAGAACAGTATTAAAAAAAGTATCTGAGAGTCTTGAAAAATAAGTTCCATGACATCAGCATAGACTTATTCCACTTATGCATTTACATTCAGTGCCAGTTTTTTAACCTATAGTACATGTTGAACACCCCATTTACCCCAAATTTCTTCCGATTTCACCACACCGTTTGTTGGCTAGGCACATCAAACAATCAAAATGAAAGTATTTTTCAAGTGTTCCTGTAAAAATGAACAGTCAGACTCATGGAATATCTTCAGTTTCTGTCTCTTTTCTTCTCCTCTCTTGCTGCCTTATCTTCTGTAACTTTCCTCTTCAGCTATCACCGCTCATTTCAATCTCTTTGCCCCAGTCATGCATATATTCGTTATGTTGCATCCTCAGGGTCGAAAGTCCACAGGGAGCCCATCTATGTCAGGCTGCCATGAGGCCACAGACCAGAGGGGCCCTGCACTACTGCTGGGTCACTTAGGCGGTGTTCAGTGCACCTTTGTTGAGCTAATATACGCAGAAGACCACCTACAAAGCTAGTGATTACTGTGTCAGCTCAGTCGTGGAGCCTGGCTGACTGAGTCACCCACCTCAGGTGACAACCATCACAACATCCCTCCAACAACACCCCCCCCCCCTCCCCTGAGCCTCCAGCACTAAAGGCCTTGACAAAAACTAATCGTAAGTACAGAAGTGTACGGGGAAACTGAAACTGAGGTTCAAATCTGCGACAACGTTTTTAGAGCACGATGATAAATGATAATGAGGATGATGTGATAATTTTGCAATGAAAGTGCATGCGCTTTGACACTCCTTGACCAGACTGTACTCTAGTTTTCTACCATGATCAATCTAGCATTAACTGGGACCAAGAGAACTAGACACCTGCGGTACTGATAAGGTAATAAATGTTGTGTAGCACTCTCCAAATGGCACCCATGAAGTAGACGAAGCTGGATTGTGCAGTCCTGTTCTTCCAGTGAACCCACAGTACCTTCACTCTGGGTAGGCGCAGGCTGGGGTCCACAAATGAACTGTCATGGGATCCTTAACCTTCACCTTCCAGTCTGTAAACCAAGGTGCTGACCACAGCAGCAAGGCTTATGGTTTTAGTTTCCTTCTTATTCTGAAACGAAACTGTCCATGATAAAAGGACTTCATGTAATCACCACACAGTTGGCAAAATAACAATCCCCATCTTTTTATACCACTTTATGTCTCAGCAGATTTCCCTGCGTGAAATTCGGGCTGCTCTCCCCAGGGAGAGCGCGTCGCCGCAAGTGCAGCACCTACCATTTTTTTTCTCTACAGCCTTGAACCGCCCTGGAAATCCATCTCTCCCGACTTGTCCTCAGGGATGGCGTCTGAACACAACACCTGTGTGCATGCTGTTTTTGTCTAATTTTGTCATCCCTCCCACCAGAACACAATGGTTTGCTGTTCCAACAGGCGGAAAGGGGTTTTAACGTGTGCGCAAGATGTTCTGTGTGTGAACAGCGCAAGGTGTTGTGCGTGCGTTCGCAGACGGGGCCTCGGTTGATAGTCTCATCCGAATGGCAGTCAGGAAAGGAAAGTAACCTGAATAAACACCATGGATGAATCAAAGCGGCCTTCCATGACTCAGCAGAATGGTTGAGGCATAATTTTGGAAGGGTAATATAACTAGCAATGCCAAACACAATGTCCCTCCAAAATTGGATATTAAGCATGGCATGTGGGCACAGCACAGGGAAAGACAAAGAGCAGAATCAGCCATGTGGTGTTCACTGTTCCTGTTTCAGGCAATCTTCTGTTGTGGAAATTGTCTCTGTCTGATCCGAAAAAGAATGACTTGCCAAGCAGGTTTGTTGTTGCTGACTTCATTAGGTCCTCACACCAGTGCCACATGTGTCCCCTCTGTTTGAACACAGGCAGCATTGCACACAACCTGCAGACAAAGCCTTGAACTGAGACACCGACACAGAAGGAAGGGAGAATACATAAAAGATGTACAAAAGACGTAGCACACACACACACACACACACACACACACACACACACACACACACACACACACACACACACACACACACACACACACACACAGCGGGCCATTGACCTCTTAGAGAATACCATTGTGTATTTTCCTAAAATCAACAGCACAGCTATGCCATTCTAGTGGTTGAGGTCACGGCAGGGACCAGACTGTCACGCTGGAAGTAAGGCATGTCATCTGAAAAGAAAGGAACAAGTGAACTTGGAAACCAGGGTTTTTTACCAAGCAAACAGAGAACTGACCAAAGAACTGACCTACAGCTTTGTGGAAGGTGGGCACTAGAGAAAAAGACACAAAGTGCTCCTAGTACTGACATAGGAATATTGATATCCCACTAAACGGCAGCAAAACACAGGAGAGAAGATATGCAAAAAATAATGAAAAAGAAAACTTGTGTTACTAAAAAACTGCTAACGTTACCAGTATACAGACTTGGCTCACTTTTTGATGAGACATGATACGACCATAGAAAAAAGAATTCAGCTTCAAACAAGCCCAAAACAGTGGTACAAGCTATAAGCCAGTTCGCTTGATGAGCAAATTTTAAAAAATGGCGAAAAGATTGTGTTGTCTGGTACAGAATGCCCACTCTCCTTTTTCATATTTGTAAAACATTTCCTGTTATATTGGGGATACACAGTTCTTTACAAACACTATCGTTTATACAAACAGGAAGAAATAACGTAGATATAGACAGCCATTGTCTGAAACAACGAACTCTCTTGACTTCTGTGCTGCACAAAAAAGTATTGTATGCCGCATTGCAGGTAAACATGTCCTTTCAACCCTTCTCTAATTTCAGTCTTCTTATAATACTTATTTGGGTGCTCCTTAATTAAAACATCAAGATTCTGTTCAGGTAAGGGTTTTGTACACTCAAAGGTAAATCTGTTTTTTTTCAGACAAAATAGAGGCATATTTTTGATAACTGGAACAAAATGAAAATAGCGGGAGGTTTTAGATCTCATATTTTTTCTTTACATTTTTAGTATGTGAGAGCACACCTAGAAATAGATGATTATACTGTTTACATTTATTTTGGATACTGTTTTGATGATGATGGATGATGATGATGATGATGATGATGATGATGACAATAATGAGAGAGAGAGTCAAGTCAAGTCTAAATGATCTTTATTTAGAGTAAACGATTAAGTTTGCACAACATATTTTTCATCCTGCCAGAGAGAGAGAGAGAGACAGAGAGAGAGAGAGAGAGAGAGAGAGAGAGAGAGAGAGAGAGAGAGAGAGAGAGAGAGAGAGAGAGAGAAAAGAGAGAAGAGAAGAGAGAAAAGAAGAGAAAAAAGACAGACAGACAGACAGAGCAGGACAGGCAGGCAGGCAGGCAGGCAGGCAGCAAAAGATAGCCATACCGGTATAACATAGCAATCTTTACAAAAAAACCAAACTTTTTATAATCTGCTTTTAACAATGTTTCGCAGACAGTGCATTTCAAAAAAGACTGCAATAAAATGGCTGAAGCAGCAGTAGCAGATATAACAGCAGTTACATGAACATAATGTTGCTGATGATACTATTCAGATGTTGCAAGCAGACTTATTTGTTCTGTTTACGTAGTCTATAAGCTTTGGATGCAGGCGGGAGAAGAGAAAACAGATCACGTGCTTCTCATACTTGGATACTTCCTAAAGTATCCGATAGATATTGATGCAGGTATGCAGAACAATAGATATGGGCAGACTGCAGATCATGCCTGCAGTCCATGTCAGAAGAGAATTCTTCTTCTTCTTCTTCTTCTTCTTCTTCTTCTTCTTCTTCTTCTTCTTCTCTTCTTCTTTTCGCAATTCTGCGCAATTCTTCGCACTTCTTCGCACTTTTTCTTCTTCTTCTTCTTCTTCTTCTTCTTCTTCTTCTCTTCTTCTTCTTCTTCTTCTTCTTCTTCTTCTCTTTGCATTCTTCTTTGCATTCTTCTTTGCATTCTTCTTTGCATTCTTCTTTGCATTCTTCCATCTTTCTTTTGTCCGAACGTTTCAGACAGCAACTCCTGAGGCCCTGACAAATGCTGCCGTGTGCTGAAGGCCCTCCCAGGGGTCCAGAAAGCTTGTCCCTCATCGGCAGGTCAGCAGGCCAGATATCAGCCTTCTCTCAGGTTTTGGTGTGTTGGACAGGTCTGGAGGAAGTGTTCCACTGTCATGGGAGAAGTGCCACAGGGCATGCCTCAGAATCACCAATGCGGAACTTGGTGAACATGTGATGTCTGAGTTTGCAGTGTCCAGTCCTCAGCCTCACCATTGTTGCTTGGTCATCTCTGGGGAGGAGGTAGAAGACATCGTTAGTGTTGAAAGAAAGACTTTACCAGCTTGAGAGAAGCGATCATACAATAGGAGAACTACACTAGCTTGGGAGAAAAGTCTCTATATTAGTTCTGGAGACTACACACACACACACACACACACACACACACACACACACACACACACACACACACACACACACACACATCAACACACGCACACACACACGCACACACAACACACACACACACATAACACACACACATACACACACACACACATCACACACACACGCATAAACACACACACATACACATTCATACACACGCACACACACACACCACGCCGCGCGCGTACGCACGCACGCACACACACATACAGGCACACCTTTGAGACACTGCTTGGAGTCTCAAGCTTTCCCTTTAACAAAACAAAACTATTACATTAAGCTGCCACCTTCAGTTAGCTTCACCATCAAAGGTTTCAAATCGGTCTGGAACTCTCTGTCTGTTTGTTTGTTGCCTGTCTACGTGTCTGTCTGTCTGTCTTTCTGTCTGTTAGTCTGTCGCTATGTCTCTGTCTTCTTTTCTTTCTGTATGTGTGTGTGTGTGTGTGCGCGCGTGCGCGCGCGTGTGTGTGTGTGTGTGTTGTGTGTCGTGTGTGTCTGTGTGTGTGCGTGTGTGTGAGTGCTGTGTGTGTGTGTGTGTGGTGCGTGCGTGCGTGTGTGTGATGTGTTGTGTCGTGGGCTGTTGTGTGTACCTGCACATGTCTGTTAAGTGTTTGGTGTGCAAGCGCGGGCAATTTTTTGTATGTATGCCCGTGCACAGCGTGTTCATGTGGTGGTGTGTGAGCGCTCGCAGGCGTGCGTGTATATGTATGTGAGCGCGCGCGTCGCGGCATGTGTGTGTTTGTGTGTGTTTGTGTGTGTGTGTGTGTGTGTGTGTGTGTGTGTAGGGTGGTGTGCGTGTGCGCACCTGAGCGCGTGCACAGCCATGACTTCAATAGATATCATGCCATCTGGATTTTGTTTTTTAATTGTACACCATTTAGTACCTATCTGTAAAGCTGACATATATATATATATATATATATATATATATATATATATATATATATATATATATATATATATTATATATATATATATATAACAAAAAAAACATAATATATATAAATTTAATATTGCTTGTAAATCACACTAAGCTGTTATTTTTGTCCCTTTTTAACATCTTCATATTCACAACGTATTTTTTTTACAATGCATTTCGGTCAAAGTCTTGACTTTTTTTGTATGACTAGCTTGACACTCTCGAATCATCCGAGCAAAAGGTATACTTATTTGAGATATTAAAAAGATGTAGTCATAAAAAAACACTTTCTTGCCTCAAAGTCTCTGGTATTGAGGGATGGGATAGTCTGGTGGTTAAAGCCTTGCAAGCTATGCTTGGGATTTGAGGGCCGGGATCTGATCCAGCCCAAGTTCCTGCCACCACTAAGATGCATGTTCAAGGGGATTTTCTCCCAGGAGTTAAAATCAGTGCCGACCCCACTCCCTCGATAATCGTCTGGATGAGACTAATAACCACAGATCTGTGTGCGGACGCACGCATTTAAAGTTGTTTGGTTTTTGGAAGAGTAGGCCATTTGTGCTATTGGAAAAAGAGGAAATATTTTGTTTTAGATCGCAAGCACACAGTTACAAAATATAAAAAAACACATGGATGCTCATTCAAATAGCCAGGAAATAAAATAAAATAAAATGAAAATAAACAAATAATATGCACGCCTTCTAATCCCCATAGAATTAATGTGTATAAAGGATCATGAGCGTAAGGACAACGCACCGTTCGCACATAAAAGATTATTGTCATGAGTTTTTAAACGTTCCTGCAAAAACGATGGCGTTTCCTTAAGCTCCGAAACTTTCAGACATTTCTCTTAGTGGCTTATCACACCATTGGGGAATAGAGAAAGCAAAGGTTAAAAGCATTGTACAAAAAAGGAAAGTTGCATCGTAATGCATGAGTATGAGAGCATCTTTAAAATGTTACTGCTATCATTATAGTTCTTCTTCTTCTTCTTCTTCTTCTTCTTCTTCTTCTTCTTCTTCTTCTTCTTCTTCTTCTTCTTCTTCTTCTTAAAGCCTGGAGACAGAGTTGACGAGATCTCTAAAGACTGAATCAGAGCCATACAGATAGATGTAGAGTCACTGGCTAAATGTTAAATGTTTAACAAATCCGATACATGACTGATTCTCATTATAATTTTCTGTCTTTTGCGATTTGTAGCGTGTAATGTAAAACGTGTTAAATTTCGTGTTATTATATTCTATGTAATGTATCGTTTTGTATTGAGCTGTTTTGTGTATGATATTGTATTGCAGATTATTGTTTTATATCATATTGTATCATACAGTTTTGTATTGTTTTGTTATGTATCATTTTGTATTGCATTGCGTTGTGTTGTAGCATATCGTATTATATCGTAAAAAAATCGAATAGCATTTAGCTTACTGTATTATGTTGCACAATACTGATAATTTTGTTGCTTCATATATTTTTGTTTCATTCTTTTATTTCGAGGATAATGGAATAAGCACTCATGTGCATTTTCACATCCAGTCCCCGTTTGTATGCAGTTTCCACAAATTTTGTCATATTATGTTCTCACGGGCACAAAATTACCTTCTTCTTCTTCTTCTTCTTCTTCTTCTTCTTCTTCTTCTTCTTCTTCTTCATCTATCCCATAGTCTGTTTAGACCGTAGGGGCGCCACGGAAGACCTCGCAACCAGCTCTCTCCATTTCCCTCTGTCCTCGACCTTTCTCAGGGTGTCACTCAGCCTGAGGCCCGTCCACTCTCGGATGTTGTCCTCCCATCTCTTTCTCTGCCTGCCTCTCCTTCTCCCGCCTTGCATGGTTCCTTGCAGAATCGTCTTGGCAAGCCCTGTTGATCTTGCGACATGCCCATACCACTTCAGTTTGCGTTTTTTGACTGTGGTCAGGAGATCTTCAAAGGGCCCGATGGCTTGACCGATTCTGATTCTCACTGCCAAGGAGTCTGCGAAAGCATCTCATCTCTGTGGCCTGTATTCAGATTTCTCCTCTCCAGATCTGCTGTGAGGGTCCATGACTCACAAGCATACAGGAATATTGAGATGACCAGAGTGCGCATCAGCCTGATCTTTGAGCCCAGTGAGATGTTCCTGTTCTTCCAAATTGTCTTCAATTTTGTCAGTGCTGTAACTGTCTGTGCAATCCTTGCGAGTATTTCAGGCTTGGATCCCTTGTCTGTTACAATTGCTCCCAGAAACTTGAAGCTTTGTACCGTTTCCACATTCTGACCACCGATAAAAATGACCCACTCTTCCGAAAAGAGAACGGTTTTGCGTCCACTCGCACAGGGGATCTCGGTCAATAGTCTCATTCAAAGGAGTTTTTGGGGGGAGCAAGTGGAGTCGGCACTGATGTTAACTCCAGAGGAAAAATCCTCTTCAACGAGATTCAAACCGGATCAGAAGATCATGAGGGCACCAAGATGAGCATACATGCAGTTGAAACCGATGCCTTTAGCAAGACAGTACGGCCATACTGCACCGCTCTCCTGCCCTTCCCTTGCCCCCTGCATGCACGCTATTCTGCCTGAAAGAGAACATCTTCTCTTCAGTACAGCTTCAGTACATCTTCAGTACAGCTTCAGTACAGCTTCAGTACATCTTCAGTACAGCTTCAGTACAGCTTCAGTACAGCTTCACAGCAGGAAGCTCCTTTGTTGGTCCTGGCTCTTTGATGTGCGTCACATGCAGAATACCCATCGAGACCTGAGTGTATGGTTTATGCCAAAGGTAGAGACCACGGTGTATAGATTTGTGAATTAGCAAATTAAAAGGACGGTAGCGGGTGAAAGGGGAGAGGATAGGAGGGGAAGGTTAAAAAAAGATTGGATCCTCCAAACTCTCTCTGTTATTGTTGTTGTTGTTGTTGTTGTTGTTTGTGTGTGCGGTGGTGTGTGTGTGTGTGTGTGTGGTGTGGTGTGTGTGTGTGTGTGTGTGTGTGTGTGTGGTGTGTGTGTGTGTGTGTCGTGTGAGTCTGTGTGTGTGTGTGTGTGTGTGTGTGTGTGTGTGTGTGTGTGCGCGCGCTAAATTTTGAGCATTAAATCATCAAAGTTAAATCGTCTGCCATGGCTGAACGCCAAAGCAATTCCGTTTTTAGACAACCAGCAGCTAATCAGATAAAATAATAAACAAAGAAAAGTAAGAACAACAAAAGGTAGTGTTTCTCTGTTCTGCTTTTATGTTTGTCTCTTCAAAAAACTGGAATGTCATTTCAAACAAACATATTAGATCTGCAGTGTGTATGCTTTTTGTTCTCTTTTGTGTGGGTTGATATATCTTCATGTGTGCGCGCGCGTGAGTGTGTGTGTGTGTGTGTGTGTGTGTGTGTGTGTGTGTGTGTGTGTGTGTGTGTGTGTACAGGCACGAGTGCAAGCAGTGTGCACGTACATGCTTTAAAAACACTTCTTTGTGATAGGCACCGTCATAAATAGCACTCTGATGTTAGGTAAAGCAAAAGAGCTTTCAGAAAAAAAGACAAAAAAGCAAGACAAAATCTTTTTTTGTGTGCATTTAGATTTTTTCTTCTACATATGATTTGTGGTTTGTGTTTGTCTGTCCGTCCGTTAATTCATAGTCCTCTTTAACTCGTGACTGCATACCATATATTTGACTCGCAAAAAAAAACTAAATCTGCATGTAAAAAGAAGTAATCAAGGCCAGCACACACACACACACACACACACACACACACACACACACACACCACACACACACACACCACGCACGCACCACACACACACACACACACAACACAACACACACACACACACCGTCGGTATCATTTATGTGAGCTAAATTGAAGACTACTACTACACAACACAACACACACACACACACACACACGCGTGCCTGCGCGAGCGCACGCACACACACACATTTGTTGTTGTTTTTTGCGAAGGAATGTTATATAAAGACCCAGGAGTATGGACAATGCCATTCTTTTACACAAAAGAAAGGAGCAAAAAGTGTGTACGCACGATTTAGAACGCTTTGTGTCACACTGTATTGGGTATAGGAGCGCTCTTTTTCCCTCAGTCAGAACAGAAGGGTTTGGGTTGTTTTTTTGTCTCCTATAGGAATATTTAAGAAAGACATTTTTCATAGGAGAGAGAGAGAGAGAGAGAGAGAGAGAGAGAGAGAGAGAGAGAGAGAGAGAGAGAGAGAGAGAGAGAGAGAGAGAGAGAGAGAGACGCAGACAGACAAAAACGAAGCAGACGAGACAGACAAGCAGACAGACAGACAGACAGGCAGAGAGCAGAGAGACATAGACGGAGACAGACAGACAGACAGAGACAGACAGACAGACAGACAGATCAGAGATAGAAATAGAGTAGAAGATAGATAGATAGATAAAGATAAGATAGATAGATAGATAGATAGATAGATAGATAGATAGATAGATAGATAGATAGATAGATAGATAGAGTAGATAGATAGAGATAGAGAGAAGAGGCAGAATAAGACCGCTGTCGAACATTCTTTGAAAAAGGATAAAGCAGGTATCTAAAAAAGATCTGTTTCTTTCTAGAGGAAAACAAGCATTAATTTTCTTTGTTTGGTTGGGTTTTTGTTTTTGCTTTTTTAAATTAATTTTCTCCTCAAAAGAGCAAAAAACATTTTTACCTCAAGGAGAGAAAGACTTCAGCATTTCTTCCCCTTTTCATATCTGAACGTCACTTTTGTTAATCTAAACAAGACTGTGTGTCTGTGATTTCTACAACAACTTTTCATTTGATTCCCACCTCCCGACTTCTAACACAATTGTATTTGACGAGACTGTTTCTCTTTTTTCCTATCCAGCTACATTGCCAACATTGAATCCTACATTGTTAACGGAGATGTCAGCTGTTTGACTTGTCATTAATGAAGAACTTGGCACAGCTCATGCATACGACTAAGTAGATTTCTATGCATATGATGACGGCTTCTTCTTATTCTCACTGATAAACAGTATCAAGCAAGTGTTTAGTAAATACTTCAACAACAACAAATGATTTGAGCATGTCCTTTACTTGATTAGGGATTTCAGGTCCAGGTATGGTACTATCAAACACTCCTTTAGCTTCAATTTTCTTGTGTACCCTACCATCTTTGTTAGCCAGGAAGTTTTTAAAAAAAACAAATCATGACAATGTCAATGGCTCAAGAACAAGAAAAGTCAGAGGTATTGGCTACCTTCCTTTCTCCCTTTATCTATAATGAAAATGCCAATGACCCCATCAATGAAATAAAATCCTCCATTTCGAATTTAAAAGCAGACAATCTAAAAAAACAACAACAACACCATGAAAAATTCTAAGACAGCTCTTGTAAATAAACCAAAGGGGCTGTGGCACAATGTTATGAGAGGTGAAACAACAACGCTACAAAACACAATGTCCCCCAAAATTGGACATCAAGTATGGAAAAGTAGGCAAAAAGACAAAGAATGGAATTGGCCATGTGGTGTTTATTTTTCTTGTTTCACGCAATCTCCTGCTGTGAAAGTTGTCTCTGTCTGATCAGAAAAAGAACGACTTGCCAAGCAGGTCTGTTGTTGCTGATTTCATTAGGTCCTCACATCAGTGCCACATGTGTCCACTCTGTTTGAAACACAGGCGGCATTGCAGGGGGCTGAGGGGAGACGGCAGGTGAGGGCTCTGTGTCTGAGTTCAAGGCTTTGTGCTGTGCACACAACAGCCTGCAAACAAAGCCTTGAACTAAAAAACACCACACAGAAGTGAAGCCATAGTGGAAGAGGGAAGAGTACAGAAAAACCTAGGTCATAGGGGAGCTTGATACCATGTACTCAAGAGCATTATATGTCATGTTTACTCTTTCAGCATTTTAAAAAATATTATTAGCTAAAATTATGCGCATATTACTTAAAAATCTCAAAAGCGACCTACTAAATTTACGTGCCTATAATAAACACTTTTTTTAATATAGAGACGAAAATCGAAAACAAAAAATCTGTACAGATACAAAGTTAGAAAAGTTGTTGCAACAAGACTCGAAAATAAACAAGAAGAAGACCATACACACACAAACAACCAAAAGCTTAGCCAGCAAACAAACAATTGAAAACATGAATGAAAGTCAAACAAAAACAATAACAAGGAAGTGTAACAAAGATAGAAGAGACAATAATTATATCAATATCAATAAATGAAATGAAAAATCCTCACAATTTTCGTAAAGTTTATGGGAACAATAACGTTTGCCAGGTTTAATTTGAAACTAAAAAGTGTTCCATTTCTTTTTTCTGTTTATACCTTATTTGGTTTATTGTAAATGAGATCAGTTGTAAGGTTTTTGTTTTTGTTATTCTTTGTTCGTTTAGCTCGAGTCTGTTTTCGCTATTTCCCTCCTTTAACGGAGGTGGTGGTAGATGGTTTCTTTATTTTTTTTTAAAATATGTTTTCTTAAGTTTTAGTGACATAGTTTACCTTCTTTTAAAACAACATTTCAACTTATTTCTCCCCCCCCCCCTCCCCCTTCTCTTCATGTATAACCTCTTAAACACGGAATGGGGCCATACCCACTACACTGAGTACTTCAGAAAAATCGAACATGGTGGAGCCCATTTCTTTTAAGATGCAGGGTGCAGACTAGGTATATTTGTGTTTCCATAGCCCAACAAATGAAGGCCTGAACTACAATGCCTTTAACATGCGTATTTGATCTTTGGTATGCGTATATAAAAGAAGGTGTTTGAACCCACAGGTAAAGCTGCACTCTGGTTGACTCAGGAGATCGTAGAAATACCCACCCTTCATTTGCTTTTGAGAAAAAAAAAAAACACTTTGTGGACTCATGGGATAAGGATCAAGTCGTGTGCCCTGTGAGTTATACTCCCTCTATTGTGGACAGCAGCATGAGCTTATGCCATAGATTTTCTTCCTTCTGTCTGATCTGCTGACCCCATTCCCTCTATCGACCAAAGACACTCTTTTTGACACCCTCGCAAAAACATATACTACCCTTATGTTTAATCTGAGCTATCAGAATTTCTGTTTCTGAAAACTATCCATTATATATCCATAGAAAATAATCCTTGGCCCATTTAGTATAGATTTATGGGAATTTGTTACTTTTTAGCAAAATCCTCGTTTGTGCGTTTATTTCAATGAATATGCCCTTTTGTTTAGTATTTAGTTATTGTTTCTTTGTTCATGAAATCTTCACATACTTGATATAATCCATTCCTAGTTCAGTTGAAGTCTTAACTTCTTGGAATACTACATTTTTTACTGCTGAATTTAAATATCTAGAAAGGAAAAATGAACTGTCGAATTTCAGATGACTTCTCCAAAACCACTGCAAAGAAAACGAAGTATCTCTCTCTCTCTCTCTCTCTCTCCTCTCTCTCTCTCTCTCTCTCTCTCTCTCTCTCTCTCTCTCTCTCTCTCTCCTCTCTCTCACACACACACACACACACACACACACACACACACACACACACACACACACACACACACACATGTACATTACACACACACACACACTGGCCGTTATTTTTCCCGAGACAAACCCGGTATTTTTACTTCACGAACGCAAGATATATCTACGCCTTTTGGTGAATTCATCGAAAGGAATCACACTCTCTCTGTTGGAGTTCGCAATTAGATGTGTAAAAAAGTGAGAGAGTAGGAAAGCTGAGAGGCCATGTTCTGTTAGGAAGTGGAAAGAAAATAGCTCCCCAAAAAGCCAGCTTTATTTCACTGGTAATGTGAAATGTCTGCACTCTAAAGAAAGAAGACACCGGATGAGCCATCTAACATTGCCTTTGAAACAGTTTTATAATACCCAAGAGAATGGCACTAAAACAAGAGGAAAACACACAACAAAAAAAGTTATGAAAAACAAAGCTGTTGCAGTGAAACACTGCTGACGATATTGCCAGTAAACAGAATGAGATGGGTCAGTGAGGAGACAGGGCCGGGGATGGAAGAGGGCACACAGATTAAACACGGCAAAAACAACTGGGCAAACAGCAAGGCGGGGCTTCGTCAGTCACTTGGTACAGCAAACAGGACACATTTGGGGAAACCTCAACATCGGAAACTTTATCTTTATAGATTTGTAAATATTGCATGTCATAAGTAAACAGTATTTTTTTAAACAGAAAAAAAATGGGGAGAATATTGACACTCATTATTTTAAACAAACAAATGGCTTTAATGTTTACAGTTTGTAATACTATATTGCACGTCAAATTAAGTGTAAACAGATGAAGGGTGTTTAGCTCTGTTTTTATTTGTTTTTATCATTTTTTGTCTTTACTGTTCTAATCCAGTATTGTTATGCTTAGTTGTTTTCCTTTTTAAGAGCCATTGATTTTCTATGAGGTTTAAATTTTCTAAATGCTTTATGCTAAGTCAATCTTTTCTTTCTTTTAGAGACAACATGAAAGTGCAAAAATTGTCTTACCTGGAAAAGAGCACAAATTATTAAATATCAACGATGTTTCGAGAATTTTTGTTTGTTTTCTATGTGTTAATGCTCAGCAGAAACAGACATAAATGTTGTGTGTACATATATTTTGGATAGTGAGGATTGTATGACTATACCCTAAAAAAAGTCACCCTGAATCAAGTGTTTGCAATGTGTTCTCTGTGTGTTCGTGCGCATATAGCAGTTTATAGACTCATGGAAAGACTGCTTGGGAATGATAATGTAAATCCCGTTTAAATGTTATAAATCCGTTCTAATGTTAAATCCGTTCTAATGTTAAATCCGTTCTAATGTTAAATCCGTTCTAATGTTAAGTGTGGGTGTGTGTGAATGTGCGTGTCTGTGTACAAGAGAGATAGACAGACAGACTGACAGAGATGTGCTCAAAATAAACCACCTCTCCTCAAATCAGATGCATTTTCACCAGCTGTTTATAACAGTCTTCTTCTGCTGACAGACTACTTCACACGATACCATAACTGCAACAACGACAACGACAACAACAACAAATGAACAAGACGTTGGAAATAGGGGCCAGAGCTGAAGTAGCAGATAATCAAGAGTGCAGCAGCTACAGAAACCTTCTGTCAGATCAGTAATTCCAGTCAGCTGCAGGGCTGGTTGTGCATGAGCAAACAATCTTGTTTGTTCTGGTTTGCGGAGGAATGCATCATCGTAATCAGTCCCTGTAGCGGCTCCTCGCGCTGCTCGCTGCCTGCCAAACAGAAGCCGACTCCTGTTACCGATGCGGATCGTGAGCAAACACAACCTGAGCCGGCCATATCTGTGAGCCAAGCCTTTTAACATTCCACCCCCACGGCAAAAAAAGAAAACACACACACACATGCGTGAAAAAAAGGAAAAAAAGCATAATACTCTTTTTGTTGTTTAGTGACTATATTTATTTGAGGAACTTACGCAAGCTTCGAGCCCCAGCTATGCCGAGCGTTGTTGTGATATTGTTGGCAGTGTTATGGATTGGGAGCTGATAATCCTGACATAGGATAAACAGAGATGTCTTTCGCCCTCGCTCCTTCCCTGTTTACGCTACGTGTCAGTGTAAACACAGCCTGCGCAAGAGGAGAGTGTTGTTTTCTGTTCGGCAGTACTGTTGTTGTCTTGGCAACTAAGTGTCATGGCCTATTAGGAATGATGCCAATTAACGATATCCTCTCTCTCTCTCTCTCTCTCTCTCTCTCTCTCTCTCTCTCTCTCTCTCTCTCTCTCTCTCTCTCTCTCTCTCTCTCTCTCAAAGGCTGAATGAAAACAAAAGTCATGTGAATGCTTATCTGTAACCCTTGAAATATTAAAACAAACAAAGAACGACCTCTCTCTTTGTCACAGTTAAGGCTAAAAATGCAGATAGTAAAATTGAGCAGTCACAAGAGAAGCTGTGTAGAATATCTGACAATGGTCGAATAGGAGAGATTCTTTCGAAGAAACGTGCAAACGTATGTACAATGTGCTTGTGTGTTTCATAGTGATAGAGCTCTTTCACTACTTTAATATTAAGAGTAAAGATGGTATGTAATTTTCCGGTTTTTATTCGCTGAGTATGCCTAGCTCATGTCTAGATAGATACATGTTGAGTTATATATGTATAATATATATATATATATATATATATATATATATATATAATTATTATAAAATGTGTTGTGGATTAAGCCAAGAGCAGAAACTAACTTAACCATGACCATGCCATCATGGCAAGAATGATTTTACAAGAGCAGTAATAAAAACAGGACCCCCCCCCCAAAAAAAAAAAAAAAAAAAAAAAAAAACCAGCCCCAAAACGCCCTACTATGTATATAAAAATTGTGACGCCAACATTTAGAGCTCTTACAATAATACGTTTCCTGGATGAGCCATTGTCAGGGGTCTGGGTGAGGGTATAACTTAATCGTCCCTGTTACATTAACAAGAAAGGTCTCTAAAAAAAATAGAGGCGCTAACATTTTCATGTGAGCAAAATACCAATTATGTGGTCATACAAAACTACCATCAAATTAGTCAAACAAATATGATTCCGAGCCGTATGTCCTAGTATCAGTTGCAGAAAGTACTTGCCAGTCACCCGTGGGACAGTTACTGTAAATGAAATTTTATAAACTTATCATCATTCATTACATTCTTCATCCTTTCAGCTCATTCCCTTTTTCAGTACATTCTTAATGTGAATGTACCATTGTCTAAATCACCTTGTAGTGAATGGACGTTAAACAAATAAAAAAGAAGAAGAAATGTTACTGACAATTACTTTTCAAAACACATAAAATAAGTGATAAAAGCTGTGACGTCTTTGTGACACTAAGTTCAGGGTTTCAAACGTGTGGATGCGATCATTTTAAAATACAACTTAAGTTATCAGCCCAGATATTGAGTTACCGAGTAAGTCCCCATCATTTAGACCCAAAAGCAAAAGAAGTTGAATCAAAAGAAATGATAAATGCACACACACACACACACACACACACACACACACACACACACACACACACACACAAAATATATATATATACATATATTTATATATTTATATATAAAACAAATGGGCGAATGGACGAATGGACGGATGCATGCGTGCATATTGGTACGTATGCATGTATGCACACAAGCTACGCGGCTATTTTCTGCTTTGTTAGAGCTGGACAGCCTTCTTCAACGTTGGCCCTACAGAATATTTCCACACCCATGGAATGAAATCCAGACTCACGCACTGATGGATTGGGCATGGAGCAACAAACATTCAGACTAATTTCCAAAGTGCAATAAAGGTGCGCAAACTAAGGTATACAAACTATCGTTCAGTTGGAAAAAGAGAAGAGCAATCATACCACAAGATCATTTTCAATATGTGTTGGGTGATGAGTGGGGCGGAAACTGGACATCACTATTGACACAGTTGTGTTTATTCCTAGGCATTGATGGCTGACAACTGGACGGAGAGAACAACAAACAAAATCTGTATGGAGATCACGTCTTGAATGCGGCTGTTGTGTTAGGTTTAGATTTCTCGTTCTGATGACCAGCGTAGTGATGCAAATTCAGGTAATGGCTGTGCTTCTTTGTCTTCCTGAAAGCTGGTGTGAGTCTGAATCAGGCTGGACAAAACTTCACACATAGAAATACATACCAGAATGTTACAGCAGTTATACAACTCTATAGCATGGTACAAAAGCAAAGTAAATCTATATGAACGTCTCCCCCAAACATACATCCCATAAACGTGTTACCGTGATCGAACCTCCGCGAAGGTAGATAGTTCAAATACTCTTAGCAAACGGGGGCTTGCAGAGACATCCCTGCAAACAGGAACCCTCTTCCCATCTCACTTTCCGTGCTTTCAGAAAGATGTTTGCATCTACTTTCCTCCTTCAGACTGCACTATACACCGGCAGACCCACACTCTTCCACAATCAGAGTGTCACTAGTCTGTGGAATGCAAACAGAACACTCATCGGCTCTGAGTGCAGAGTCTGTGAGAGTAGTCCGATTTTTTCCTGTCGCACACTTCACACCACCAAGTACAGAAATAAAGAAACCGAAGAAATCAGAAAGAAGTCACACAAAAAAACCCGTCTCAAGAGACAATAGATTCAAACCATATTGGCGACAATGATGCAGGTCTATAGTCACTGGTTTTGTCCTGAATGACAGTAGATTTGTCCCTGAAATGTGTCTGATTCACACATTTTGGAGACGATGATGCCACTGTCACTGATCTAAGCCTTGGAGATGCTGGATCTAAAGATTACGGTGAACATGGAACGTGTCAATGCCCATGACCAGATTAGCTTCTAGAAACAATAGAGGCCCTCTTTCCTGACGATATAAAGCCTAAATCAGCTTATCTGATGGACTGTATCTTATGAGCACAGATCGCGGTCCTAGTGGTGATACCAAGAGCTTCCACACATGTCTGCCTTATTGGCTACAGCAATACCGCGGTCATCGATCTAGATGTGACTGGTGTTAACATTACCACAGACACTGAGCTATATCTTACAAGAATGGTTTCTTTTCTCACAGATCCAAACCTTATGATAATGATAGCCGAGTATTAGTTTAGGCAATACCGATAACGATAATGTAATGATTCCTGACTGCAGTAGCATTAACAAGGTAATAATGTGGTCAATAATCAAGGCCTTAGTCACAACAGCAGTAAGATTGCCCTGATCTAGATTATGATAGGACCCATTGTAAAGGATCACATGTCTGAAATGGCAGTGTTTACAAGTCTCACAATCCCAGTCATACTTACTCAAAAGAGCGACAGGATCTGTTCTAAAGTAAAGGACAATTCAGTTTAACGCACAATGAACTTCGGTTCACGCCAAACATAATGCAGCGTAACATGACATAATGTTACAAAATTATCCTAAAAACTCAGTAACATCACGTAACATGGCAATGACACATGGAACAGATTAGAATAGCATTACATTGGTCTGCTACGCAAAACATGGGCAACACTGTACAGCTTAGGCTAGCTGAGCAATGTCCAGTGTGAGAGTACACACTCGATGAGCAGTTTGCACGTCGGGCTGCTTTCAACTACCCCGCATTTAGGTAGCCGTACTTCTACTTCAGAGAGCTTTCCTCTTCTATGGCAATCAAAGAATGCAGGTCGTTATATCACCAGCTTGTCGCGACTGCAGACTGTTTCCACAAACCTTTTTAAAACATAACAAACCTGAAATGTACGCCTTGGATACTCTTCTCTTCTCTTTTATTTCATTTTTATCATTTTGTTTCGAGGTAAAAAGAATAAGCACTCATGTACTTGGCAGCTGTTTATTTTATTTGCAGAACTGAGTACGGCTTTTCTGGAATCTCCCACAGTTTCATGTGACACAGACCAAGAGTGTTAGCCAATAATATCCTTATTTTGGCTGCCGTCTTCAAAAGAAAAGAAAAAGCCACATAACCAGTTAACCGTTAAGAATAGAAACCTTGACACACAAGGCATCGCTACTGACAGGGAAACAAGAGCTTTGACGTCACAGACATGATGCTACAGCTGACGTATTATTTGGCTGCAATCATGGTCGTTATCTGGAATAGGGAAAATAACCAGATAGTCATTACTCTACCACAGACAGAATCACTGACACAGAAAACCCGACACAAGACATCAAAACTATGATTAGGTTTTTTAGACACCACAACTCCGACACTAGGGTAATATTATCTGGCTGTCATTTTTGGCTGGCATTGCTAGCTGAAGAAAAATTATTTGTAAAGAAGAAAAATGACCTCCCATAACGTGAGATTGTACTTCTTGGCGGTGGTAATGCTGTCCAGGACATCTGAACCAAGTTTGTTTTTTTATATACAGAACATCAACAGTCCCCTCAAATAGATGTTTGACCACTGTTATTGTCATCTTGAATTGTGAGTATTCCAACCGAGGCAAAACAGTCCAAATGACGGATTGTTCTGGTCTAAAGGTAAAAAGTAAGGATGTTCCATAAGCTATGCGGTCGTAGGGGAGCGGGGCGTCAGAGACCCCAGCTTCGCTAGGGGCCAGCATATTAAGGGTGAAGCCCATCTCCTCTTCCTCGCTGCTTTACCTTCCCTGACCCTAAAGAGGGCAGGTGCCCATTGACAGCTGGGTGGACCGGGGACTGTACTGAATCCAAGGTGGGTAAACGGTCACCCATCAAATTGGTTACCAAACTCGATGCTGCTTAACCTTAGCTTGGCGGACAGCGGGCGCTCTGACCCCTGGGCTATCTCGTCCCCAGGGTACCTAAAATGCACAAAAGTCACTGTTTCCAGACATGTTTGCCTTCATTTCAAACGTTCTGTCATGAAACCACGCCAGAGTTTTCACATCCAAGTGTTTGTTGTTGCAAGAGGAGGGAGGAGAGGGACAGGGGATGTGGTGATTTTTTTTTTTTAAATTCTTTTATATCGAGGATAACAGAATAAGCAATCATGTGCTTTTTTTCATCCGGTCCCCGTGTGTATGCAGTTTTGTAAATCTTGTCATCTGTTCCCACCGGCACACGATGGCCTACTCTTACGAAAAGCGGAACAGGATTTAACGTGTGCGCAAGATGTTCTGCGTGCGTTCGCACACGGGGCCTCGGTTTAAAGTCTCATCCGAAGGACTTTTGGGGAGGGTGGAGTCAGCACTGATGTTAACTCCAGGAAGAAAATTTCCTCGACCGGACTCGAACCCGGGTCGTCAAATTGCCAGCGCAATGTTCTGACCACTAGGCTATCCGTCCCCCTGAAAAAAGAGTCAGTTGTTTGCCTATATAAGGGGGGGGGGGGGGGAGAGGGGGAGGGGGAGTGCAGAGAGAGGGGGGAGAGGGGTATCTGGTGGTTAGAGTGATGGGCATTGCGTTCGTGATCTGCTGACCGAGGTTCGAATCTCGTTCAATAGGATTTTTCCCTCTCGAGTTAATATCAGTGCCGACTGCACTCTCCCCAAATATCCTTCGAATGAGACTGTAAACCGAGGCCCTGTCTGCGAACACACGCAGAACATCTTGCGCATACGTTAAAACCCGTTCTGCTTTTTTGAAGAGTAGGCCATTGTGTATCGGTGGGACTGGATGACAAAATTTGCAAAACTGCATACACACGGGGACTAGATATAGAAATATACATGCGTACTTATCCCATCATCCTCAAAATAACAGAATAAAATAAATCAATATGTATCAAGACCTAGTTGTCTAGCTCCTTCAGTCCCTCATGGCGGGAAACACTTTTAAGGATCAATCGTTTGAAAGCATACGAATTAAAAGCAAAACTGGAAAGAAACTAGTTCACAGTTTATGATTCAACAATGATTATCAACACAATGAATATTGTCAAAAATGGCTTAGAATAAAAATCAGCAACATAAAATTATCACTTAGGGCATTTTAAAACAAATACTAAATAAAAATAAGAGGATGCTTAAGGCTAGGGAATGAAAAAATGAAGTGTTGAGAACAAGAAGAATAATTGGAGGTAACAACCAAACAAAACAATGATTATCTTGGAAGTATTGAGAACAAGCAGAACAAATGGAGGTAACAACCAAACCAAGTATCGTCTTGTAAAAGAGATGGGGAAGAGGAGAGGTTGCCCTGAGCCTTACCAACAGCATCAGGGACACCAACAGCTCAACAGCAGCAACAACAATTACACGACAGAAAAAAAAAAAGAACTCCTGATAATCTTCAATCACAGGGTTTATTTAGCATCTAACTCTTAATCTTTCAATTAAGCAGAGTCTGATCATGTGGAATGTTTTGTTTTTCGTTGTGAATGTTTTTTTAAGCAAAGAAATCTCCGCACTGACTGAAGCCATGGATCACGAGGATGCTTGATTGATGCTGATTACTCTCATTTCCAAAGAGCTTACGACAAAACAACATGTCCAGAACTCGGTGGGGGATTCAGAGAGTCTGTGTGATCAGTCTGAAAGCAATCCGCGCAGCAGTTTGGGCTCCATACAAACACGCTAACAAGCAAACAAACAAACAGCACAACCAAAACGAACTAAATCAACCGACATGTGACAACGCGCAGACAACTGTGTACAACACATAGAACTAATAACTCCATCAGCGCCAAACTGGTCAAAGTGAAGGACCCCCCCCCCCCCCCCCACCCACCCACCCCACACCTCGTGCAATTCCCCAATTCCCTAACATTGCATTGCAGCACCATCTGTTCCCGCCCATCCCGCCATTCCCGACAAATTCGATTCCTCGGCTTCTAGGATAACACCGTCTGTGCGATGTCGGCTTTGCTCCCTGGAGACTGCAGGCTGCACAAACAGATCACCCCCCCTCCCCTCTCCTCTCCTCTGCTGTCCCTGTCCCCGGCTCTCTCTGGCTCTCAGAGATGTGTACAATGGCATTGGCCACGTTCCTCTTCTGCTTCTCATAGATTTCCCAGCCGCATACCGCATGCCACTTTACCTGCAGCTATGATGACCAGCATGGAGATAAGATCCACATGTGTAATGAAATAGAGCCAAGCGTGAAAGCGTCTGTGTTGTTAACCCATGATCATGTTCGTTTGTCTACTTTTCTTGAGGTGGGCTAGACTTAGCTTACTGCTTGTGATTCTTTGTTTTTGTACAGTATTGGGAACGGTCGATGCTTTAAATCTCTAGCGCACGTGCGCGGGCACACACACACACACACACACACACACACACACACACACACACACACACACACACACACACACACACACACACACACACACACACACACACACACACACTACCACCCAACGAGGCCCCATAATAATCTCTATAAATCAAGCCTTGCTTATTCAGGAAGAACATTGTGGAATAAACTACCTTCCTTTCTAAAATCAGTTCCTTCAAAACAATTGTTTAAGAAACTTTTAAAGAAACATCTGATGGACAAACTATAAGTCCACCCTTATCTTTGACATATTTGGCAGCTTTATTGTTATTAATACCCATGTTATTTTGTATTTCTATTATTTTGTATGTATGACTTGAGTATGTTACTGTCTTGAGTTTGTTATCTTGTGAGATTCTGTTTGGATGAAAATCCTTATTTATTTTAGTTTTCAACCAAGGTTGATATTTGTCTTTGATTGTTTTATAAGTCAATTTTCTAGATTTTTTGTGAGGGCAGGATGAAAAAAAGTTGTGTAAACTTAACTTTTTACCCTCGATAAAGATCATTTTAACTTGACTTGACTTGACTTGACTTGACTTCACACACACACACACATGGAAACATGGGTGCCACCTCCTCTCTCTCTCTCTCTCTCTCTCCTCTCTCTCCTCTCTCTCTCTCTCTCTCTCTCTCTCTCTCTCTCTCTCCTCTCTCTCTCTCTCTCTCTCTCCCACGCACACACACACATACACAAACGCACGCACGCACGCACACACGCACACACACATGTGACTGTTATGGTTGATAGGCCTGCAGGAGGCCCCTCCCCCCCCCCCCCCCCCCCCCGTTCCTTCTCATTCCCCGTCACCTCTCATTATATGTTTTTCTCTTACAATCACACCTGTGGTTGTGCAGAGTTTCACGGTGTAAGCACGGTAACACGTGCATTCATGATTTATACGTAAATACTCTCTGTCTCTGTCTGTCTGTCTGTCTGTCTGTCTGTCTCTGTCTCTGTCCTCTGTCTCCGTCTCTGTCTGTCTGTCTGTCTGTCTGTCTGTCTGTCTGTCTGTCTGTCTGTCTGTCTGTCTGTCTGTCTTCTTGTCTGTCTCTCTCTGCTCTCTCTCTCCTCTCTCTCTCTCTCTCTCTCTCTCTCTCTCTCTCTCTCTCTCTCTCTCTCTCTCTCTCTCCTTCTCTCTCTCTCTCTCTCTCTCTCTTTGATAACAGAGTTTTGAGCTCTGTCTGTCTATCTGTCAGTCACTGTCTACTGTCTGTCTCTGTCTCTGTCCTCTCTTTTCTCTCTTTCTCTCTCTCTCTCTCGCCCATTATTTGATGTCCAGAGCAGAGGATGTGTGGATGGCGAGGCCATTACTGTTTTCAGTGTAGAGCAAAGCCTACAGGAGAAGCTTTATGTTCCCTGTACTGGCACCTCTGTGGGGATACCGGGAGCCTGGCAGTATATACAGCATCCTCACCTTCTGCAAATTCTGTGCCAGCAATTCTCTCTTTTCTATCTTTGGCGCCTTTTTGTCCTGTTATTTTCTTCTTGTCTTTCGGGATAGACGATAAACCAGGCCCCGTGTGAAAACGCACACAGAACTTGTGCCACACGTTAAATCAAGTCTGGCTTTTCGAAAGAGCGGTCCATTGTGTGCCGGTAAGAGCGATGACAAATACATAAAAAAAAACCAGCATGCACACATGTGTCGTGTTTAGACACCGTCCCTATAGAAAAATCGAGGCGTTGGAGTCCCCAGGGCAGTTCAGGGCTGTATATGGCAACGTTCTGGCGGCTCCTGCGACGGCAATGGAACCATTCGTACCGGCGATTGCCTTTCTAATGGACCCATTCCAGAGACGTGGAGAGGACAGGGAGGGGGTTGCTGCATGGGTAACAGCTTGCCCTTCGTATTTACTTACCCAGGCTTTGCCCTCTGAAGTGCAGAGCACAACTCCATAGTCTTCCGAGATTGACGGATGCCTGCTACTCTAAGTCCATTCTCTTGCCTTTTTCCCAGCAGGATTTAACAGATGATTCTCTCCCACGCTGAGCATGGATGCATTGACAGGGCAATGCGTTTTCACCCATGTTACAGACGGCAATTGTTGTTTTCTGAGTGTTGGACAGAGAAGAAGAAGGGGGGGGGGGGTAGAGGAGGAAGGAGGGGGAGGAAGAAGAATTTGAAGAAAGAAGAAGAAGAAGAAGAAGAAGAAGAAGAAGAAGAAGAAGAAGAAGAAGAAGAAGAAGAACAACAACAACAACAGAAACAGAACAAGAACAAGAACAAGACAGAAAAGAAAAGAAAAAAAACAAGAAAACAAAAAACAAAAACAGAAAAAACAACAACAACGTATTTTCAGTGATCGAAAGGTTTATATTTTTTTTCTTTTGGATAATGAACAAAATAATCTACAACGCTTGTCTCTAAATCTGTAGCTAAGTTTACTTCAGGAAAACACAAGTGGGATTGTCAACAACACACACAAACACACACACACACCACACACACACACACACACACACACACACACACACACACACACACACAACACAACAAACACACAACACACAAACCCACAACCCCCCCCCCACACACACACACACAACAACACCACACACACACAAACCCACATAACACCCCCACTCCACCCCCACACACAACACCACACACACACACACACACACACACACACACACACACACACACACAAACCCACACACACCCACCCCCACACACCACACACACACGCACAAACTCACCACATACACACACACACACAAACCACAAACCCCCCCCCCACACACCAAACAAACACCACACACACACACAAACCCACACAACACCACACCAACACCACAACACCACAACACCACCACACCCACACACCACACACACCACAACCACACCACACACACACACACACACACACACACACACACACACACACACACACCACACACACACACACACACACACACACACACACACACACACACACACACCACACCACCACCAACACACACCACACACACACACAACACACACACACACCACACCCCACACACACCACACACACACACACACACACACACACACACACACACAACACACACCACACCCACCACCCACCCACCACCACCCCCACACACACTGACACATACATTGCAACATAGGAATGGAGAAAAGTTGCATTTTGGAGTTGGCGCCACCGGCTGGCTAGATGCTCATTAATGAATGGCCCCTCACCTTCCAGGGCCGACTCTCTGCCCGTGTTTTGTGTCCTCATGGCGGCTGGTGTTCACACAGGACAATAATTGGGTTAGCTGCTTGTCAAGTGACCACTTTGGCCAATGATAATAAATTATTAAGGTGCTAACAGCGCCCATCGTCCTGTCTGTTGTGTCTGTGTGTCTGCCTCTGTTTGTCTTTCTCTCTCTGTCTCTCTCTCTGTCTCTCTCTCTCGCCTCCTCTCTCTCTCTCTCTCTCTCTCTCTCTCTCTCTCTCTCTCTCTCTCTCTCTCTCTCTCTCTCTCTCTCTCTCTCTCTCTCTCTCTCTCTCTCTCTTCTTTCTTTCTTCTGTACTGTCTCTCTATCTGGCTCTCTCTCTTTCTGTTCTTCTCTCTTTCTCTCTGCTCTCTTTCGGTCTCTCTGTCTCTGTTCTTGTCTCTGTCTCTCTCTGTCTTTCTGTCGTTCTGTCTGTCTGTCTGTCTGTCTCTGTCTCTGTCTCTGTCTCTCTGTCTCTGTTCTCTCTCTCTCTCTCTCTCTCTCTCTCTCTCTCTCTTCTCTCTCTCTTCTTCTCTCTCCTCTCTCTCTTCTCCTCTCTCTCTACGTGCCAAAGTTATTTTTCCTTCTAAGGAATCCCAATCGCTATCACTTCATGAGGATAATCGATCTCCTGTGATTTACAGGTATTCTCACACTCTACTCGCTTTAATTTGATCACAGGATAGAGAAGCAGGATAACTTTTAACCAGATGAATCTAACTTTCTCCACTCGCAAGATTTCACAGTCTTCTGCTTTTAGGTTGTTGCTTTTTTCTGTAGGAGAAAAAGAGTAGTTCTTGTCAAGTTAGGCAGTTACAGATTTAGCTGCACGCGTATGCGGCATATTGCGCTGACCTTTGTCGGAAGAACAATGAAAAGTTAGTATAAGTGTTGCTTCCCTACTTCTGTCCTTCCTGCGAACTCCCTGGGTGGTTGTTGGTGCAGCGCACTAAAACTTTTATGCACAGTCTCAGACTTAGTCCCAATTGACAAGACTCCATCTTTTTCCCAGGGCGCAGATTGCGTGATGGGTGTGTTCGTGCCATTTGTACCATTGGTTACAGTTAGCCTACTGTTAGACGGGGAAAAGGATTGGATTTTAGCGTGTGCACAAAACGTTCTACGTGCACTGGCACATGATACCTCCAATTATACTTCCTCCTCGCAAAACTCGCACAGAGAGTGAGTGCTGAAGCCAAAGTTAATTTCAGAGGAGAAAAAGTCCTCTTCATGCCATGATAGCTGCTGGATGTCTTGAGCTTTTCTCTCTTAGAGTGCTTTTATTATATATATATATATATATAATATATATATATATATATATATATATATATATATATATATATATATGTATATATATATATATATATATATATATATATAATTTGTACCATTGGTACAGTTAGCTACTGTTAGACGGGGAAAAAGTTGGATTTAGCGTGTGCACAAACGTTCTACGTGCACTGGCACTATATATATATATATATATAATATAATATAATATATATATATATATATATATATAATATATATATAATATATTATAGATATGTATATATATAATATATATAGTATATATCTTGTGTGGTGTGTGTATTTTTATTCATTTTATTGATTATTTTATATCAAGGATAATGGAATAAGCACTCGTGCTTTTTTACGTCCAGGCCCCGTGTGTATGCAGTTTTGTAAATGACATATGTTCCCACCAGAACACGGTGGCCTACTCTTACGAAAAACAGAACAGGATTTAACGTGTGCGCAAGATGTTCTGTGTGCGTTGACACACGGGGACTCGTTTATAGTCTCATCCGACTGTTTATGTGTGTGTATGTGTGTGTATGTGTGTATGTGTGTATGTGTATGTGTGTATGTGTGTGTGTACGTGCGTGCATGCGTGTGTATGCATGTGAGTGGGTGGGTTTGTGTGTGGGTGGGGATGGGGGGTGTATCATACATACTTATACAAATCTCTCTCTCTCTCTCTCTCTCTCTCTCTCTCTACTCTCTCTTCTCTCTCTCCTCTCTCTCTCTCTCTCTCTCTCTCTCTCTCTCTGTCTACCTTGATATATATATATATATATATATATATATATATATATAATATATATATATATATATATAAATAATATATATATATATATACATATATACTTATGTATATAATTTTTTATATGTATAATATTGCCCCAGAGTGTATCCTTTCACGGCAGTAAACCATCCTCTAGGCGCCCCACATTAACCACAGACATTACAGAGGGACACATCTATCAGAGAGGATGCTGCTGTAATCCCTGTCTCTTTATATGCATTGTGGAGCTATAATATAGCACTTTTGCCAATCGGTTTCTGTTCTCTAGGCATTCCTTCGGGAGATACTTTTTGCCCAAGAAATTTATCTAATGTTGCTTCTTAAAGATTGCCTTCAACGTATTCTTTTATTTCTTGAGAGGTTTTGCCCATCCCTGCCTGCCCCACTCTTGTGCTGTTATCATGGTTAGGCCGTCTATACCGCAGCATTTTGGAAGGATGACTACAGTTACCACTCCCGATCAACATTGCATGTCTGTTTGCGTGCATTGAATTTAGTCCCCAAGTTCATCCAACTGAGAATGAGCACCTGCCCTCTTGAGGGTCAGGGAGGGTAAAACAGGGAGGCAGAGGAGATGGGCGCCGCCCTCAATATGCTGGTCCATAGAGAAGCTGAGGTCTCTGACGCCTCGCTCCCCTAAGACCATATAGGTTATGGGACACATTTACCTTACCTGTACATAGCAGTACATTACAGGAATATTTCATCAGACAGAAGGGCTAAATTCAAAAGTTTTAGATCGGTAAAAACTGTGTGCAGAAAAAAGGTTTCTTACACTGCAGACAAAAACAAGGCCTCCAGCCTTTTCCCCATTAAAGTGTCAGTTTGTTAAGAGTCCTTTCCCTGAATCCCACGAAGTACTGATTATCATTTCTTATTGCATCGAGTGAAGCATTTAGATTAACAGGTCTTTTCTTTAATTATCTTCAGAATTATCAACAAGGAAGTGCTAGTTTGTTAGACCAGGCCAGGATTAACTGTTTAGTAAAAAAAGAAAAGAAAAGAAAAACGAACAAAGAAAAATAACCCGCCATCAAACGTAATATCAACAGAGACACACACACTCTGTATGACTAAATTTCTTTCTGTTTTTTGCTTTAGAAAGAAAGAGACCAGCTATGAGCCAGTATCATGGAGATCAACTGTATACACAGTGCAGCGTTGTCAATAGTGTCGACACCAACATCATTGATCACATCAAGGGCAATGCTCTCTCCACTGTCAACTGATCGGTGGTCTAGAGGTAACGCGCCTGCCTAGAAAGCCGACAGTCCAGGTTGGTCTGAGCGATAGTTTCAATCCCGTTTGCCTCCCAAACGTACCCCCATCCATTAGACCATGAGTGGTGGCTTGGGTTCTAGTCTTTCGGATGAGACGATAAGCGCACGTAAAATAACCCACGGGAACAAGAGGGTTGAACTTGCGTCAATTGAAAACGATGCACACATATGGATATCAGTGCAAGATCTATATATATCACACAGGCCACATCTTATGACCCCCATAAAGTTTTTGCTGTTTTCCTTCTCAAAGCATCGCTGAAAGAGTTTTTTATTTATATCCAGTCTCCATTTCCGGGATATCGAAAGTGAGCAGACACAGAGACGAAGCACTCAGGGCTGTGATGAACAGGAGGAATCAGTCCTGGTGCCGGCCTTGTGGTTTGCCCTGACACACTGGGAAGGAAGTCACACCATCTGCAGACCCGCACACAAGGATGTGTTTTCCCACGAGACATTTTCCTGATCCATCCATCAATCCTTTGACCCTTGGTAGACAGAGTTCAACTAAATACCTCTGGGGAAAAAAAAAACACTACAATCTGTGCCCGGACTCAGATGCTCACTTGGGCTTAATAAAAGCAAACACAATCTTCTAATTTAAAAGCAATCAACGAGGCACACAAAGATAGAACATCGAATGAGACTATAAACCAATGTCCCGTGTGCAAACACACGCAGATCATCTTGCACACACGTGAAAACCCGTTCTGTTTTCGGAAGAGTAGGCCATTGTGTGCTGCTGCAAACAGATGACAAAAAATCACAAGACTGCAAACACACGGGAACAGGATGTAAAACAAAAAGAACGCGAGCGCTTATTCCAGTATTCTCGAAATAAAAAAAAGAATAGAAATAACTATAAAAAGACAATAAACAATTGACTGCTGCAGGATTGCAGCGTATTCTCCTCGTGGGGGAAGCGGCTCTAGCATCGTGCACAAAACGGAAAGACCGACGCCTAGTAATGCGATTAATTGCAATGATATGCAAAGTAATACAATTCAATCCGCAATGCTGCAATACAGAGCAGCACAACACAACCCTAGACAACCTGACAAAACACATCACGAAGCAAAGCCACAGGAAATGATCTACATCAGAAAATAATAGAGAGCATGTTGTATCAAAATCGTGAATTAGATAACGCGCACACAGCACCATCTCCGCCAGATCTTCAGCAGAAAAAAAACAATTCTCTGCATGTTGTATGAAAGTTCTTAACTAAATAGCACGTGCGCGCGTGCGCATACACACACAGACACGCACGCACGCACGCACGCACGACCGCACACACACACACACACACACAAATTCACACAGGGGGATTTTTCGCCTGGAGTTAACATCAGTGCTGACTCCACTCTCCCCAAATTCCTTCGGATGAGACTATTAATCGAGGCCCCGTGTGCGAGTGCACGTAGAATATCTTGCACACACGTTAAATCCTGTTCCGCTTTTCAAAACTGTAGGCTATTGTGTGCCTGTTGGAACAGATTCCAAGATTTACAAAACTGCATACGGACAGGGACTGGATGTAAAAAAAGCACATGAGTGCTTATTCAAGTATCCTCAATATAAAAGAATAAAAGAATAGATAATGATAAATAAATAAATAAATAAATAAATAAATAAATAAATAAATAGAATATATACACAGCCACCATCACAACTTGTAATGAGCTGGGATGAGATGTTAGCCAGAACACACGTTTAACTAAATACTGTGCATATCAGCGATAAGAGTGTACAGTCGTTTGCCCAGGCTCTTGCTTTTTGTGTCTTTTTTCAGTGAATACAGTTATCCCCGAGGTTGGGATGCGGCTACCTAAATAACGCAGATTAAAGGCTCATACGCAATTCATTGGTGAACCTCGGAACACTAGCTGAGAAACAACACAAAACAAAAAGAAAGAAAGATAACTCAGCCAGTACAACAAGCTTCCTCAACCCGGGTTCGATTCCCGTTCGAGGGGATTTTTCCCTCTGGAGTTAACATCAGTGCTGACTCCACTCTCCCTACAAGTCCTTCGGATGAGACTATAAACCGAGGCCCTGTGTGCGAACGCATACAGAACATCTTGTGCACACCTTAAATCCTGTTCCGCTTTTCGTAAGAGTAGGCCATTGTGTGCCGGTGGGAACAGAAAAGAATAGAAAAAATAGAAAAGAATAGACCAGCCACGATTCAAAAGATTCGTATAGAAGGTTCCATACGAAACGCCTCAAGATGAACAAAGCCCATTGTTCCTTTTTCCGTTCTGGAGTCTTCTCTCAGCTAGCAGATACCTGAGCATTCAAAGTCAGAAACCATCTTTAGCAGACAAATTGGACAGACGTACAATATCAGGTGCCTTTCTTTAATTAGACGAACAAACCCTGTTGGCCATTGCTAAGTGTTGTTCACCCCAGCTCCTCTCAGCAACTAATGGAAACCCCAAACCATAAGCCTATCTTGGCGTCTTTGTTGGAATAGATGCCACAATAGGGAGCCGGAATATGTTCCTTTAATGGTATTAGCTGTGCATACGTACATACGTTTGTACATACGTACGCACATACATATAATATTAATACATCACTTACATACTAATACATACATACATACATACATACATACATACATACATACATACATACATACATACTACATACATACATACATACATATACATACATATACATACAACATACATAATCATACATACATACATACATACATACATACATCATACATACATACATACACATACAACCATACAACATACATTAACATAACTCATAGTCCTAACAGTGATAACTCAAGCGTACTCGGTGCACAAAGTACCACCACTAAGTACGAGGAGGAGTAGAGTGCATTACACCCAAAATATGTTGTCATGGTACTTTATAAGAAAAGCATCAAAAAGATCTGCAATTTCCCAGACCGGAGCGATGAAGTTATCGTGGTCTGCGACGCACAAGGCAAGTTACAGCCTCGCTAAGTTGCCTATCCATCACACGAAATTGATACATTCTGAAACACTTCAGCCAAGTACCATCACAAGCACTCCTGTCCATAACTCCTGTCTGATGACATCAGCACATCTCCATGTCTTGGCATATGAAGTCCTGCTCCCAAACAACAGACGTTTTGTACAGGCCTGCAGAAGGGAGGGAGGGGGGGGGGAGGTGCGATTCTAACTTTGTCAGTCTCCATTATCAGTAGTCAGTTTTTGTCGGAAGTCTGGTGGGGAAGATAGTTGTTGACGTTTCCTTTGGTCAGGTAATGTGTGTTATTGCATGTCGCGTCTGCTGCAGGAATGACTTCTTAGTACTATCTGCCATATTGCTTCAGGCTCCGTGAAAGTGATGACCATTTTTGGTGGATTCTATTTGTTTGAGAGTGCTGTAGAGTTCCTAGTGCAAGTAGAGCAGATCTGAATAATTTTTTTACTCCGCAACCATAAAAAAGCAAAATGTGATAGTAGGTGTCTGCATCAAACCCAGGTAAAAGATGTATGTCACGATTCCCACAAAACCCTGAGAAAGGCAGAACAGAGAGAGGAATGGGGGAAACTGGTTGTCAAGTCTTCGGGGGTACCCCCACAGTCACCAGACTAAAGATAGATAGATAGATAGATAGATAGATAATAGATAGATAGATAGATAGATAGATAGATAGATAGATAGATAGATCGATAGATCGATAGATGATCGATAGATAGATAGATAGATAGATAGATAGATAGATAGATAGATAGATAGATAGATAGATAAGATAGATACAAACACTAAAGCTCTATCAGCTATTAATGTAACTTGAACGCCAAAGTCTGTATTAAAATGTTGTTATGCTATCAGATGATATGTGGTATCGCTTTGGACTTGAGAAGAATTGATACTTTCCTTTCTGGAAAAAACAAATTGAAATCAGAGCACGACAACCTATATGGTGGTGTTCTGAAAACATTTGTCCTTGCAAACATCTGGTCCATCGTGTACTGATGCTTTTACGATGATTTTCATGTGGGATGAGGGAGACAGAGAATGCATTGTGGCTGTTCCTTAGGCTATCAGGCTTAGGAACTTGGCAGCAACAATGATGTTTTAGCTGATGCACACAGCTGTGTATACTACCAAAGAGTTGAAGAAAAAGACGCAAGCAAGCTCACTAAGCTACTTAAGAGTAATGTCTCTTCATTACCCGCCACAGTAATGTGCATGTTACATTGAAAGGAACACACACACACGCGCACGCACAGACACACACATGCCCCCCCACACACACACAACACACACACACACACACACACACACACACACACACACACACACACACACACACACACACACACACACACACACACACACACACACACACACACACACACACACACTCAATAGCGATATTACAAAAACCTGCATACACACGGAGACTGGATATAAAATAGCACATGAGTGCTTATTCCATCATTCTCGAAATATAAGAATAAAATGAAAACCTGTCTTGCTCAGTGTAATTGGGATATGGGATAGCCTGGTGGTCAGAGTGATGTCCTCGTGATCTGCTGACCCGGGTTCGATTCTCGTTCAAGAGGATTTTTCCTCTGGTGTTAACATCAGTGTCGACTCCACTCCCTCCCAAAAATCCTTCGGATAAGACTATAAATCGATGTCCAGTGTGAGAACGCACGCAGAACATCCTGCGCACGCGTTAAAGCATGTTTCACTTTTCGGAGGAGTAGGCAATTGCGTGCCGGTGGGAACGGATGACAACATTCATAAAATTGCATTCACACGGGACGGGGACTGGATGTGAAGAGCACATGAGTGCTTATTCCATTATTTTTAAGTAAAATAATAAATAAATAGATGGTTAAATAAATAAACAAATGCATGAATAAATAAGTAATAAATAAACAAATAAATAAATAAATCATTGAAAAAAGGTAGTACCACCATCTTTACATGGCGTGTTGGTCGCTGGCACATAGCACAGACAGAAACAATTCAAACACATACTGCTGTAAAAGATAACAATAGCCCTATACATACGTGCCCTCCCTCCCCCTTTCTACTTTATTTTTTTCTGGGGGTGAGGGGTGCAATGACATATAAGCCTGAGTGGTAAAGCCGTGCGGTGTGTATTGTTAGAAAGCTTCATACAAACTCCACTGTCACGTCCGGAAAGTGCCCCAGGACTAATAATATTGCTGTGGAAGAAAATAAGAAGTGAAAGTTTTATAACAGAATTTTCCCTATGGCCCATTTGAACTTTGTGCATGAGGGTGGGGGTGAGAGGGGGGGAGGGGGGTGACTGCACAGCCTGGTGTTCAGGACGTTGCACTTGTGATCTGACCGCCAGGGTGCAGCCACCAGGGGGATCCCGTTTTAGGGAATTGTACCCTGGAGTTTACAGCAGAACTTACACCACTCCCCATAAAAAGGGGATGGGATAGCCTAGTGGTCAGATCATTGCGCCCGCAATCTGATCACCTGGTTCGATTCCCGTTCAAGGGGATTTTTCACATCATTGCAGACCTCACTCCTCCTTAAAGGTCATTTGCATGAGACTATAAACCGAGGCACCGTGTGCGAACGCTCGCAGAATATCTTGGGCACTCGTTAAATCTTGTTCCGCTTTTTGAAAGAATATGCTATTGTCTACTGGTTGGAACAGATGACAAAATTAACAAAAGTGCATACACACGGGGGCTGGGTGTAAAAAAATCACATGAGTGCGTATTCCATTATCCTCGATATAAAATAAAATATAAGAATAAATAAATGAATAAATAAAAGGCTTTCTGATTATTAATGGAATACCCCTTTTTACAGCAATACACCAGATATTTACTACACAACTGATTGATCAACTGCATAATTTTGTGTGTTTGTACATCCTGTGGGCTTTGTACATCCTGTGGGCTTTGTACATCTGTGGGCTTTGTACATCATGTAAGCTTTGTACAGCCTGTGGGCTTTGTACATCCTGTGGGCTTTGTACAGCCGTGGGCTTTGTACAGCCTGTAGGCTTTGTACATCTTGTGGGCTTTGTACAGCCTGTGGGCTTTTGTACAGCCTGTGGGCTTTGTACAGCCTGTGGCTTTTGTACAGCCTGTGGGCTTTTGTACAGCCTGTGGGCTTTGTACAGCCTGTGGGCTTTTGTACAGCCTGTGGGCTTTTGTACAGCCTGTGGGCTTTTGTACAGCCTGTGGGCTTTGTACAGCCTGTGGGCTACGAGAGTGTGCGACGTGTGCGTACTTTTTTCATTTTCTACTCGTATATTGAACTCTGTGTGTGTGTGTGTGTGTGTGTGTGTGTGTGTGTGTGTGTGTGTTGTGTGGTGTGGTGTGTGTGTGTGTGTGTGTGTTGTGTGTGTGTGTGTGTGTGTGTGTGTGTGTGCGTGTGTTGGTGTGTGGTGTGTGTGCGTTGTGTTGTGAACATTTGCTTGGAAATAAAGTAAACATTTAGAAGAATAGAACGTTGTGGGATGGTACAAACAGCTTCCAAATTCTTTTTCTCGAGTACAAATCTGGCGATCTAAGCACATGCATGCATACTCAAATACATACATACATCATACATACATACATACATACATACATACATACATACATACATACATACATACATACATACATACATACATACATACATACATACATACATACATACATACATACATACATACATACATACATACATAATACATACATATACATACATACATACACACACAGAGAATTGTCAGTGTTTATCCGGCCCTCTGACGTCTGGAGTACTTTGGTGTCTGCTTTATCATTGGCCGATAGAGCTGTCTCACAGAGGAGAGAGAGAGAGAGAGAGGAGAGAGAGAGAGAGAGAGAGAGAGAGAGAGAGAGAGAGAGAGAGAGAGAGAGAGAGAGAGAGAGAGAGAGAGAGAGAGAGAGAGAGAGAGAGAGAGAGAGAGAAGAGAGAGAGAGAGAAGAAGACAGAGACAAGACAGAGACAGAAGACAGACAGAAGACAGACAGACAGAGAGACAGACAGAAGACAGACAGACAGACGACAGACAGACCAGACAGACAGACAGACAGACAGAAGACGAGAGAACGACGACGGGACGTAGACGTGGGTTGTGTTTGTGTGTGTGTCTATGTGTGTTTGTGTGTCTGTGTGTGTGCATGTGCGTGCGCGCGTGTGTATATATGCGATAGGTATTTGTGTGTTTATTTTTATTCCTTCTTTTTTTTCGTCAACAATAGCATAGGCTCTTGTGTGCTATTACGTGCTGTGCCCGCGGGCATGAAGTTTTGTCAATGTTATCATCTCCTCCATACGACATAAAAGGCCTTACTTCTCAAAGACGGAACACGTTTTCAGGTAAACATGCACGCATGGTGTTTTGCCAGCGTCCGCACACGAGACCTCGGGTTCCAGTCTCATTAAAGGACTTTCAGTGGAGTTGAGGCGGTACTGAAGTTAACTTTAGATAAAATAACATCCTTGGACGGTGTCTCAGATGTGAGTCAAACCTGGATTCGAACCTGAATTTTCAGCTCGCGAGAGCAACGCGCAATTTACTGACCGCTAGGCTATCCTGTCCCCATCCTCTGTGTGTTTTGCAGCGTCGCAACGTGACCTGGGTTCCGTCTCATTAAAGGACTTTAGTGGAGTTGGGCGGTATGGTATTTGATAAATACATCTTGGTGTAGTGTCTCGATGTGTGTCAACTGGTTGAACTGATGTTTCGCTGCGAGGCAACGCGCAATGTCTGACCGTAGGCTATCCTGTCCAATTTGTGTTGTGTGTTGTTGTGTGTGTGTGTTGGTGTGTGTTGTGTGGTGTTGGTGTGTTGTGTGTTTGTGGTGTTGTGTGTGTGTTGTGTGTGTGCTTGTCTGTGTGTATGTGTGTGTTTGCAAACCTGCGCGTGTTGTGCATATTTGTGTGACTTTTTGCGCTTTCGCCCAGCCAGCGCACTGTGTTCGTGTTCGTGTTCGTGTTCGTGTTCGTGTTGTTGTGTGTGTGTGTGTGTGTGTGTGTGTGTGTGTGTGTGTGTGTGTGTGTGTGTGTGTGTGTGTGTGTGTGTGTGTGTATGAGTTAGTGAGTTGTGTGTGTGTGTGTGTTAGTGAGTGTGTGTGTGTGTGCGTGCGCCCGCGC
>CM060318.1:86661479-86668979 GCA_030674155.1 Stramonita haemastoma | reverse complement strand
GCTGGTCACTGGACGTGTCGGGAAGTTTTCCGTCTTCAGCTGCTTTCAGAATTGACTCCAAGCCCCTGTCCATCGTGTTTTCAAATTTTTGTAAACGTTCCATTATCCTCCTACAGTCCTCGACGGACACAGTGTCGCTGTTTCGCGCTTGCTCGATCGCATTGGCACTTTCGGTATTGAATGGTTTTTTGTTGTTCTCTGTCTCATTTTCTGTTAAGTCGTGCCCCGTCAGTGTCATAGGAGACATTGCTGGAGTGTCGCTGCATACTGTCATGACATCTTCACTTTCGTTATCTCTGTCATAGTCAGAATCGTCACTCCAGTCCTTTAGCACCAAGTCACACGGCTGCACTGTCACTGACACAGGATCAACAACAGGCAAGCTTGACGGAGACGAGCTGGCTGGCCGTGTTGCACGTGACAATTTAACAGCACAGCTGAGAGTGCCAGTGGGCGTATCATCTATGGCCGTGTCCATAGCAGTTTCATTCTCCGCATTATAAAATAAGCTAGGAGGTGTCGGCAAAAACAAACCTGAAGGGGAGACAGAATGTGCGTGTTGCTTTTTCATTAAACTGGCCTTGTGTGTCTCCACTCTCAATTTGTCCCTGGCAATTTGCGCTGCTCCTTTCCTGCGGTACACGACACTGTCACTGTGGCTGTGTGTTGCTTGATGTTGGTGGGCTGGTGACAGGCGCAACACAATAACAGTCTGATGTTCTCGGCCGTCAATTTTGAAGGATGTTAAGGCCATTTCCTGCAGAAATGTATTTAGTACTGTTTCGAGAGAAGGAGGTAGTCCTGTGACGGGCATACTGAAGGCCTTTCTAGTAGAAAATAGAAAATTCCTCCACTCACTTTTCAAACCACGTCTTGCTGGTAGCCAAGCAAGGGACGCCACTCCGAGAGAGAGAGAGAGAGAGAGAGAGAGAGAGAGAGAGTGCACACACACACACACACACACACACACACACACACACACACACAACAACCACAAAACAACGGTTCGTGATGATAAATGTAGACCCTTTTCAAGTATTTTTGTTTTAATTTTTTCCAGACGTTGAATGCGATCGCTTTTTGTGCTTCCGCTTTGTCAAAGTTGGCTTTTGCAAATTACAAATGGCGGGCGGAAAAGCAACAGGGGCCATGTTGAACTCCCCTGAGACTCTTCAGCGAGTTCAATCTTACATGGCCGCTAATGCCCTCTTTTTCCATTCCCTTCCGCTAGACATCCCACCGCCAAACCCAAACTGACAATCAGCCCCAACAGAAGAACAGGTTAAAAAAACACACAGCAAGGAACGGAAAGAAAGAAGAAATGGAAAAAAGAGCGCAGGAGGTGGCAAAAAAAAAGATAGGAAAGGATGAGTTAAAACCCTAGGAGTAGGGAGGGGGGAGGGGGGAGGACTGGTATTTACACAGCCCCCTTGTCATTGATTTGGGGCAGATGTAGAGGGAGGTCCATTAGAGCCGTGTCAAGCAGCCACAGCCAGTGATAGGATCAGATGCTGGTAATACCATGGTGGCGGTGAGGGGATGGTTTTCACGTTACTCAGGTTGTTTCAGACAGTGTCTTAGCTTTTGGGGTATCTAAAACTACACTATGTTATTTTAAAGAGATCCTCTGTCTATGCATGTTTTTAAAAAAAAGATATTGTAACGTAAAATCACTATCAGCCACGGTATATTTTCTAACTGATATTTAGGCCCTTGTCGGGGAAAGCGAGTTGCTGCATGGGCAGTGCTACCCATTATTAAAAAGATCATGTGTGCATGTGTTCTTGTTTCTCCATGGCAGGGTTTTTTCCAACATCGACAAAAACTTTAAAAGAAAAACTGTTGTCGTGGTGGGTTTTTTGACGTGCTTTGAATGAATATTCCCTATAAGATTTTGAAGAATAGCACCCAGACCATCAATCAAGGTCTGATGCAAGGAGGAATTATGGGGCTCAAACGGGGATTGAAGCCACGACTTCTGACTTTGTAGACAGGTGCGTTACCTCTGGACCACAGTTTACCATGACCAACAGCTTGTGTGTTCTACCTCCTGCCTTGTAGCAGACACGATGCAAGCAGCTCTTCAACGTATACGCAGTACATGCATGCCTTAGGGTTTTATCCATAACTTTCTGGAAACTGTTTAGAGAGGTTTCGAACCGTCAGGAGGAGTCTGGCATGTTCTTTATCTTAATCATTATCTTCATGAAGAAATGATGCTCAAAGTTTGTTCTACAAAAGTGTTCCCTAAACAAATACTGATGCCTGCTTGAGGTATTGTTCTAACACAGGGCTCCTTTGGTCCTATAATGGTTTATGCAAACTTGTATATTTAAATGAGGTTTCTTCAGACTTGGTTCCAACTCATGCTTAGGCTGTTGTGTGTTGTGGTTGTAGACGTTATTATAGTCCCAGCGGAGGTATCCGATTTAGGTACTGCGGAAATCAAGAAGCAAAGAAGCCACCAGGTGGCAAAGCAAAATATCAGGTCCAAGGCTCATGCTTTGGATACAAAGCTTCCTTAAGTGTTCCTTGCCATTCAATGCAGGTACACTCAACAGCCAAGTACTGCCAAAAATCGTGTGCTTCCATGTTCTAGGAAGCAGTTTTCTGTTTCACATGTTACTTTTATTAATCATTATCCTCTTATCTTTTGAGTAATAGAAATGCGTGTGATGGTACTTGTTTGAAAGTCACCATTCTCACGATTAAAGATGTGCATATCTGTGGCAATGAGAATCTTCAAAGAACTACTCATGAATTGTGACCCTGACAGAAAGGCAAATAATTTTCAATACTTCCAAGTGACCACAGATTTAACGCAGAAAGGATATTTGAATCGACTGCTATGTATCCGAAACAAACATATTTCATAAACTTGTCTCTTAACTAAATGAATGCATAGCAACATGGTTGCCACCTTCTTTATGCCAGTATCAATGGATAATATATGTTTTGTGTTTGTTTGTTTTTTCAATTTCACATGTAAAAAACCGTACCGGATCTGTCTACTAGAAACAAATCACAGTGATGCTCTTCGTCTCACTCTTCTATTTCCTTTCAGTCAGCCTCACCCCAGAGGCCCTTCCTGAAGCAGCGTTGACCAAGGCAGGCTAATGAAGCTATTGAAAGCGCTTCAAGGGGTGGTTTTGTGAAGCTAATTATGGCTGATTTACACAGATTTCTCCAATGAAAAACCCCGCACAACACTGACTCTTTAAAGCACACCTAATGAAAATAAGATTTCAGCTTAAAGAGTCTCCTGTCTACAAGATCAGATGGTGTGCCCATCAGTTTCTCACATTGAAAAACCATCTGCTTCATCTTCTCTGGCGTTCCTGTCCTGCTGTTCCAACGCTCCTCATTCCAGTCTCTCCGCCCCAACCAGACCAAGATTCGTTATGTCGCATCTTCAGGATAAGAAGTCAACGAACAGCTTATTAATGCCAAGCCGCCTTTGGGCCACCAGCCAGAGGGGTTCTGCACTGCTGCTGAGACACTTTACTGGTGTTCAGGGCTGTTTGTCCTGAGCCACCACTCCCAGAGCACCATTTGCTAAGCCATCTGATGACGACAGAAATATCTCAGTTGCAGAGCCAGACAAAGTGAAATACCCGCCCGGGGTGGAAACCACCAGAACGCCCCTCCAACGACTTTCCCCCCTGAACCTCCAGCCCCGAAGGCTTTGATACAAACTCACCACAGACACAGAAGTGTATGGGGAAACTAAAACCGAGGTCACCATAAAACTAAAGCAAGGAAGCTAGTGAACTAGACAATTTCCTTCTATTGCATATTGATCAATGGAGATGAGGAAGACATAGTGATACTGTTGTAGAAGTGCATAAGCTTTGGAAAGTTGTGCCCTACGCTTCAAAATCGCATCCGTAAAGTGAATGAAGCTTGACTTTGTGGTCCCAGTCTTCCCAACGAGCTCATAGCACACTAACGTTGGTAGGAGCCAGTTGGAGTCTGTTATGAAATTTGAACGCGCAGCCTTCCAGTCTGTAACCCTAAATACTAACCACTGAGCCAAGGCGGCTGGTGCAAGTTATCCATTTGTCTTTCAGGGTGATTCTCATCCCTATTCTACATAATGTATCAATGAAAAAAATTGTGTGTGCATGTATACATTCTTATGCACATAGGTGGAATGATGAATGGATGGAAATGTGAAAGGAATTAAATCATCAAGGTACCTATCTTCACACACACACACAAACACACACACACACACACACACTTACACACATACACACGCACGCACGCACGCACGCACACACACATTATATATATATATATATATATATATATATATATATATATATATAGATATATAGATATAATAGATATAATATCATGTGTGTGTGTTTGTGTATCTGTGTATGTGTGTCAGTGTGTGTATCAATATATAAAAATATATGGGTGAATAAATGTGTGTAGTGCATGTACGTGTATATGTGTGCATGTCTGTGCGTACATGCTCTCTCGCGCGCGTGCGAGGGTATGCGCGTATGTGATTCTATTTCCGCACCTTAGTCTGCCGATATAAATGATCTCTCTGTTTCTACCTAAGCCTTCAGCGTCTCTTTCCTTCCTACCTGATCCTGTTGCCGCGTTGTGTCAGCCCCAGTGAGGGGCTTTTCTCATTGATTTTCCCCCCAGAGAAAAGAAAGTCAGTGTGCCAAATCATCTTTGCTTCTTAGGGAACCTTTCGGACCACAAGGAAGATTTGATTTGGAGAGGCTCTCCCCGCTTGTCCAGTGCTTGCTGTCGGCTCCTAATCGGTGTCGGCACTGAAATGAAGACTGGGCGGCCGGGAGAGGGGAAAGCCATTACCAGGGCTTTGCACCGTCTCCTGCTAGGCAGACAGACAGCGGGGCCCACACCATTAGCCTGATCCCCACCCCTATCACCTCACCGCCGCCATGCAAGCTCCCCTCCTGTCCCTCCGTGTCATGTCACTTCATTGCTTCTGAGAGGAGGAAAAGTCATAGGGTAAAATGCGAATCGGACGTTGCTGTAGTATTGTTATTGTTCGTTGATATTTCCCTTCACCTTTCTGGTTGGAATTGTTCTAGTTTATTATCTGAGTACTGGAGTGGAGTGGAGTGGTGTGGTGTGGTGTGTTGTGGTGTGGTTATGAGTCCAAGTCAAAGTCAAGTCAAAGTCAAAGTCAAAATTTTATTTCCAGATGGTACATTAAGCAAGCAATAAATTTGTTGTTTTTCATCAAGCCATCTATCTAGCAACCCCCCCACCCCCAAACCCAAAAAGAAATCCCACAACAGAAAACCACTCCAGAAAACACTGACAAAACAGACACACTAACAAAAAGGAAGCAGCAAGCAAACAAGCAAAATACATACATACTCCACTCCACTACATACAAGTGTTGTATTGTGTGGTGCGTGCGTGCGTTGCGTGCGTGCGTGCGGGCGCGAGCGCATACGTGCGTGTGTGTGTGTGTAAGTAGGGGTGGGGTGAAGAGTTGACAGGGAGGATGGGGGAGGTTAGGAAAGGAGGGATGGAGAGGAGGAGTGTAACAGAATGGCAGTGATTTATGACATACCGTCTGATTCCCTCGCTTTGTCTCTTGTTGGGGCGGCCCGGGGAGAAAGAGCCTTCATATCTGCTGGCCAGACGCCTGGTCGATCAGCACGTAAGACTTTTGGATCCTTTGTCTGTCTCCCCCCCTGCCGTGTCGGCCACAGGATTGGGGTTAATTAGGGCGGAGGGGGAGGAGTAGGAGGTGGGAGGGTAGAGACCTATGCTGCCCAAGATGTTTTCTTCTATTCCCAGGGACCAGTCATTTGCCTACAATTGGATGACAGGCCTTTTGGCCACCATTACCACAGTCGCTGAGAGGTCAGAGACGTACGTACACGATATATATATATATATATATATATATATATATATATATATATATATATATATATATATATATTATATATGTGTGTGTGTGTGTATATATGTATATATATACATACATATATGTGTGTGTAGTGTGTGTGTGTGTGTGCGTGGCTGCATGCGTGCTTCTTCTTCTTCTTTTATATCGAGGATAATGGGATAAGCACTCTTGTGCATTTTTACATCCAGTCCCCGTGTGTATGCAGTTTTTAAATGCCATCTGTTCCCACCGGCACACCATGGCCTACTCTTCCGAAAAGTGGAACAGAATTTAACATAATTATGCGCAAGATGTTCTGCGTGCGTTCACAATCGGGGCCTCGGTTTATAGTCTCATCCGAAGGACTTTGGGAGAGAGTGGAGTCAGCACTGATGTTAACTCCAGGAGAAAAATCTCGAACGAGAATCGAACCCGGGTCGTCAAATTGCAAGCGCAATGTTCTGACCCCTAGGCTATCCCGTCCCGTCCCGTCATGCGTGCGTGTGTGTGTGTGTGTGTGTTGTGTGTGTGTGTGTGTGTTTGTGTGTGGGCATGTGTGTGTTTGGAGTACGTTGAGGGATGGGGAGAGAGAGGGGATGCAAAACGGAGGGAGAGAGAGAGTGAGGATGGAGAGAGAGAGAGAGAGAGAGAGAGAGAGAGGAGACAGACAGACAGAGACAGAGACAGAGACAGAGACAGGAGAGAGACAGACAGAGAGAGAGACAGAGAGAGAGACAGAGAGAGACAGAGAGAGACAGAGACAGAGAGAGACAGAGACAGAGAGAAACAGAGATAGAGACAGAGATAGAGACAAGGAGAGAGAGATCCAGTCACATTTCCATGATGTACTACTGGGGAAATGGGGAGCAAGAGAGAGGTGAGTGGGGACATTACACTTATTGGTACGTGGCAATGGTAGTACATGTTTTCCTCATAAACTGGGGTTGTTAAATACTTTTTGGCCCATAAAGATATTGAAGACTAACCAACAAAACCATAATCTATGTATCTACCATTATAACGAGTATACAGCAATGTACCTGAAGTAATAATAATAATGATACTACTACGACTACGACTACTACACTACTACTACTACTACTACTACTACTACTACTACTACTACTACTACTACTACTACTCTTACTACTACTACTACTACTACTACTACTACTACTACTACTACTACACTACTAAAAATAAGAAGAAGAAAAGAAAAGAAGAAGAAGAGAAGAAGAAGAAGAAGAAGAAGAAGAAGAAAAAGAAGAATGATAATAATGATAATAATGATAATAATGATGGTGATGATGATGATAATAATAATATATAATAATAATAATAATAATAATAATAATAACAACAACAACAACAACAACAACAACAACAACAACAACAACAACAACAACAATAGAACTGGACTACACATCACAGACGGATTCTCCGATCAAAGTAACCCTGGCACTGGTGTGCCAAGGCATCAAGTATTTCTTACAGGTTGATCTACTTCTGTGACGTTGTTTCATTTCTTAGTTTATTCTACTTTTGTAATATAATTTCATTTCTTTCCATGCTACCCATCATTGTAGCTCACCTGAGTTTCACTG
>CM060318.1:86651479-86656479 GCA_030674155.1 Stramonita haemastoma | reverse complement strand
TCTTCTTCTTCTTCTTCTTCTTCTTCTTCTTCTTCTTCTTCTTCTTCTTTCTTCTTCTTTATCTTCTCCTTGTTCTTCTTCTTCTTCTTCTTCTTCTTCTTCTTCTTCTTTTCTTCTTCTTCTTCTTCTTCTTCTTCTTCTTCTTCTTCTTCTTCTTCTTCTTCTTCTTCTTCTTAATTCAAAACCACTACATACAGGGTCAAAGACATACAAAAATGTCCAAGACCTGACTGTATGACCAGCAGAAGCTAGAGCACTACGGACCAGGCCCAGCCCCCAGAGCAGCGTGATCTGGACGGCCAATCTGCAGAGCTGCTGCAGCACTGACAGTCTCCTGGGATCTCCCTTGTCCTGACAGGCCGAGCTGGACACAGCCTGCACTCTGCACTGGCACACCTCCCAGTTCAGCACTGGGGCTGCTGTCAGGAAAAGGACTGATGTCAAGAAACGGCTGTCCCTCTGGGGCATCTGTGGTTTACAAGAAGAGATTATTTCACCCTCTTTTCTCAGTTATGTGGTATGAAACATTGGTTTCTTTGAACCAAAGAAAAAAGAAAAACCAACACACACACGCGTGCGCACACACACACACACACACACACACACACACACACACACACACACACACACACACACACACACAACACACACACACAATTACAACACACACCAAATATACAAAAAAAGACAGGAATCAAGCAATCATAAGAAAAGCCGGCAAGAAAACAATCAACATAAAATTAATACAATTTAATACACAAAAACAACTAGAAAAAACAACACTGACACGTTCTAACACGGAGCTGGTAGAAGAGAGAGGTGATGTTCAGGGTTGTTTAATTAGTATTGGGTCTTACTGCTATGACTACTTATGTCTACCACATATATCACATGTGGAAGAAGCACTAGCTCTAGTGCTTCACCTTGTCTTGCCTTGCATTGATTTTTTGGCAACTGTGGGTGCTGTATCAGTGAGCTGTATTCCATTCTCTTTTATTGTACTGCGAGTTGCTGGTTCCTTGTCGAAAGGGTGTCCATTTTCTCTTCCCTGTATCGTCTACTGTCTCTCTCTCTTTGCTCTGTGGGTCTTTCTCTTTAGGGTTCCTTTTGGATTGGTTTCCGGATTGCTCTTACTCTTTGGATATATTAATATCTTTGGGGTTTTTTTTTCCTTCACGAACAATACTTTTACCTAGATCGATGATATAGGGAATAAAGGAGGAATAAGCATTGAATCTCTATGTATATACATACAAATATATATAAATATATATGTGTGTGTATACATATAAGTATATATATACATATATATTCATGTATACATATGTGTGTATGTGCATAGCACATGTATGTGTGTGATGGTGTTGTTGTTTTGTGCGTATTGCAGTTTATTCATTACAGTGTGTTCCATTGTATTTGAATGTAGTATATTCCATTTTGCGGTAGTTGTGGCACTGTTGTAAATTTCCTGTCTTGGGGAGGGTGATGATGAGTGACTGTGCCCATAGTGTTGGCCATTTTAATTTCTACAGTCTTCTTCGCAGAATTCTTCATCACATTCTTCTTTGCATTTATCTTCTTTGAATTCTTCTTCTTTGCATTCTTCTTCTCTGCAATCTTCTTTGCATTCTTCTTTGCATTCCTCTTCTTCGCATCCTTCTTCTTTTCATTCTTCTACTTCCTATTTTTCTTCGTTGCGTTCTTCTCCTTCGCATTCTTCTGTTTACCTCTTCTTTTTCTTCTTACTTTTTCTTCTTAATCTCTGTGGACATATAGGTACTCGGAATAGTACGGATTCTAAAACATTAACTGAATACTCATCAAAAATCACTTGCAAAGTACACTTCTCTCACTCACTCACTCACTCAGTCCCATGTCCCAAAGGACGTAGGGGGGACATGAGAGAAGACGCAACAGAGATCTTTTTCCATGCTTCACGATCCTGTGTGGCTAGTAGGAGGTGTTGCAGGGGTTGGGCGGTCCAGTCTTTGATGTTGTCAACCCATGATTTCTTTTGGCGGCCTCTTCTTCTCTTGCCCTCGACTGTTCCTTGCAGGATGGTTTTTGCTAGGGTGTTGTGTCTTGTGGTGTGACCAAACCACATCAGCTTTCTCCTCTTTATGGTGGAGAGCAAAGGCTCTTGGGGGCCCACACGCTTTTTGATTTCTTCTTTCACATAGTTATTGGTCTTGTGTTCTTTGTATGATATTTTGAGGAGTCTTCTGTGGCACTTGTTCTCGAATGCTTGGATTCTCCTCTCTAACTCTGCTGTCAGAGTCCATGATTCACAGCCATATAGGAGGATAGATATCACGAGGGATTTGTAAAGGTGGTATTTGGTGCAGAAGCTGATGTTGTTGCTTCTGATGATCTTCTCGAGTCTGACTAGAGCAGATGTTGCTGTTGCAATGCGAGCTTTCACTTCATTGTTTGATTGTTTCACTTCTCTAGGGACCGGCATATTGATGTCGGCCCCCATCTCCTCTTCCTCGCTGCTTTACTTTCCGGGACCCCATTAAAAGCAGGTACTCATTTACAGATGGGTAAAGGAGGACTGTACTGAAGCCAAGACGTGCAAACGGTCACCCATCCAACTGGCAACCACGCTCAGTGCAGCTTAACTTTAGCTTGGGAAAAAGCGAGTGCTCTGACCACTGTGCTATCCCGGGCTGCTTCTCTCTTTCAGACGATTGTACACAACAGCAAGAACAGAGATGACTCCATAGAGAAAGTACTTCCCAAAAGAGAACTGCTAACAAGCGAAGAAACAAATCCACAAGCAAAAGGTCAGACTGACAATGAAATTTGGAAGATGACTTTGAAAAACCAGTAGAACTGAGAGAACCTCTGGGGAATAGATAGACTTGCCCTGAGAGGGGAATGCTCAAAATGACATTGAACCCTAAGTTTGAAAATAACAAAAACAGAAACAAAGGGAGTCACAGAAAAACAAAAAAAGACACTTTGACAAAACCAACTTCTGTCCCAATGGTACATCTTTCGATCGAAACAGAAGACAATCGTGCTCAATTTCAGCCACGTGGAGAGGGTGGTGGTGGTGGGGGGTCTGCTGCATGGGTAACAGCTTGCCCTCCATGCTTTCTTACCCAGGCTTCGCGCTCTAGAGCCAGGAGCGCAACTCCATAGTCTTCCGAGACTGACAGATTACTACTATGTGTTCAGTTTCTTAAGTTATGTAGTTCATACACTACTAACTTTAAAGAAACAGCAAGCGAGCAACCAAAAGAACAAGCAATTAGGTAACTAAAACAATGTTAGGATCTGGGCAGTATTTCTTTTTCAAGAATAATTGTTAAAAATTGACTTACTATATAGATAGAAAGACACTTAGACGGACAGACAGACAGACGGACAGACAGACAGACAGACAGACAGACAGACAGACAGACAGACAGACAGACAGATAGATAGATAGATAGATAGATAGATAGATAGATAGATAGATAGATAGATAGATAGATAGATGGATGGATGGATGGATGGATGGATGGATGGATGGATGGATAGATAGAGACAGAGAGAGAGAGAGATAGAGACAGAGATAGATAGATAGATAGATAGATAGATAGATAGATAGATAGATAGATAGATAGATAGATAGACTGCTTTGGTATTCTGATCACTCTCACCTTTCGCAAAGACAAGTCTTCAAAGTGTTCTTGGAGCAGCAAATGGAAATAACCACTAACCCCATTTTTGCCATCAACAGAATCTTCAGTCAGACTGCACAGGGCTGTATCAGATCCAGTCTGCCTTTCCTCTGGCACAGTGTCACTCTCTGGATTCCTGCAAACGGGTTGCCTTTCTTTCCCTCCCATGTATTGTCTAGGCATCTTTCTTCCTTTCAGTGTGTTTACTTTGCGGATCTGTCTCTTTGATATTTCTTGGAGAGTGCTCGGCATCGCCCCCAATCTGCTCCAATGGCTAAAATGGTCAGGTTTCTCTGATTTCTTCTCGTTCGTTTGTACTTGAATTAATTATATATTTCCTACATAGTCATGTGGACTGAAAAACCAAGCAGAAAAACTCCTGGCAGAAGAACAAGCGGGCTTTAGACCAAAACGCAGCACAATGGAACAAATTTTCAATCTGAGAATTCTGATAGAGAAGCATCTCCAACACCAAAAAGACTTGTACCACAATTTCATAGACTTCAAAAAGGCCTTTGACAGGGTATGGCATGACGGCCTCTGGCAAGTACTCAGGCACTTCAACATTGACAGCTGCCTAATTGAAGTCATCAAGGCTCCGTACGAGAACGCAAAAAGTGCAGTTTTCATGAACAACCACGTGGGCGAGTTCTTCAAGACCACGGTTGGGGTTCGCCAGGGCTGCCTTCTCTCACCTGTACTCTTCAACCTCTTCCTCGAAAACATCATGACAGAGACACTGCAAAACCACCACACTTCCATCTCCATTGGTGGAAGACCCCTTTGCAACCTCAGATTTGCAGATGACATTGACCTCATGGGCAGCAGCAAACAAGAACTGCAAATCCTCACAGACAATTTAACAGATCGAGCGAGCGCATACGGCATGGAGGTCAGTACAGAGAAATCAAAGATCATGGTCAACAGCGCAAGTAATGACATCACGGAAATAAAGATGAATGGAGAAATACTAGAAGAGGTGAGCCAATTCAAATACTTAGGCTCCATCCTAACAAAAGATGGCACATCAAACAATGAAGTGAAAGCTCGCATTGCAACAGCAACATCTGCTCTAGTCAGACTCGAGAAGATCATCAGAAGCAACAACATCAGCTTCTGCACCAAATACCACCTTTACAAATCCCTCGTGATATCTATCCTCCTATATGGCTGTGAATCATGGACTCTGACAGCAGAGTTAGAGAGGAGAATCCAAGCATTCGAGAACAAGTGCCACAGAAGACTCCTCAAAATATCATACAAAGAACACAAGACCAATAACTATGTGAAAGAAGAAATCAAAAAGCGTGTGGGCCCCCAAGAGCCTTT
>CM060318.1:86638979-86648979 GCA_030674155.1 Stramonita haemastoma | reverse complement strand
GCCCTCCAGCGACCATTTGACTGTCTGCCATGTCGACTTCATAACGACTAACCAAAACACATTTTACATCGATAGTATGGGATGAAAACTGTTTTTGACACTTTTAACTTTCGCTACATACAATGTCGTTTGATGAGAAGGATTCTGCAAGAAGAAAAAAAGTAGAAACAAAATAAAACAAACTCCCAAAATTATCACACCATGCATTCTCTTTCCGATATTTTTGATAGACCCTCGGTGTGTTCACTCAACTTATCATTTTTAAAGCGATACAATTGAACATATTATGATGGGAACATTATCATCTTCATACAGTTTATTTTCACTATCTACAAAACATTGTTTGATGAACAATGATCTGTTCTTAGAATAAATTCATTTGTAAATGTTAACTATCTTTATGTACAAATGTATGAAGAAACTGCATAAAAACATGTTGCATGTTCGTGTTTGCTTTTACTTGTCTTGATTGATAACCACTAAACAGCACTATTACCCTGTATGTCCTGGTTAACAATCGGCCTCCAGTGCTGTGTACACATCGTTCCTTGTTTCCTGACTACAAGAAGGGCCAGTGTGAAATACGATATCCTTTCCCCTACTTGCTGGTAACGGTTCCTTCAGGACTTCACTGATGCCCAGATGCCGCTCGTGTAGCCGGGGTGTACAGTACGGCCATGGATTTATGGGGATCATACCACAGGGATGTCAGAGCAGACGGGGAGCTTTTGTGCCGGGACTGTGTGCTACAATGCGCTGCCTTCAAGGCGTTTGTCATCGATAGCTGCCAGAGTTTCGGCCCTTCGCTTGGGACTGTACAAAGAACCAATGTAGGACTCGAAATAAATCAGTTGGGGCAACAATTACCCATACACTTGACTAGCTGTCTGTCTGTCTGTGCTCTTTACCACGTGTTGAGGTGTTCAGCTGACTGCTGATGTGTTATAGTGTATGTACTTATGCAGGTCATAGGTGTAGTATTTCTTTCTATCTATCTATCTATCTATCTATCTATCTATCTATCTATCTATCTATCTATCTATCTATCTATCTATCTATCTATCTATCTATCTACTATCTATCTATCTATCTATCTATTATCTATCTATCTGTTGTCTGTCTGTCTGTCTGTCTGTCTGTCTGTCGTCTGTCTGTTTCTCTCTCTCTTATCTATCTGTCTATCTATCTGGTCGTATATCTATCTATCTATCTATCTATCTATCTATCTATCTATCTATCTATCTATCTATCTATCTATCTATCTATCTATCTATCTATCTATCTCTCTCTCTCTCTCTCTCTCTCTCTCTCTCTCTCTCTCTCTCTATATATATATATATTATATATATATATATATCCTGACGTGTAGTCATGATGCGGCTATTATAATGGTGGGGCAAAACAGTCGCATAAAACTCACGAATGGTAAGCTTAGAGCCTTCATGAGGAACATAAGAAATATGCATTGTTATACACAATATCCTGTACTTATACATTGTTATACACAATGTCTTGTACTTATACATTGTTATACACAATGTCCTGTACTTATACATTGTTATACACAATGTCTTGTACTTATACATTGTTATACACAATATCTGTACTTATACATGTTATACACAATGTCTTGTACTTATACATGTTATACACAATGTCTGTACTTATACATTGTTTACACAATGTCTTGTACTTATACATTGTTATACACAATGTCCTGTACTTATACATTGTTATACACATATCTGTACTTATACATTGTTATACACAATGTCCTGTACTTATACATTGTTATACACAATGTCTTGTATTTATGCATTGTTATACACAATATCCTGTACTATACATTGTATACACAATATCTGTACTTATCATTGTTATACACATGTCTTGTACTATACTTGTTATCACAATGTCTTGTACTTATACATTGTATACACAATGTCTGTACTTATACATTGTTATACACAATGTCTTGTACTATACTTGTTATCACAATGTCCCGTACTTATACATTGTATACACAATATCCTGTACTTATACTTGTATACACAATGTCTTTACTTATACATTGTTATCACATATCCTGTATTTACATTTTATACACAATGTCTTGTCTTATACATTGTTATACTCAATATCCTTATTATATTGTTATACTAATATCTGTATTATACATTGTTATACACAATGTCTTGTACTTATACTTGTTATACACAATATCTGTACTTATAATTGTTAACACAATGTCCTTATTATACATTGTATATAAAATATCTTATTATACATTGTTATACAATATCCTTCTTATACATTGTTATAACAATGTCTTGTATTATACATTGTTATACACAATGTCCTGTACTTATCATGTTATAACAATATCGTACTTATACATTGTTATACACAATTCCTGTACTTATACATTGTTATACACAATGTCCTGTATTTATGCCTTGTTATAGACATTATCCTGCAGTTTGCTGTTAGCTTTTTATAGGCGTACACTTACTGTTTTGATACACACTACTTTGTTGGGTTTTTTCCACTTAAACATGGTATATACAATGTTTGATTAAACATATGCTTAGGAACAAAAATCATAATATACCCATGGAGTGTACCTGATGGGACAACAATTTTTTCAAACAAGTATAGCCGAGAGGTACTAGCTTTTCAAAATCTGAACCACTTCAAATGAGACATATAAACCGAGGTTCCGTGGGCGAACGCACGCAGACATCTTGCGCACACGTTAAATCCTGTTCGTCGCTTTTCGGAGTGTAGGCTTTTGCGTGCCGGTGGGAAGAGATGACAAAACTGGACAAAGCTGCAAACACACGGGAACTGGATGTAAATAAGCACATGACTGCTTATCCCATTATCCTCGATATAAAAGAATGATCAATAATCAAATAAATAATCTTCTCAAATAGCTTACAAACGTTTGTAACAGTGGTCCTCGCTCTGTTTGGAACACAGCAGAGTTACGAGCACATCGGAATGTGAAGACTGTGATCTGACTGTGACATGAGCAAAATATGATAACATGTCACAACCACCATCAGAACAGGTCGCCTGGTCACACAGTTGACTTTCTAACACCGCGCGTTATCAAATCACAGACAGAACAGATGACTGTGTCTAAAGACACACAACAAATCACAACACACAATCGAAACACACACACAAAATAGGAGTCACATTCACCATTGACATACACCACGGAGCGTACAACACCGAAAAACACACACACACACACACACACACACACACACACACCACACTCACCACACTCACAACCACACACACACACACACATCTCCTCTCTCCACCGCACCACACACACACTACCTCTCATTCACACACATCACACACACACATCACACACAAATACACACAACACAACACATACATCACACACACACACACACACACACACACACACACACACACGCACGCACGCACACACGCACCACACCACACACACACGATTTATTTGCTAAGAATGTGCAGTGAAAGTTGAAACTCTTAGTTTCATTGGAGTGGAAAGGAGATACTCTGCTAGAAAACAGGACCTCAAATATACCAGCCTTTAGCTCTGTATGGACGGATGTTGAAACATGACAACGAAACCTTGTCATTATTTTACCTTTTGTTTAAAAACATTTTACACTCTTTAAGCACGCCGACTTTCTGTGCATGAAATGCGGCTGCTGTCCCCGGAGCAAGCACTACGCCCACAAAGAGAGCGTCCACCATTTTTTTCCTGTCTGCAGCTGTATTTCTTTCCCTATCAGAGATGCTTTCTTTCCACATATTGTGCTAGGAACAACACTGTTGTGCCGTGGGTTCTTTTACGTACGTTAGATAGTTATGTGTAAAACACGGGACCTCGGTTTATCGTCTCATCCAAAAGGCTAGCACCCAGACCACCACACATGGGGAAAAGTTTGGAACCCAAACGGGAGTCAGAGCAAAGCACACTTCAACCCAGACCTTTTCCTTTCTAGACAGGTGCGTTACCTCTAGACCACGGATCCGATAAGTTTCAAGCCCTGTCTTAAAGTCTACCAGCCAGTATTGAAAGCAGGGGACTTTCTTTTGTCTGGAACTGTCACTGTTGATCCCATAAGGCGAGACAAAGAGGACAAAGGGGGTGGGGGTAGAAAAAGAAACACAAGAACAAAACAAACACACACACACGCACACGCACGCATGCATACACAAACACACAAACACACACGCACACATACACTCACACACACACACTCACACACACTCACTCATTCACTCGATCACAAATACAAATGCATGCACAAACACACACAACACACACACACACACACACACACACACACACACACACACACACACACACACACACACACACACACAACACACACACACAAGTCGCAACATGCCAAAGAACTTAATACAAAAACAATTTTTAACAAACTCACCAACATAGCATCAAAACAATTGTTAAGAAACCAGCTAAAACTGAGAAAGAAAGGGGGACACAGAGAGAGAGACACAGAGACAGAGAGAGACAGAAACAGAGAGAGACAGAGACAGACAGAGACAGAGAGGAGGGGGAGACAGACAAACAAAACAGACAGACAGAAATATACAGAGTTGCACAATAGGAACGGAAAGAAATACAGCTTAGCTAGAACTGGCCTTGAGCTATTCCGCTTTAAAAAAAAAACAACAAAAAAAACGGTGGAAATAAAACACACAAAATATAACTGTAAAAGACGTAAAAACACTGTTATTGCATACCATTTAGAATAAAAAGACGTTGGAAATAAAAGACACGGAATATAACTGTGTGAACGACATAAAAACACTGTTATTGCTATACCATTGAGAATAGTCCTCCCCTCCTCCCACCGGTCCTATTACAGAGGATTCTTCTTGCAGTAAATCCAGTCATGACTGGAGTTTCCCGACTTGCTATCGGCACGGGTGGTATACACTGTCATCCTCTCTTCTCCCTCCTTCTCTTCTTGTCAGAAAACCGAAGAGAAAAAAAGGGATCCAGGACACATCGATAAAAATGTGCATATAAAAGTTCGTTTACGCGCACGTGTGCGCATTCACGCGTATGTACGCACATACACATACGCACACACACAAATACACATGCAATTACACAGATGTACTACACACTAACACACACACACTTACACACGCACGCGCAGACACACACACACGCACGCACGCACATACAGACACTAACACTCATACACACCACACACGCACGATGCTCGCAACCACACATGCACACTTGCAAATGCTGCACGCATATACACAACACACACTAACACACACGCACACACATTCATACACGCCACACACACACACACACACCACCACAACACCACACACACACACACACACACTCTACACACACATAACACACACTTACTACACACACACGCACACACACACACACTCACATACATACACAACACACGCATACAAACACTACTACTACATACAAGCGCACCATTCATACATGCACCGACACACACGCACACTCAAATAACACACATTTACACACTCACATACACACATGTACTTCGAATGAGACTATAAACCGAGGCCCGTGTGCGAACGCACGCAGAACATCTTGTGCACACGTTAAATCTGTTCCGCTTTTCGTAAGAGTAGGCCATCTTGTGCCGTGGGAACAGATGACATTTTACAAAAAAAACTGCATACACACGGGACTGGATGTAAAAAAGCAATGATGCTTATTCCATATCACTCGATATAAAAAATAAATAAACACACACACTCACTACAACACACGCACACTGATCCCTTCACCACCCCTACCCACCTTCCCCCCACACACACACACACCACCACCACCACCACCACCACCCAAGAAATCCGTGTGATGACAACCTGATACCAAAAGGAAGCGGGAAGTTTTGAAGAGTGAAGGCTGGAGATGATTTAGAATGACACAGGGGGAAGTGGAAAACCATTTCCCAGGAACGCGACTGTAATAGAAAAAGTGCGCGAACCGACAGAGCTTCGATTGGAAGCTGGAATGTGCACACACCTGACGTCAGCAGAAAAGAAGAAGAAGGAAGAAGGAAGGAAGGATACAAGTGGATATATATACAGCATAAGATCTGAACAGCCTATGGAAGGAAGGGTGTAAGTGGGTATATTCCCCTGAAGATCTAAACAGCCTGTGCAGCCCAGAAGACTGGCAGTTTCAAAGATAGGAAATGATTTGTTATGCATTCTGCTTTCTCCAGGCAGTTTGTAACAGAATTCAGTTAAGATAAGGGGTCAGCTTAAAAGAGGCAACATATTATCAAACGAGCTGCATTGTTTTAAAAAGCGTTGTGGCTTTTAGAGGTAATTGCGTGAATGTGTAAAGATAAATCTGATTCAACATTCAGAAGGTCCTAAATACTCTGGCAGAGAGAACAAAGACGTTATCTCGAGGGTGTACTGACACTTACAAAGTCATGAAGGTGATTTTTAAAAGCATGAAAGCCGTTATTCTGATAGGTATATAAAGAAATTTGTTGATGTAAACAAAATTTTGTTTTTAAAAATCATAAGGAACAGACTTATTAAAGAGCAGCAACAACAATTGGCAGGTTCAGTTTTACATACCGCAGCTAGTAGACATCCATTTATTCAAACTGTAAATGTGGATTAAACAAAATGCTTTTAATCACTTATTCAGTTTAAATAATCCCGCCAAAGTCACTGCACATAATATTTTGTAATTGAACGTTAAGAAAATTTTGAACGATCTATTTTTGTAATTCAACGAAAGGAGATAATCAGTGTGGCTTCTAAGTCGAAACCTGTAGAGAACGAGATGATAGGGGAAAGTACGACAGTAGTTGTTAGTTTGGCCATTGACAAAGAAAAAGAAGGGGAAAAGTACGATTCAAGTAAGTTATAGAAAGATCAATGTTTTGAATAACTTAGATTCTCTTTCATTTAGAGATCTTGTCAAAGTCTGTGTTTCGTCCTTTACTTGTCTTTTTCATCGAACGCTCTGACAGCAGTTATTGTTGTCTGTCAGACGAGTGAAAATGTGTTAAGCTGCCGGTAAGTGCCTGTCAAGTCAGGCCCAGCACAGCCGTTATCGGCAGGAAAGAGAGGTGCTGTCTCTTAAGTCTTTCTGCAAACAAAGACAGGAGAATGAACCAGGAAGAACATGACAAGAAGAAATGGACCCAGGCAGAAACAAAGAGAGAGAAAGATAAGAGGGATTTCCTTACACAGAATGTCCAGAAGATTATGATGCGCTCTATATTAACAGGATTCTGGCATTCATACAGGCGAGCGTTGCATCTATGACAGGAAGTTAGCACTATATATTCGACATGCTCATCTCGGCATGGGTAGGCAGGTTATGGCTGAGATGTTCTAAGCTAAAGAAGCAGTTTAGCAGAAGGCGTGGCGATTCGTAAAAGACAAAAAGGTTGTATGTTCGTTCCAAGAACAGAACCCGAGTCACACACCGCCCATAGTGACTGGAATTGTCCACAGAGACAGCTTTGGTATATGTTCCTCATCTCCAGCTTCAGGTTTCCGTGTTCCCACGGTGGCTCTACAGTCAGTGCAATATTCCCATACGCACTACATGCCCCACACCAGCCCAGACCCTTAATTAACAGGAGTATTATACATCACCAACTGCATAACTGTAATACACCAGAACTGCTCCGCATGCACGTTGGAGGCCATACTTTTTCACACACACACATGCGCGCGCACGCGCACGCACACACAACACACACAAACAGACACAAACACACACGCGCGCGCGCACGCACGCACACACACACGCACGCACGCACCACGCACGCACACACACACACACACTCACACACACACACACACACACACACACACACACACACACACACACACACACACACACACACACACACACACCACACACACACACACACACACACACGATTCTCTGCTAACATGTTTGCATACGAGATGTCAGTTAAAAGTCTTATCTGAAAGGCGAAGGAGGTCAGAACCAAGTTATTCCAGGGTAAATACCGTTAACAGATGGTGGTCCCCGCAGAAACCTTATTCTGCAACCTCCGCAGCAGTCCCACATGTTAACGACTAGAATACACCATCTAGATAGAAGCCCAGTAGAATGGTGCAGAACTCAATATTCTAGAGAAGTTGGGCAATGTTTGAAAATGAAAAAAATACAAAAACTTGATAGGTTTGTTGAAAAGGGCAGAGCACCCGAGTAAAGGATGATAATGATGCTATTATTGTTCATTTCTTTTTTTTTCATTTTCGTACCACTTTAAGTCAGCTGTAAATGGGTACCTGTCCTCTTTAGGGTCAGGGACGTTAATTAAAGCAGCGATGGAGAGGAGATGGGCGCTGCCGCCAATATGCTGGCCCCTAGAGAAGCTGAGGTCTCTGATGTCTTGCTCCCCTACGACCACATAGGTTGTGGGACACCTTTACCTACCATTACCTTACCTTCCACTTAAACTCACGACAGACTTCTTTGCGTGAAATTCCGGCTGCCCTCCTGGGGTAAAAACACGTCACCACAGGAGCAGCGCCACCCGTATTTTTCTTTTCCTGTCTGCAACTGTATTTGTTTCCCTATCAGAGCGGTTTTTTCAACACAGTTTTTCCATGGACAGTTTTCTTGTTGCTGTGGGTTATTTCACGTGCGCTAAATAATTATATGTAACACACGGGACCTTGGTTTATTATCTCATCCGAAAGACTAGCCCCCAGACCACCACTCATGGTCTAATGGATGGGGGGAGGGGGAGTTTTGGGTCCAAACAGGGATCGATACACCGCACACTTTCGACCACACCCCGCATACACACACAGACACACAAAGACACACAGACACACACAGACACACACAGACACACAGACACACAGACACACAACACACACACACACAGACACACAGACACAGACACACGCACACACACCACACACACACACACACACACACACACACACACACACACACACACACACACACACACACACACACACACACACACACACACACAACACACGCATGCATGCATTTAGTTTTAAATCTTTCTTCCAACTCAACAGAAGTAACAGTAGAGGCAGGAGGGGAAGATTGTCCAATAACAAGTTTCGAAAAGTGATGGAGTAAAATGGCGGAGACAGTGAAATTTTCCTGGCCACTGAATTATGCTCGCTACAAAAGTTTCCCCAGACATGGACTTTGGAGAGGATTTCAGCAAAGAAAGAAAGAAAGAAAAAGAAAAGGAACGGGTGAAGAGCACCAAGCTTTCCAACACTTTGATGAAGTGGTCTTTGACTGCTCTCCTCCCTGACAAAAAGACATTCCGATCATGGCAAACCCTAAGGAAAAGTTTGGAGTAACAAAAAATATGGATGGCAAGAAAGATACAGAATTGGAAAAAAAACATTGATCCTGAATAATAAAAAAAAAATCCCAAATTTAAGCTAGACTTTTTTTTTTCTTTTTTTTTCGAGGATAATGGAATAAGCACTCATGTTCTTCTTTTTTTTTTTACATCTAGTCCCTGTGTGTGTGCAGTTTTGTCAATTTTGTCATCCGTACCCACCGGCACACAATGGCCTACTCTTCCAAAACGCGGAATAGGTTTTAACCTGTGTGCAAGATGTTCTGCGTGCGTTCGCACACGGGACCTCGGTTTATAGTCTCATCCGAAGGATTTTTGGGAGAAGTGGAGTCAGCGCTGATGTTAACTTCAGGAAAAAATCCTCTTGAACGAGATTCTACCCCGGGCTGCGCTGGTGTATAGACATACAGAGTATTTTGAGTACTATAATTATGTGATCGTAGATTTAGTAAGAATACAACCAAATTGCTTTAAGATTGTGTAAACCTACTTATATATATATATATATATATATATATATATATATATATATATATATATATATATATATATATATATATATATATATATATAGTCGA
>CM060318.1:86623979-86633979 GCA_030674155.1 Stramonita haemastoma | reverse complement strand
AGATGCACATGTAGATATATATCCCATCGGGATTCATTCCCCTCTTCCCTTCACTGGCAGCAGTCACAGCAGAAGGGTAGAATAGGGTGGGAGGGGGATTCCCCTTTTTGTCTTAACCCAGACAGTCAAGGCCATAGACCCCGGATTGCACGTGAAAAGACCGAGGAATGCGGAACATGGTGAAACTGACACACCCAACCAGACGGTCAAGGACACAGAGCACGACTTGCACGTGAATATGACGAGGATGGGTGAAACTGACAATGGCTGTCAGCCAGTCAAGGCCACAGAGCACGAAATGCACGTGGAAAGGATGAGGAATGGTGAAACTTGCAATTTCTATCAGAGGGTCATGGCCACAGAGCATGAACTGCACGTGAAGATGACGAGGAATGCGGAAATGGTGTGGCAAGCCAGACATCTAAGGCCACAGAACAGGAATTGCACGTGGGATCACAGAAATGGTAAAACTGACGTCACAACATGGCGAAAGAGGACATTCTGCATGTTTTGACAGCCTTGCCTGTGTCTGTCTGTCTCTGTCTATCTGTATGTCTGTTGTATATCTGTCTGTATGTGTGTGTTTGTGTGTGTGTGTGTGTGTGTGTGTGTGTGTGTGTGTGTGTGTGTGTGTGTGTGTGTGTGTGTGTGATTCAGATTCAGATTCAGATTAAGAAATTAATTTATTGCCATTTAAGTCATGAAGACCTATTTGACACAACAAAACAAACATCAGTTTTAACTCTCTTTCTGCCTAAATGATGTCCACTAAAAACATGGCCCATTCTACTTTTCTTTGTCTCGTTTCTCCATACATTCATGTATGTGTGTGTGTGTGTGTCTGTGTGTCTGTGTCTGTGTCTGTGAATATTTTATGGCTGCATTTTGTTTTTGCTGCCTCATCCTCTATGACCTCCCCCTCCTGCTGTTCCCACGCTGCTCATCGGAATCTCTTTGCCACAGCTATACCCAGATTTGTTATGTCTCATCCCCAAAGCTGGATATCCACAAGGAGCCCATCAGTATTAGACCGTTATAGGGTCACCAGCCAGAGGGGCCCTGCATTGCTGCTGGGTCACTTTAGTGGTTATCAATGGTGCCTGTTCTGAGCTAGCACATGCAGGACACCACCTACTGAGCCATCTACTAACAACAGTATTAGCTCAGTTGAAGAGCCAGACTAAGTGCGTCACGCACCCCAGGTGACGACCACCACAACGTCCCTCCAACGACAATCCCCCTGAACCCCCAATCCCAAAGGCTTTGACACGAACTCACCATAGGCACAGAAGTGCATGGGGAAACCGAAGCTGAGGTCACCATGAGACCAGAGTAACAAGGGCCACCGAATTAGAGGCAATTTTTCTTGCATGATGATCGATGATTATGAGGATGATGTAATGGTGCTGCTGTGGAAGTGCATCCGAATTGAGACTACTTGACAGGGTTGTACTCTGCACTTACTGTCATATATATCCTGGCATCAACCGGCCGAGAGATGCAGACACCTGCAGTGTTGGTCAGGTAATTTGAGCAACACTCTCAAATTCGCATCCGTAAAGTGGATGAAGCTCGACTGTGGTACCAGTCTCCCCACTGAGCCCACAACACTTTCACTCTGGGTAGGAGCTGCTGGGTCCGAAAAATCCCTATCACTCTTTGGGATTTAAAACTGTGCCATCCAGTCTGAAATCCAAGGCGCTCTCTGCTGCGCCATGGCTGCTGTTATTTTCTGGTTTTTACCGTTTATATTTTTTCTCAGTTGTAATGTGTGTGACAACTACTACTGAATTTTTCTTATAAATATTTTATTTCATTTTCCCCTTTTCTTTGCGTTGTTGTCAAATCTCTCACAATTATAGTACAGTAATGTTCATTTATATGTCTAGAATTGCACAGAATTATGATGGTATTAGTGTTCAAAGAATTGTATTTGATATGGTCTGCTTTAGTACCCACTGCATAGTGATTCTCTCTCTCTCTCTCTCTCCTCTCTCTCTCTCTCTCTCTCTCTCTCTCTCTCTCTCTCTCTCTCTCTCTCTCTCCTCTCTCTCTCTCTCTCTCTCTCAGTTGATTTTGTATAACCTTTTAATCTTCAAGTAAGCTGAATAACTATGTCCATCATGATTACAAAATGGTTATGAACGTGATTTTTATGACCATAAATGCTTAATCATAAGATTCAGGTACTAGAATATGTATGTCCTAATATATATATGCCTTATAGCGGATGGAATTCCTTTTGTGTTCCGTTACATGACTTTATTAAAATAGGCATATACTTCCTTTAAAATGAAGTTTATTGATGACATGAGCGCGAACTTGTGTGTGTGTGTGTGTGGTGTGTTTGGTGTGTGTGTGGAGTGTGTGTGTGTGTGTGTGTGTGTGTGTGTGTGTGTGTGTGTGTGTGTGTGTGTGGTGTGTGTGTGTGTGTGTGGGATATTGTTTTATTTGTTGTTTGTGTTTGTGTGATTTGTGTTGATTGATAGTTGTCCTCAGTTTGTTGATGTTTGTGTTTTGTTGTTGTTTGTTTTATAATTTTCTTTTTGTTTTGTTCTATCTTTTTTTATAAGTAAAAAAAATATATGCATTGAATGACTTGTTTAACTTTTATCATTCTTCTTTTTTATGACTAAATTTTTTTTAAACAAAAAAAACAAAAAAACCACCACCTCAAGTACATGTGCGCCTGCGGATATGTGCTTATAAATATAAGTGTAGTAAGTGTGTGTGTGTGTGTGTGTGTGTGTGTGTGTGTGTGTGTGTGTGTGTGTGTGTGTGTGTGTGTGTGTGTGTGTTGTGTGTGTGTGTGTGTGTGTGATATTTGTTTGTGCATTGCGTGCGATGCGTAGTGAGTTGCGATAGATGTATGTAGTTGATGTATTATGTATGTATGTATGTATGTATGTATGTATGTATGTATGTATGTATGTTATGTATGTATGTTATGTATGTATGTATGTGTGTGTGTGTGTGTGTGAGTGTGTGTATTAACCTACGTGTAGGAGTGAGTTTTATGTGTATTATTATCATACTATTATTCCTATTGTCTGATATTATTCTTATTGTTATCATTATAATCATTGTATTATCTTTAGTTTCCTTTGAGTTCATTTTGTTGTTATGAGTTGTAACAATGTGTAGCTAAATATTTTTGGGTGCATTTTCTTGGTTGCTAAGCTGTTTATTTCATTATGTTCCTTTGTTTGCTCTTTATCTATTAACGCTTCTCTTTTCATCTATAATCAAAATCATTTTATTGTGACTTCTGATTTTCGTCTTCTGAATGAGTGCATTTTTATTACCTTATTATATATAATGTTCTTATTCCTTTATGTTGTTTGGTACTGCATATAGTTTTACTGTTTAGTATCTTTTTATTTTGATGTTATCCCTGAAAAGGGCGGGGACTGGATGTAAAAAAGCACATGAGTGCTTATCTATTATCCTCGAATAAAAGAATTTGTCTTGTCTTGTCTTGTCTTGTCTTGTCTCTCTCTCTCTCTTTCTCTGTCTCTTCTGTCTTCTTCTCTCTCTCTCTCTCTCTCTCTCTCTCTCTCTCTCTCTCTCTCTCTCTCTCTCTCTCTCTCTCTCTCTCTCCTCTCCTCTCTCTCTCTCTCTCGTTAACCCCCCCTACAAAAAACCCAACTTGTTTGCCTCTCCCCAATTTTTTATACACACAGAATCTAGATCTATACAGTCAGTACCACACATGATAATCCAAACACTAACACTGGAAAAGAAAATCCCAAGAAAAAAGAAAAGCCCCTCTGTCTGTCTGTCTTCTGTGTCTCTGTTTGTCTCTGTCTATCTCTCTGTCTTTCCTCTTTTTCCTAGGAAAAGAGGCAAAGAAAATCCGAGAATGGTTTAACTGTGCACATATTGTTGCAATTCCGAGTGCATTGCTATCAGTCTGCAGACACCGCGTCTAGACAAGTGTTCTGTGAGGGCAGTGGGTGAGAGACAGCAAACTCGAAAGAAGCTACATACACGTTAGAGATGGAGTGGGGCAGAAGAAAAAAGAAGCAGGGTAGCAGGGAGTAGGGCTTGTATAGGAAGAAATGTGGGTGGAGGGTGGGTAAAGGGGGAGGGAGGGGTAGCGGTAGAGGTCAAACGTTAGCTGTGTCAAAAAGTAGTGGGTGAAGTCTGGGAGATGGTGGAACACTCCATTCCAAGTCTTCTTCCCCTTAGGCTACAGCTTTACCCCTCAGTTCTGAAAGGTTTCAGGAGAGAAAGAAGTAGATGGGGGTAGGGGGTGGGGGTGTTGGGGGGTGGGGGTGAGGGGTTCTAGCAAAATGGGGTTGATTGATTGGCGGGGAGGGAGGACATGATGAGGTCTGTCTGTCTGTCTTTGTCCGTCTTTGTCTGTCTTTGTCTGTCTTGTCTTGTCTTCACATGTTCCTCTCGACTCTGTTTTGTCTCTCTCTTCTCTTGTCTCCCTCTCTCCTCCCCCAACTCTCTTGTTCTCTGTCTTCTATCTTTCTGTTCTGTCTTGTCTTCTCGTCCCTTCACTGTCTCCTCTCTGTGCTTTTTCTCTGTCTGCCTGTCTTCTCTCTCTGTTCTCTTTTCTCTCTCTCTGTTTCTGTCTCTCTCTCGTCTTCTCTTTTCTTCTGTTTTCTGTCTTCTGTCTTCTTCTCTGTCTCTTTCTGTCTGTCTGTCTTTTTCTGTCTCTCTCTCTTTCTCTTTCTGTCTGTCTGTCTGTCTGTCTGTCTGTCTGTCTGTCTGTCTGTCTGTCTCTGTCTCTGTCTCTGTCTCTGTCTCTCTCTCTCTCTCTCTCTCTCTCTCCTCTCTCTCTCTCTTCATTCCTCCCCCTCTTTCTCGCCACTCTCTTTCTACCCTCCCCCCCCCCCCCCCCCCGCCTCTCTCTCTCTTATTCCCTCCTGACTCTCACTCTGAGAGCTGAGCAGTGATTGGTTTGCACTGAACCCAGCCATGTGTGTTTATTAGAGTTTGATGAGAGATGCTCCTTACTTCATCATTTTCTTTGTAATGGCTGCGCTGGTAATGACATTTCCAGATCAAGATTGATGTCTTCTCTCTCTCTCTCTCTCTCTCTCTCTCTCTCTCTCTCTCTCTCTCTTCTCCTCTCTCTCTCTCTCTCTCTCTCTCTCTCTCTCTCTCTCTCTCCTCTCTCCCAATTTTTTCTCATAAAAAGAGGAGGAGATGAGTGGTTAAAGAGGAGATGATGACAGTATACGAGTCTGTAGACTATAGGGCTGATGTGAATGTACGTGTGTACTGTCTAAATTTCTGTGTGCTTGAGAGAAAAGTGCAAAAAGAAAACAAAATGTTTGTTTTATGTTTTTGTTGGGGTGGGAGTTGGGAGTAGAGAGAGAGAGGAAGGGGGGGGGGGGGGAGAGAGCGTTTACTGAATGAGAAGTTTCACTTTTCCTTTCACTTTTTCTATGTCTCACTACCTGTCACTGCAACAGTCTGTCTGTCTGTCTGCCTGTTTATCTCTTTCTGCCTTTGTCTCTCTGTCTACCTGGCTGGCTGCCTCTTTCTTTCTGTCCGTCTGTCTGTCTGTCCTGTCTGTCTGTCTGTCTGTCTGTCTGTCTGTCTGTCTGTCCTGTCTGTCTCTGTCTGTCTGTCTGTCTGTCTCTCTCTCCTCTCTCTCTTCTTCTCTCTCCTCCTCTCTCTCTCTCTCTCTCTCTCTCTCTCTCTCTCTCTCTCTCTGTACTTGAAAAGAGTCATGCACACAAATTTCTCCAACATGTACTTATGATCTCTCAGTGATTTCGAGATGAGGGGAGTGAGTCTGAGTGCATACTGTGGTGGCCCCAGGGTGTTAGACTATGGAGCGCATAACAATAACAGCAACAGCAGGTCCAGACTGTTCTCGGGAGAAAGCACGTGAGGACAAGTACCGCGCCATCCTTCTGAGGAAAACTGGTTCCTGTCTGCACGTCCATTGCCCTATACATTTTCCCTTCAGAATCCAGGCAGAAAACTCTTTGGGTAACTTCTTTTCCTAACTTGCGCTAAATGGTTGTTGCATACGGGGACTTCGATTTATCATTCTGTTGGAAAGTTTAGCACCCAGACCACTACTTAGGGTCAAGTGGATGAGGGGGGAAATCCGGTTTCAGACAGGAATTGAACTTTTCCCCACCCGCCCCTGCTGTAAGTGATGGAGGCTGGCAGGCCTGCCCTGTATATGGCCAGCAAAGGAGATTAGCTGCTCCCACTGTCGGGGAGGGCAGGGCCTGTGTATCTGCAGTCTCCGCTGTGGCTGTTCTCCTGAATCAGGGACAAGGATTAGGGGGGGGGGGAGATGGTAGACATGTTGTGCCTCTTGGCCCTGTTGGCTGCCCCAAAGTGGCATTTTACACTGCAGCGTCACTGTCACGCGTGACATACGGTTCAGTGTGAAAGAAGGAAACGCGCGTCATCAACAGAACAGTTTCCAACTGCTGAAAGCAAAGCTAGACATGGCAGAAGAGTGAGGTAGCTAAAACAGAATTTATTCTGTAGCGTCCCTACCAAAGTTCTGTAAAAAAAAAAAGTGTTTCCTGAGGGTGTAAGCTCAATATGCTACGCTGCCTTTGCGCATGAGTCTTATGTTTAAGTATGGTTCAAAATTAAAGCGTAAAAAACGATGCCCTGTTTTACCATATTCCAGTCATTATGTCAGAATTCCTCCTGACTTAGTATAGTTCCGTCTGAGGCACTGACATATTAATTATTGGCTCGAAACTTATTTTGTTTGACTGATCTGATCTGGTCTGAAAGATTTCTTTTGATTTCCGTTTTTTTGTTGTGTTCATTTTTGTCTTTGCACATTTTTATTCCAGCCAGTTTTTCCTGTCTCTCATAATAATTATTTTGCGTTTGATTTACTTTGATATTATGTACAACATTTTTGTAGGTCAAGCTTCAGTCTCTAAGCGTCTTCAAGATCCGAAATTTTGTCTGTTTTACTTTCATGGTTGGCACTTGATCTTTTTGTCTGAAAGTTATCAAAATGTTTACATCAATACTTCTGGCTTGGCGTATCTCTCCATCAAACACTTTCCCGTATCGTGTTTTATATGAATGGCATCACTAACCACATGCACGCTATGCTGCAAAATTCTGCTGGCATTGAAAACGGTCAGTCATCTGGGATCCACATGTCTGACAGATGTTTCTCAAGTTATGTATACCTGCTTACCTTCTTCCGTTCTTTCTTCTTTCCTTCCTTCCTTTCCTTTTTCCTTCCTTCCCATACACACGATGTCTGCACATTGCAGCAGAGACTCCAAGCTTCTGCAGTTCACCTACTTTCTTATAAACAGCATCCTTCTTTGAACATGATCTTCCATTTCCTCTGCATCATTCTCAATTACTTTCCAGCCCCCCCCCCCCCCCATTTTTTTTCTTTACTTTTTAGATACTCAAAATACGCCTTTTTCCTATATGCTATTTCGAGGATTTTGTCTGTCAAACCCACACGCACGCACGCACACACACAGACACACACATACACAGACAAATACACACACAGAGGCGCTCGCGCGCACACACACACACTTTATCTTCATGCGTCTCTCTTTTTATCCCTCTGTATCTGTCTCTGAGTCACCATGTGTCTATGATATCTGTGTACGTGCAGGCATGTCTTTTGTGTGTATGTATGTGTGTGTATGTATGTGTGTGTGCACGTGCGCGTTTATGAGCAGAGTGAGAGAGACAGAAAGACAGACAAGTAGTTAGACAAACAGATAGACAAACAGACGTAAACACAGAGAGAGAGGCATAGACAGACAGACAGACAGACAGACAGATAGACAGATACAGACAAACAGAGACAGACAACTAGACAGACAAACAGACAGATTAACAGACAGGCAGATAAACTTTGAAAGAGAGCCTGTGTGCAAGTGCGCCTTTTCCCTTGTTTTTTGCTCATGATCTTCTGTTTTGTGAACTGCAACAACAAACAACAACAAGCAGATACTGATTAGACATGACAACAATGGAGTGACACTTCCCGCCACTTGTGTGGATAAATGCGAATTTCAGTGCTGTTTACTGAAGGATGGCCCCGCAGTTCCATTGGAGCAGGAGGCCCTATTTTCCCATGGTAAACGGGTTAGCTTTTGTCTCCTTCAACCCATGCTCCTTACAGCCACAGGGCTTGCTTGATCAATATCGCTTGAGTTACAATTTCTTTTTTAGGGAGTTTTGTTTAGGATGGTGGTGTCTGTGAATCTGTCTGTCTGATTCTGTCTGTCTGTGAAGTAGTCTGTCTCTCTGTTTGTCTGTTTCTGTCTCTCTGTCTCTCAATTTTTCTGTCTGTCTCTCTGCCTCTTTGTGTGTGTGTGTGCATGCGTGCGTGCGTGCGTGCGTGTGTGTGTGCGTGCGTGCGTTCGTGCGTGTGTGTGTGTTGTATGTGTTTGTGTATTGTGTGTGTGAGTAAGAGAGAGACAGACAGACAGACAGACAGACAGACAGACAGACAGACAGACAGACAGACAGACAGAGAGTAGTGTGTGTGTGCGTGCGTGCCTGTCCATGCGTGCGTGTGTGTACGTGTGAGTAAGTGTGTTTCTCTGTCTCCTCTGTCTGGCCCTGTGGCTTCCCCTGTCAGCGATCTAGACAAGCGAACTCCTACGCCTTGACTGGATCGACAGCAGAGGCCGTGAAGACAGCGCTTGAAGCGATGACAATGGCTGCCTCTGACCTTTCCTTCAGCAGGTCCAGACAGAGCAAAGGTTGACAAATTTGATGTCCTTACTTCCAGCAGCAAGCCTCCCAGCTTCAGTGAAAGTGGAACTCCAGGGGAAAAGGTTTTTTATTGCCCGTTCTCGGTAACAGTCAGGTTGTTTATAGCCTGTGCTGTCAAAACTTTCCCCCAAGTCACTACCCACCTACCTACCTACCTCTCGTGCTGAAAAGAATCTTTCAGAACACTTTTTTTAAGTATAACCCGTTTCCTGAACTTTGTAGAGCGAGCACAATGTACAGCCTGTGATGTAAAATGGTGTAGAAGATTAGTGGATTAGCGAGTCCTTGCTTTAGTGGATGTGTGGTGCAGAAGAATTGTGGGTTTAATGGGACTGTGTTTTTATGGGTTTGGGCCTAAGTAGGGCTGTAGTTTTACAAGCCTGTACCATAAAAAGAGTGTGGTTTAGGAGGCCTGGGTTCCACGTGCATACGTTGCTTTACACTGCACTAGTCCTGTAACTGACAGGGGGTGTTCGGGTGATGCACTGACAGGATCTCCAGCTGTTTCCACTTCTGGTGGTAGTGCACCATTGCCAAGATCTAGGCCAAAGTTTTCTGTGTACGTTTTGTGGTTGCTGCTTGCCTGTTTCCTTCTCTGTCTGCCTCTTCTTCCACCAGCAAATCTCTCTCTCTCTCTCTCTCTCTCCCTCTCTCTCTCTCTCTCTCTCTCCTCTCTCTCTCTCTCTCTCTCTCTCTCTCTCTCTCTCTCTCTCCTCTCTCTCCTCCCTCTCTCTCCTCCCTCTCTCTCTCTCCTCTCTCCTCCTCTCTCCCCCCCCTCCTCTCTCTCTCTCTCTCTCTCTCTCTCTCTCTCTCTCTCTCTCTCCTCTCTCTCTTCTCTCTCTCTCTCTCTCTCCAGTTAATCAGTAATTCATTTATTTTAATTAATCTTTTGAGATCCATACGAAAAAAATGTATGCATTAAACTCTGGCGAGACAAAAATGTGTAACATATAATAATGGGCCCGATCACATGAATTTACTTTTCATTTTTTATCACTATAGCAGATAAGCGAAAGATCCGACAACACCTTGTAACATACTGCTAGAGCTGGACATCGAAGAAAAATTGAAAATCAAAGGTAAATACAAGAATCTGTTGTTATAGTCTAGACAGATCAAGGTGTAAGAAGTATAATATCTATCTATCTATCTATCTATCTATCTATCTATCTATCTATCTATCTATCTATCTATCTATCTATCTATCTATCTATCTATCTATCTATCTATCTATCTATCTATCTATCTATATATATATATATATATATATATATGTGTGTGTGTGTGTGTG
>CM060318.1:86608979-86621479 GCA_030674155.1 Stramonita haemastoma | reverse complement strand
AAACAGAGATAACTTTCCTATACTGCATGCTGGTTAGTAATGATGAGGATGATGTCACGATGCTGCTATGGAAGCATGAATCAGGTCCGAGAGACGGTCACCTGCAGTGTTTGTCACGGCATTTGCACAAAATGTACCTGTTAAGTGAATGAAAAGTAGGTAAAGCTCGCCTCTGCGGTCCCAGTCTCCCCAGTGAGTCCAGAGCACACTCACTCTGTGTAGGGGGACTGGATACCCTAGTGGTCAGAACATTGTAATCGCAATTTGACGACCTGGTTCGATTCCCGCTCGAGGGGATTTTTTCTCTTGAGTTAACATCAGTGCTGACTCCACTCTCCGCAAAAGTCCTTCCAATGAGACTGTATACCGAGGCCCCGTTTGTGAACGCACCTAGAACATCTTTCACACACGTTCAATCCTGTTCGGATTTTCGTAAGAGTAGGTCATTGTGTGCCGGTGGGAACAGATGACAAGATTTACAAAACTGCATACACACGGGGACTGGATGTAAGAAAAGCACATGAGTGCTTATTCCATTATCCTCGATTTAAAATAATAAATGATTAAATAAATTAAATAGGTAAATAAATAAACAAATACATAAGATAAATAAATAGGAGCCGGCCAGAGTCCGAAAAATGCCCATTAATCTTAAGGGATTCGAATCAACTACATTCCACTCCGTAACTCAAGGTATTCACCATTGCGCCAAGGTTGCGAGTATGTTTTCCCTTTCTCTTTTAAAGGCTTGCAAGCATGAAATCTACAAATTGGCAGAGTAGTTGCAACTTTGTTTTATCTTTTTTTTTTTCTGTGGCCAATACAACATTTAGAATACTGCCGGTGACGTAAAACCTCACCGGACTTTCAGGAGGACTGAAGACACGCCCCCCCCCCTCCCCATCTCTCTCTGTCTCTCTGTCTAGTGTGAGTGTGTTCGCCATTTGTCTGTATATATATGTCTGTATGTCTGTTTCTCTGCCTCTGTATGTTTATCTGTTTGTCTGTCTGTCTGTCTCTCTGTCTGTCTGTCTGTCTGTCTGTCTGTCCGTCCGTCTGTCATCCTCTGCTTATTGTCTAGCAGCTGAATTCGTTTTCTAAACCTGTACAGAGGTTATTGTTTATCATTTATGCAGTTAACATATACCAACATTAGCATCCGTGTTTCAAATAATGACTCGTTCATAAGACATGATAGTGTCGCCAACAGTGTACATTTTTGTTATCAGCACAACTCCACTGTCTCCATCGCTGCTGTTTTCGCTAGGAACGCCATGCATTGCCACGAGGGCTCGCCATTTCTCTCTGTCGAGTTCTACGGTCTCCTAGTGATGCTGGTCATGTAGGATGTTGGCAATACAGGATGTTGGTGGTCTGCCTCTTTTCCTTCTGGCCTCAACCTTACCTTGGAGACGCATCGTCATCAGATTGCCTGTGTGTTTCTGTTTGCATGGCCAACATAATCATCTCAGTCTCTGCTTATCAATGTCAGCTACCATCTTTGCATTCCGAGTTAATCAAGAAGGCTTTAATTTGCGCTTCTATCTAGCCGTTTGACTCTTTGACTTAGAGATCAGCTTTGAATGATTAAAAGCTGGACTTCAAAAAAGTGAAGTAATCAATCTTATTAAATGCCAGTCTAGATAAATTCGAAGAAATTTATTTATAGAAGCTATGAGATCTTCATCATTTTTTTTCTTTTTGCACGTGTAAACCACGAATTGAAAATCTGGTTTGTTAAGGGGTATGATTTTGAGGTTTAGTTGTTTGGCTGTAGGTCTGTGCACTTTCCTTACAAAGTAAGTTGTAACATGGTCAGATGTCATCAGATCTTCCCTGAAACTGGCCATCCATGGCCAAGGGCAGGATAGTACTCACAGTAGGCAACTGTCATTCTCGGAAGACTGTGGAGTTGCGCTTTAGGCTCTAGAGCACAAAGCCTGAGTAAGTATCGAAGGCAAGCTGTTACCCATGCAGCCGATCCCCCCCCCCCCCCCCTTCCTCTCCACGTCGCTGGAATGGTCCACTGGAAAGGCAATCGCCGATATGCATGGTTCGAACGCCGTGTGAGGAGCCGCCAGAACGTTGCCATACAGGCCTAGGTCTACAGCGCCGAACCGCCAAGGGGACTCCAACTCCCCGATTTTTCCTTAGGGATGGTGTCTAAACACGACACCTGTGTGCGTGCTGGTTTTTTATTTTGTTGTCATCCGCTCCTACCGGAATACAATGGCCTGCTCTGCCGAAAGGTGGAACGGGTTTTAACGTGTGCGCAAGACGGTCTGTGTGCGTCCGCACACGGGGCTTTGGTTTATATTCTCATCTAAATGGTTCTAAGCCTGTGGATAGAGCACACAATAAGTGCCGTGACTGACAGCAGCTGAAAAAAGTTGACGTCCACAACAGGGAATTAAAACCTATACCCATTCTTTCCCCCTAACAAAAGATAGCGTCGATACATAATGAGCAAGATGGATTAACTTTTTTTAACTGAACACATAGGCAGTAAAATATATTTTACTGTTTATTTCATACTCTATATAGAACGTATCAAACATATTAAGTTTCCCTATTTTCCTTACTGTCCAAATAAGAAACAACAAGAAATATTTTCTTCTCCTGTTCGGATGGCATCTAACCTGTGTTGTTAATCTCCTGTAAGAAATAAAATAGGCTTGTCTTAGCCTGTTTTCACATCTGTTCTAGAATCTCTTCAGATTTAATGTACTACACAATACAATAAAAGTCCACACAAACAGCCAAAGTACGGGGCCATAAACCCACATTTTGCCTCTTTTCCCCGTGAATTAAGCCTGGTAAAAGTACCTCGGAGACAGAGTTAAAAGCTAATGACGGTCACCATAATGGACTCAATGGAAGCTCGTATATTTCCTGTTTACACAAAAAATCCGCTGCTCAAATCCGGAAGGAGAAAGAAAAAGCAAAGTATTCCAAAGGGGATAATGTAGCCCAGCTAAACCTCTGCTCAATGGTCTCCATTTTTCACCGTCAGCTAAGGACAGCTGGGCACCAGCAGGAGGAGGAAGGCCAGTGCCCATGCCCTTGAGGGCGTGCTTGCTTTCTGCCCTGCCCCCAGACTAAGTGATGGCGGTGTGTGTCAGGGGATTACACACTGGGGGCACCACGTGCTCTGCCTCCATTCATTCTGAGCTGACAATGTCACAAGGATTACTGTGTAGCTTTACATACATACACACACGCACAACGCATTCACGCACGCGCGCGCATGCACACGCACACGCTCACACGCACGCACACACGCACGCACACACGCACGCACACACACACACACACACACACACACACACACACACACACACACACACACACACACACACACACACACATAGTTTGCAAAGAAAATGACCTTGAAATTCAAAGGGAACCACTTGGACGTAGTTCCGCAAAAACTGTTGATTACTGGTGTTGCTATGACTATTTCCAAGTCTTCTGTAATTTTTTTAAATTTTTGTTTTGTTTTGTTTGTTTTTGTTTTGTCTGTTTAGTCTAATATCACCAAGTGCGAATAGACTTTAAATCAAACTACAACAACAACAACAACACACACACACACGCACGCACGCACACACACTACGCACGCACGTACTCACACACGCGCGCGCGAGCGCAAGCACGCAGGCATGCACGCACACACACACGCACACACCAACACACACATACCCACAAACGCATGCACGCACGCATGCACGCACGCACGTACACACACACACAAACACACACACAGATACACGTACATGGGGACGCACGTGAGGAGAGGAGAGGAGAGGAGAGAGAGAGAGAGAGAGAGAGAGGAGAGAGAGAGAGAGAGAGAGAGAGAGAGAGAGAGAGAGAGAGAGAGAGAGAGAGAGAGAGAGAGAGAGAGACAGAGACAGAGACAGAGACAGAGAGACAGAGACAGAGACAGAGACAGCAGAGAACAGAGAGATAGACAGACAGATAGACACAGACAGAAAAAAAGAAAGACAGAAATAGACAGACAGAGAGAGACATATGGAGACAGAGAGCCAGGTTGACTGACTGATGAAGGAAAGGAAGGAGAAGGAAGGAAGGAAGGAAGGAAGGAAGGAAGGAAGGAAGAAGGAAGGAAGGAAGGAAGAAGAATCTTCTTTGAAAAATCTACAAACTCATTAGTCAAAAGTGGAAAATTACAAAAGTCATAATTGATTGACATACCAGTGAAAATAGAAAAAAACACCCAAAGGCATCAATAATGATACAGAATCCAAATAAATGTAAAAAATACATTTAGTTATTGCAAATAGAATGTATTATATTTATAGTGTCCTTACGTTTATCTAGAACCTGTGTTACATAGATTCTATATGCCAAAGGTCTAATCTTTTACATAAAGAAATATATTACTTGAAGATGGCATCTTTTTTTTCAAGATTTATGGACCTGTTGGTTTGAGGTTATCGAAGAAAACAACTCTATGGCGAATTTCACAATAACTGAGGCAAGCAGACCCCCCCTCCCCCCCCCCCCCCCCCCAAAAAAAAAAAGAGAGATTCGTCTTCTCCCTTTCCATACAGTGGGCAGAGATTGTCTGTCTACTCAGTGATAAACCACTGTCTGCAGTTCAAGAGAGAGAGAGAGGAGAGAGAGAGAGAGAGAGAGAGAGAGAGAGAGAGAGAGAGAGAGAGAGAGAGAGAGAGAGAGAACAGACAGACAGACAGACAGACAGACAGACAGACAGACAGACAGACAGACAGACAGACAGACAGACAGACAGACAGACAGACAGACACAGAGACAGAGAGAGGTTGAGCACAACAGCTCCACATTAAAAGAATCAGCAGAGCTACTATAGAAAATAATAATCAGAACAATAACAACAAAAACCATGACAGATTTGAACTGTAGCTACACCATGAAGAAACAATCTCCATCTTATTGTGGAGAGTGGGATATAACGCCAATCCTGAAGATTTGCCTCAGACAATGGGGTGAAACGGTCATCTGAGGAAAAACCGTTTAAACGACAAAACATCGTTCATTCATCATAGGCATGTCCAGGAGATGATGTAGCCCTCCTGATGACCTCAATGTCTGTAGTTCTAGTAGCATGGGGACGGGATAGCTCATTGGTCAGAGCACTCGCTTTCCACCAGCTAAGGTTAAGCAGCGTCGAGTGTGGTTTCCAATTGGATGGGTGACCGTTTGCGCGTCTTGGCGTCGGTGCAGTTCACCCAACTGTAAATGGGTACCTGTCCTCTTTAGAGTCAGGGAAGGTAAAGCAGAAGTGAGAGGAGATGGGCGCCGCCCTAAATATGCTGGCCCCTAGAGAAGCTGAGGTCTCTGAAACATCGCTCCCCTACGCCACATAGATCATGGGTCACCTTTGCCTTTACCTAGTAGCATCTTCAGCCTTTACTCTGTTGGTGGGTAGTTAAAGCCTCACTCTTTGGAATGAGCCGCAACACCTAGATCGGGTATACAATAGCTATTTCGTGTGAAATTAGAACAATGGGAAGACCCCCACACCAACAAAATAATCAGAAATAAACAACAAATAAACAGACCGAAGCAGAAGAAAAACCAAACCAAACTAAATATACCAAACAGTCCAAACTAAAATATACCAAACACAGTCCAAACTAAAATATACCAAACACAGTCCAAACTAAAATATACCAAACACAGTAGGCACCCGTCAGTCTCGGAAGATGCTGGAATTGAGTCCTAGGCTCTAGAGCGCAAAGCCTGGGTCAGTATGGAGGGCAAACTGTTACCCATGCAGCAGAGCACCCCCCGTCCCTATCCACGTCGCCGGGATGGTTCATTGGAAAGGCCATTGCCCTCAGAATAAACCAACCAGCCCACCAAGCACACAAGGCAGCGGCAAGTTCCCTGCAGCATCATTTGGAGAATTAAAATCACAGAAATAAACAAGTAAACCAGCAAAAAGGAGCCCAAAAAGAACACAATATGCACCAACATTCTTTACTGACAAACATAATACGGTGGAATTTTGCTAAGGGAATCGATTTTTACCCAAAAGTATATGAACATAAATTACAAAAGATTGAATTTCTTGGGGCATTCTTCACATATCTGCACACTCTAAGTGTAGCATGCACGGGATACATTTATCTTTTTCATACAGTTCTACATCCCTGAAGATGGGATGGAATGCCGCTAACGTATTTGGTGTGCAAAAAACAACCCCAAAATGGCCGCATACAAAAAAAATCATGGTTAGTGAATGTTAAAATTCTAAGCTAGGAAACAAACAAGAATTCTCTGCATACTATTTCCTATTCCATGCTGATTAGTATGTCAATGATAGTTCACGAACAAAAAATGGATGAATAAACACATGAATGTATACAAGAATAAACGAACAAAAAAAAGAAAAGGAAAGACTGAAAAGAAAGAGCAAGGAGGACGACAAAAAAACAAGACTAAATCAATAACACCATCAAACAAACAAGCGCACATCTTAAACCCCACAAACAACAATTCCGACATAGACCCACCACCCATCTGGAGCCTGCGCCACAAACCACAGGGAGGGAGGGCCACTGTGGCGCTAATAACTCCTCTCCCCTTTACCGCTTGCCTTGCTGCCGCTCTCCTTCAGCGGCGCGGGGAGGGGTTGGGTGACACACAAGGGCCGTCCTCAGAAAGCGAGACTCCCGCAGCGAGAAGGGGCAAATGGCGCGGCTCCGGTTCCAAGCCGTTAGCAGTGGTGATTTACACTGGCCGGACATGAAAGTCAAGGCCTGAGGTCATTTGTCACTGTCAGTCCCGGCCCTTAGCTGCCTGCCTTGGGCCACCCCCTCGGGAGTCAACCCCCCTCCCTCCTCCTCCTTCCCTCTCCTCCTCTCCACTGTCACGTCCCCTTTGGCATTACAGACACATATGTTTTCTGCACCTGCACCTTCTTGTTAATTAATGGAGTTTTCTCTCAGGCAAGTTGTGTGTGTGTGTGTGTGTGTGTGTGTGTGTGTGTGTGTGTGTGTGTGTGTGTGTGTGTGGTGTGTTTTTGTGTGTGTTTGTAAGTGTGTTGTTTTGTGTTGTTTAATGGTGTATGTGTATTCTATTTATTTTCTCATTCATTTATATCAAGTATAATAGAATAACCACTCGTGTGATTTTGTACATACAGTCCCCGAGTGTATGCAGTTTGGTCAGTTTTGTCACCTATTCCCACCGGCACACAATAGCCTACTCATTCGAAAAGCAGAACAGGATTTAGCGTGAGCGCAAGATGTTCTGCGTGCGTTCGCACACAGGGCCTCAGTTTGTAGTCTCATCCGAAGGACTTTTGGGAGAGTGGAGTCTGCACTGATGTTAACTCCAGGGGGAAAATATCCCTTTCAACGAAAGTGTGTGTGTGTGTGTGTGTATATGTGTGTGTGTGTGTGTGTGTGTGTGTGTGTGTGTGTGTGTGTGTGTGTGTGTGTGTGTGTGTGTGTGTGTGTGTGTGTGTTGTATGTGCTTTATGTTCGTATGTTGTCATTTTTTGGTGCTGTTGCTATTGTTGTTGTGGTGGTGGTGTTGGCGGTGGTGACGGTGGTGTCTTTCAATTTACGTCTGTTCACTCTCAGTGATATTAGCTGAAGAAAAAAGTGTGTGGTGTGTGTGTATCTGTGTGTGTGTCCGTGCAACTGTCTGTCTGTCTGTATGTCTGTGTGTGCCTATGTATCTGCTGTTTGTGTCAGTGTGTGTCTATAGAAGCTGTCAGCGTGGCCTAGAATAACAGAGCCATATGACTGTCATCATCCCATCACTCTTCTCCTCTTTCTCTTTCCCCCCTTTTAACCTGCATCCGCGCGTGCGCGTGCACACACACACACACACACAAACACACACACATAACACACACACGTACACAAACACAGACACACAGACACATTCACACAAACACACACACACGTGCACCCACGCGCGAGCGCGCGCGCGCACACAGATACACACACACTCACACATATTCACACACTCACACATACACACACACATACACACTACACACACACACATCCCACACGTACAACACACACACAAGCCGCGCGCCACACACACATACACACACACACAGCGCCCGCCACACACACAACACACATACACACACACACACACACACACACACACACACACACACACACACACACACACACACAACACACACACACACAGATAAAAAAAATAAAATAAAACACGCTGTGGTGATGACTTTAGCTAGAATGGAACAGGGCTGAAGATTCATGACTCTGACCTGTCACTTGGGCTGATGCTCATCATGTGGCACGAAAATTAGCACAGCTTTTGGCTTTTACTTTTTTCTTCCTGTAGTTCCCACTCTGCTCTGTCTCTCTGTCTCTCTGTTTCTGTCTGTGTATCTGTCTCTCTGTTCTCTCTGTCTCTGTCTCTGTCTATCTGTCTGTCTGTGTGTGTGTGTCTGTCTGTCTCTGTCTTCTGTCTTGTCTTCTGTCTTCTCTGTCTCTCTGTCTCTCTGTCTGTCTCTCTCTCTCTCTCTCTCTCTCTCTCTCTCTCTCTCTCTCTCTCTCTCTCTCTCTCTCTCTCTCTCTCTCTCTCTCTCTCTCTCTCTCTCTCTCTCTCTCTTTGTGCCCCCTTGTTTCTTCATTTCATTGTTTCTTTCCAATATGCGTGAATGATGAAAATAATTTCCCGGGAAGGCGCTGACAGAAACTGATCTGATGTCAGCCAGTAGCCACTCTTCTTCTGGGGCCCCAATGTTGGACACAGACATGTATATAGGACCCTAACATGGCTCAGAATAGAATAGAGAGAGTGAAGAAAAGCATCAACAACCACAGCAACAGCAACAAGAACATTAGCAACAGTAGCCGCAGCAACATGAAGGACAGATTCATTCATAGAGAAACTATCACCGCTGATCGAGAAACCAAGTCTGTTGAGGGTTTTTTTGGTAGAAAAAGAAGTTAAAACGCAGGGATGATATGACACGCTGTATATGTTTAGGAAACGTAAAGGAATGAGGATATAAAATTTGGGTAAAAAGCAAAGTGAAGAGTAAATGTTTTTCAATCACTCAGATTAAATTTTTGATTTGACGTTTGCAACTAATCAAAACGAACTACAAAACATGTGCATTTCAATTGAATCAATGGAAACAAACGATAGAGCACATGCATGCAGATTGAATTCTTCAGAAGAAGCTATAGAACATCTGCGTGCAAATCGAATGAATCAGAACAAACTATAGGACACATGCATACAAATCGAGTTAATAAAAAAAAACAAACTATAAAACATGTGTATACAAATCAACTAAGAATAAAACTATGAAACCTATGGAAAGAAATCGGATTAAACAAAAACCATGAAATAAACACATGCAAACAAAAGTGAACAGGGTCTTGATACAGACAAGGACAGTAAAGTTGCTTTTATACCCCGTTGTTCTGTATATAACTGCACAGCTTTTATCTGAGTTTTACATTTGACGAGGTGACAGCTCGGATATGGCCTGTGTGGTCGGCGGAGCTATAAACAAGATGATTGAATTGAATTGGAACCTGGGTCAAATCAACCAGGAAGACAAAGGAAGTCAAAGAGAGCACCCCTGGTCAACAAAATGGACAGTGGGCTGTAAACAGTGTCCACCTCCTTCGGACATTGTTGTATTTTACCACTTGCCGCTGGAATCGGTTACCTCCAGCAAGGAAGTCAAATCAAATCAAATAAAAAAAAAGATTTCCAGATGGTACACTGAGTGAGCAATAAATTTGCTTTTTTTCCATCAAGCCATCTATCTAGATAAAAACAAAAACAAAATAAACAACCCCCCACACCCCAAAAACAAATCACAAACAAACCACTTAAACAAAAAATAGGCAAACTAAAAAAAAAAACTAAAAAAAACCAGCAAACCAACAGCAAGTACAACCAAGAAAACCCTCCTCAAAAAGCTACAACGTTGTTACAACTCATGAAAACAACAACAACAAAAAAGGAATTAAAGAAAATATAATGATAATAATAAAAACAATAACAAAGGAAGTGAGTCAGTGCACTGTGGGGGAAATAACAAAACCAAGACACTTTGCCAAGCATCATTTCCATGTCATTATCACCAGTTGCTGCATTCGTTGCTCCAGTTATTCTACCACGTGTAGGCCACTTTACATGGAGTCTGTCTATAAGTACAAAAATAACACTGTTGTAGAGAGGAAACAACTATACTACAATCCGCTGCTGGTCAGGGATATCAATATTCAGCAGCCACGAGCCATCATAACAAGACAAAATTCAGAAAACCACTTTCCCTGTGGTATCTTCTGTCGTTTTGTCTGTATACCATATATATATATATATATATATATAATATATATATATATATATATATATAATATATATATATAATATATATAGTTGTGGTGGTTTCTTGCCCTTGTGAGAAGACTCTTTTACATATTGAACATCTTGATTTTTCTGTTGTTACGACACCTCTCTGTCTCTGTCTCTATCTGTCTCTGTCTCTTGATGATAGATGGTGGTGGATTGATGTTTTCAGTCATCTAACCTCATCATATTCTCATGTTTGATCTATAATCATTGCGCCTTTTTTGTTTTTGTTTGTTTGTTTGTTTGTTTGTTTTGTTTTTGTTTTTTTGTTGTTGTTTTTTTTTTGGGGGGGGGGGTTTGGTTTCTTTGTTTGTCTGTTTGCTTGTTTATTATTCAAATCAAAATCATCATTGATTCTTACTTCTTATTTTCGTTTCTGAATGAGTGCTTTTTTTTATATAACATTACCTTAATATTGTATTTCTGTCTTATTTCTTACCTGTTGTTTGATACTTGGTATGGTTTGTTCTTGGCAATTGGATTATTATAATTGTTCTTGTTTTAGTTGAGGCTGTCTTTTTATCTTGATATTATCCCTGAAAGGGGCGGGGACTGGATGTAAAAAAGCACATGAGTGCTTATCTATTATCCTCGAATAAAAGAATTTTGCCTTGCCTTGCCTTGTCTCTCTCTGTGTTTTGTTTAAGTGGTTTTTTTTTTTTTTTTGGGGGGGGGTGTTTGTTTGTTGTTGTTGTTGTTTTTTTGGGGGGGTTGTTTGTTTGTTGTTGTTGTTTTTGGGGGGGCTGGTTTGTTTTAGTTTTGGGGGGGGGGTTGCTAGATAGATGGCTTGATGAAAAAAGCAAATTTATTGCTTACTCAATGTACCATCTGGAAATAAAATTTTGATTTGATTTGATCTCTCTCTCTCTCTCTCACTCAGATGCACACAGACACACACACACACAGACACACACACACACACACACACACACACACACACACACACACACACACACACACACACACACACACACATACACGCACGCGCACACTCGCTTATGTGCAAAATAAATTACAGCACACGACCAGGAAACTGTCGTACTTGGCAAGGAAACAATCCGTTTTGTCTTTTTATTACAATTTGTTTTTACAGGGACGGAGTGGAATAGAAAATAGAGTGGTGTGTGTATGTGTGTGTGCGCGCGCGCCTGTGTGTGTGCGTGCGTGCGTGCGTACGTGCGTGCGTGGTGTGTTGTGCGTGCATGCGTGCGTGCGTGCACGCGCGTGTGCGCGAGTGTAGTATGGCGATGGGCTAAAAACCTGATGGCAAACTGGTGGCAGGAGTTTGGGGCAATGATGAAGAGTTAATCAGTTATTTCACCAGCACCTGGGGGGGGGGGGGTAGGGTGATGTAGGGGAGGGGTTAGGAGAAAGGTAATTACGCAAGAACACTGGGGAATAGAAGGATGGGGAATGGTGTGTGTTATTCCACCAGTATACGGTAGCAGGAGAGAGAAGGAAGGGTGGGTGGGTGGGGGAGGGGAGGGGGATCAAAGAATGAATGTAACATTAGGGGCAGGGTGTGGGGACTGACGAAGGATTGATCACATCACATGGCCATCACAAGGAGTTGGATGGAGGTTGAGATTTAAAGAAAGATGAATGCAGCATCAGGCAGGAGGAGGGGGGAGAAGGGGGTACATGTACAGCATCAAACTCCCCCCCCCCAACCCCCCCACCCCACACCAGACCCGGTGACATGGACAAGGGGTGCAGTGAAAGTGGTAGCCTAACTTTGAGGCAAAGTATGACGTTTTTTCGCGCCAAGTTGTGGGAGAGAGAAATAAAAACTGGCGGTGAAGTTTTGATAACCCTTGAACATAAATTGCAAAGCGATAGAAATCAGGGTTAAAATAGCATCACACCTAGGACATACAAAAAGAGATAGGCTGAAGCAGAAACGTGAAATGGGGATTAGGGTAAAAGGGGTTAACAGACAGGTTAGTGGGCGGTGGAGGCGGAGAGGGGGCGAGAGTGAGAGAGTGGAGGGGGAGTCGAGGGGGAGAGAGTGGGGCGGAGGGGGTAGGGGAGCAGAGGGAATACACCATCTACTCCTTTCATCGGAGCGGCAGAGAAATTGTACAGCACTGGAAATGTTTCCGCCCTGTAGGTACCGACATATG
>CM060318.1:86588979-86598979 GCA_030674155.1 Stramonita haemastoma | reverse complement strand
AGTACAGACCGATAACTTACATTACGATAAGTGAATCAGATGGAAAAGACTGTGCTTTTTTCATCGTAATTGGCAATCAGTCATTTGTATAGCATCCCTCTTTACGACATACAGAGCTGCTGCCCTGATGCCCCTCATCTCACAGTCAGAATACATAACCCACATAAGCATACCCAGTGTGTGTTTTTTTCAGAGAGAGGGGGGTATAGATGCATCCTTAGAGCATCAAAGCCGCGGGGAGCCATTACTGGTAGACTGCTGCAAAGCCACTAATCAGGGAGGCACCGCAATGCTGTTTGTTGTATCACTTTGATGGCCTTCAGACGTGGCTGCTGCTCTGAAACCAGTATTGCTTGCTGAATGTGCAACTCTATGTGTCTGTCTGTTTGTTTGTGTGTTGTAGTGCGTCTGTGTGTCTGTGTGTCTGCCCTTCTCTCTCTCTCTCTCTCTCTCTCTCTCTCTCTCTCTCTCTCCTCTCTCTCTCTCTCTCTCTCTCTCTCTCTTCCTCTCTCTCTCTCTCAATTTGTACATTAGAAAAGCAATTTTTTTTGGCGCGCACGCAATGTGTGTGTGTGTCGGTTTCGTGTGTGTGTGCGTGTGTGTGTTAAAGTCAAAGTCAAAATGTTATTTCCAGATGGTACTGTGTGTGTGTGTGTGTGTGCGTGTGTACGTTGTGTACGTGCGTGTGTGTGTGTGTGTGTGTGTGTGTGTGTGTGTGTGTGTGTGTGTGTGTGGGGGCGCCCTGCGCGTGCGTGAGTGCGCGTTAATGTATTTATTATTATTCATTTTCCCCTCTTCTCGCCTAAATGCTCAAGGTGGGGCTTGGGCAGCAGACTAAATGCTTTTTTCCTGTTAGTGTCTGTTTGGCAATTTGATTAAACCCGGCAGAGCCCATCACTCTCCACGTGCACATTGCATGCTGGGCTGTTGGTGCTCCCGTAACCCACTGCACGCTGACGTGACGGATGGGATCTGTTTCATGCCTAGTCCATCATCTGCAAACAGAGATGAATGGGGGGGGGGGGGGGGGGTGCAAGGCATGGCGAAGTCTTTGCTTGAGGTTGACTGGGGAGAGCCTAGAACCTCCTGAATCGCCAGTCCGTTATTGCTATAGATGTGCTTCTTCCTTAATATCCACATATAAAACCGCAACACAACATTATCCACACTATAGAGTCATCATTGCACTATATAAACACACATATACACACACACAACAACACAATACACACACACGTATACGCACATAGGCACACCTACACACACAACGACACCATACACACACACTACACATACACAAACACACACGCACGCACCCACACACACACACACACACACACACACACACACACACACACACACACACACACCACACACACCACACACACCACACACGTGTACGAGTGTGTGTGTCGTTTATTTTATGTATTTATTTTATGGATTTATGTGTTTATTCTTTTATATCGAGGATAATGGAATAAGCACGCATATGTGTTTTTTTTACATCCAGTCCCCATGTGTGAGCAGTTTTTCAACTTTATTTTGTCTTTTGTTCCCACCGGCGCACAATGGCCTACTCTTTCGAAAAGCTGAACAGAATTTAACTTATGCGCAAGATGTTCTGTTGTGCGCTCGCACACGGGACTTCGGTTTATAGTCTCATCCGAAGGACTTTCGGGGAGAATGTGTGTGTGTGTGTGTGTGTGTGTGTGTGTGTGTGTGTGTGTGTGTGTGTGTGTGTGTGTGTGTGTGTTGTGTGTGTAGTGTGTGTGTGTGTGTGTGTGTGTGTTGTGTGTGTGTGTGTGTGTGTGTGTGTGTGTGTGCATGCGCGTGCGAACTCCCAATTAATGAGTTGAGTAAGCCATCTGGATAATTATCTGATTAATTTATTTCATCACGGGTCACAGGTTTGAAACTCGAAAGTGCCTCGAGGATTAAAAAAATGCAGACATTCTGAGCTTCTGGATGATTTATACGCAAACATATCAACGGTGTAATTTTCTTTATGTGTACGTGAATGCATTAGATCAATAAAGCTCATTACAATTATCGTGATCGATGTAAGCACTTGGTGCATTATAAAGCAGAGATACATCCAGCATGCTTTATCTTGAAGAAAAAGCGGAGGCTAAATTTATGGCTTTACAAACCACTGTGGCTGAGGGGGCTGTCAGGCTCTATCTGCCACTTCCTTGTCACTCCACAGCTCCTGTCAGCACTGATAGCAGTGAGGTAGAGAACAGTGCAGACTCTGGCTTAATGAATGCATCCTGTGACAGAAATGCTCCGTCAAAATTAAGCTGCACCAGCTCTTTATTTTACATTCATTTATTTCGAGAATAATAGAATAAGGACTCATGTTGCTTTTTTGTACATCCAGTCTCCCTGCACGTGCAGTTTTTGTGAATCATATCATCTTTTCCCACCAGTCGACATTGACTTCCTTTTCCGAAAAGTGGAACAGATTTTAACGAGTGCACAAGATGTTCCTCGGGGCCTCGGTGTATTCTCTTATCTTGAAAGAGAAAGAGAGCGGAGTCAGCACCGATGCTAAGTCAGTGGGAAAATTGCCTTTGAACGGAATCGAACCCGGGGTGGCAGATGGCAAATACAAAGGCAACGTTCTAAACACCAGTCTCTCCCGCTAGAAAACTGGAGACGTCCACACGGGGAGAAAACATCAACAGCCTCCCCCCCCCCTCCTGCACAGAATGCAAACCATAAAACGAAACCAGAAATCTCAAACAAACAAGAAGAAAGACGTAAGCACATGAAGAGGGACAGATAATGACAAGAGGCTGATGATGGCTTCATGAAACTCTTGAAATATAAAAGATTTCCAAGAATGTCTAGGATTGGGACGTGCATTTGTCAAAGGACCTGGACAACACAAAAAAAACCAGTGCCCACCAATCGCTACAATCTTTATTTCTTGAGGTTATCATCTCCAAACTACAACATTGTCAGTTTTAATCACTTACTTTTGGTAAAACTAATTTGCAAGTCTTCATATACAGCTCAAGGGAAAAGGAGAAATCATTCTTGCGAGAAAGAAAGCTGAAAACAGCAGAAAGAAGACATAAACTTATCTGATATCACTGTCTGTCGCAGCAGATTTCTCTGCGTGAAATTCGGGCTGCTCTTCTTGGGGAGAGTGCGTCGCCACAGTGCAGTGCCACCCATTAATTTTTCTTTTTTTACTGTCTGCAGGTGCATTTGTTTCCCTATCAGAGGGGCTTTTTTCACAGAAGTTTGCCAGGGACAACGCCTTGTTGCCGTGGGTTCTTTTACATGAGCTAAATAATGACGTTTAGCACACGGGACCTCGTTTTAAATCTCATCCGAAAGACTAGCATCCAGACTTCCACTCATGGGGGAACAGTTTTGGGCCCAAACGGGATTAGAACCACCGCACAAGATATGATCAAAGCAAATTTGCAGGTCAGAGGTGTGCTGAGAAACGCTTTCAACACATAGCCTGCATCCCAAAGTTACTGCCTTCAGGAGAAATTTATTTTTAATATCTTGCCGTATAAAAGACTATAACATGATTAGCAGCAGCAACACTGGGAAAACAACAACAACAACAACAACAACAAACAACAACAACAAAGGTAACTATAACAAAACCCCGTCAACAGTGCCTTTATGAACATTTTCAAGCACACTTCCAAAAATGGACGTACGTGGGCCTCATGAATCAACTTCATCATACATGTAAAAATATAATTTATTCTTTTATACCGAAGATGATGGAAAACGCACTCATGTGCTTTTTTTTTTTTTACATCCAGTCCCTTGTAATGCAGTTTTATAAATCTTGTTATTTGTTCCCAACGGCACACAATGGCCTCTCCCTCTATCTATCCCTTAGTCTAGCGACCGTGGGGGCACGCTTGAAGACGTGACAATCAGTTGTTCTCTCCATTCCTCTCTCTTTTTTGCCTTTCTCAAAGTTTGTTGAGTTCTAGGCCTGTCCATTCGCTGGCCTACTCTTACGAAAAGTGTAACAGGTTTTTAACGTTGCGAAAGATGTTCTGCGTGCGTTCGCACACGGGGCCTCGGTTTATAGTCTCATCCGAATGACTTTTGGGGAGGGTGGAGTCAGCACTGATGTTAACTCCAGGACAAAAATCCCCTCGAAAGGGAATCGAACCAGGGTCGTCAAATTGCGAGCGCAATGATCTGACCACTGGGCTATCCCGCAACTCAGAGCAACACTTACAAGCGCTCGTCAATACTGCTTTCACTTTTCAGGCTACTTTGGTTTCTCTCTCACGAAAAAACAACAACACAAAAAACAGACGTTAGGAAACTTTCTCCCACATATCTATTGGGGGAGACATTTCAATTGCCAGCGGTTATTTCGCAGACAGCTATGTAGAGGTAAGCTGGTCCCGCACAACCATAAATCTGGCACCGCTAATCTAATTTTGAACCAACACTAATTCTGTAGAGGTGCAGATTGGAGTTAGCTGTCTGCGAGCTCCTTCCATTGACTTCCAGTCAGAAAAAAAACGTGTAAGAATTTTCTTGCATGCAGGATGTTTTCGCCTGTGGGTGGGTGGGTGGATTTTTTTTTGTTTTTATTTATTCTTTTTTTATTTTTTTTTTTTCTTCTTTCATTCTATTCATTATTATTATTATTCTTTTATATCTAGGATAATGGAATAAGTATCCATGTGTTTTTTTTACATCCAGTCCCGTGTGTATGCAGTTTTGTAAATGTCATCTGTTCCCACCGGCACTCAATGGCCTACTCTACGAAAAGCGGAACAATTTAACGTGTGCGCAAGATATACTGCGTGCGTCGCACACGGGCAGGGTTATGACTCATCCGAAGGATTGTGTGTGTTGTTTGGTGTGTGTGTGTGTGTGTGTGTGTGTGTGTGTGTGTGTGTGTGTGTGTGTGTGTGTGTGTGTGTGTGGTGTGTGTGTGTGTGTGTGTGTGTGTGTTGTGTGTGTGTGTGTGTTGTGTGTGTGTTGTTGTGTGCGTGCGTGCGTGCGTGCGTGCGTGTGTGCGTGTGTGTGTTTCTTTGTGTTTGTGTGTGTGTTTGTGTTTATATTTGTGTGAGAGAGACAGAGGAGAGAGAAGAGAGAGAGAGAAGGAGAGGAAGAGAGAGAGAGGAAGAAATAGAGACAGAGACAGAGAGACACAGAAGCACAGAGAGACACAGAGACAGAGTCTTAATTGTACATCTTGCACCAGATGTTCTTCTACCTGGATTGTGTGTGTAGAGTCAATAAATCAATCAGTTCAAGAGCAGGACGGCTTTCAGGTTGTCCCCAGCTAGTGTCCACACTGGTCTGTCTCCAGCCTTCCGCGGCCACACAGCCACGCAAGGGCTGCTTCACCATCATGAACGGGGTTTTTCTCTCCTTTCCGGCCACAGTTTCCACGTTCACCAATGCTGAGGTTTTGCGTATGCAACTGTTTTTCCCCACCATTAATGTAGCCACATTCCAACTGCGGGGATGGTGTCTAAGCGCGGCACCAGTGTGTTTGCCTGCTTTTTCTGTCATACGTTTCTACTGGCACACATTGACTACTCTTCCAAAAGGCGGAACGGGTATTCAACGTGTGCGTTTCCACACGGGGCCTCGGTTTATAGTTTTATCCGAAGGACTTAGACATTCAGTTTGATTTTTGTCAAACTGCGGAGCAAAGTCGAGGTTGGGATTTTGAACCCAGAACCCAGAACCTCACCGTTTGCTGTTGGCAGGTGAACGTTTTACCCACCAGGCCACCCTCCTTGTATAAAATGGAATTCATTTCCTACACCATGTGTGTATATGATTGTGCATGAGTGAGTTAATTATCGCTGATGTGTGGATGCTTTTTGTTGTGTGATGTATTTGGAATGGGGAGGCAGCTGCGCTTCTATTTGGGATACTAGTGGTATGGTGTTTTTTTCTGTGACAAAATATTATTTTCCTGTTTACTGCTTCTATTTATTATTTGTAACGCAAATGGGTTTGTCTGTTTGCGGGATGATTGATGTCGGTATTTGTATAGTGACATCATAATGATGAATAATTAATGGTTTTTGTTTGACATGTTTTAATCATTTTGGGAATGATTAATAGTTATTTTATTGTTTGACATGTTATACTCAATTCGGGCATTGCCATGTGTATTTGTGTGCTGTGTGTATGTGTGTGGTCATGCCTACATCACTGTGTGTGTGTTGTGTGTAAGTTGTAAGTGTGTAGGTGTGTGGTGTGTGTATAATGTGTGTGTGTGTCTGTGTGTGTGTGTGCCTCGCGTGTACGCAAGCGCAAGTGTGAGCTGGTGTGTTTGTGTGTGAGTGTGTGCATGCGTTTGGGGATTTTTAAAAAGATTATATTTATATTACTTTCTGAGTTAAATATTTATTCTGATTATTTTTTCTTGTAATGGCTCCGTAACTGTAATCAATATCTCTGCTTGTTGGAATGATAACGTATTGAGATTGGTATTTGTGATGTAAGTAAACAAATTCAACCGAAATCTGTTTAACCAAGATGCCATCATTGTCAGCAGATAACGAAGAAACAGCCTGCCTCTAAAGTGTCTAGTTTATAAAGTCTACTGTGATGATGATGCAAGTGCGACATGGCATCCCTAAAAACAGGAAAAGAAGAAATAAGCTAACCACAAGGACAGCAACACATTCTATCTCCACGAAAAACAAACTGGAACGGCTCAACGTGATAAACAGAGAAATGGAAATAAAGAAAACAAGTCCGACAAAGATTTTGTCTCCTTCTCTTTGCTTCATGCACAAGGGAAGGGCAGAAGGGGGAGAAGAGGGATTGTCATGGCCTTTTTATTAAACAATGTTCTATCATTATGCGACAACATTTATTTGACACTTTTCTTTTTATTCGTTCGTTTGTCTGGGTTTTATGTTGTTGTTTGCTTAACATCCATTAATCGTTTTATTCCTTTGATCGTTTGTTATCACTTCATTTATATATTCAGTCAATCATTCATTCATCCATCTATCTACCCGTCCACCCCTTCAGTCCATCCCTTACATCCAGATTTCCTTCACTCAAGAATTTGTTTTCCTACAAGAATTCTGTCCGTCTTTTCTTAGTTTCTTTTTTCCTTCTTCGATTCTCTCTTTCTTTTTTACCCCCACCATCCTTCCTCTATCCATCCACTCATCCCTCTATCACCCCATGGTCCCTCACCCATCCATCTATTCATCCATCCTTCTGTCCATCCATGCATTCATTATACATCCATTCCTTTAACTGACTCATTCATTAATTTGTTTATCATTATTCATTAATGTGGTGTTGTTAAGAGGTTTTCTTTTTGCTGACGCTAGACATTTATTCAGTCAAAAGTCCTTTTGATGAAAATAAACCAAGGTCCTGTGTGCGAACGCACGCAGAACATCTTGTGCACATGTTAAAACCCGTTCCGTTTTTTCGGAAGAGTAGGCTATTGTGTGCCAGTGGGAACGGATGACAAAAGTTACGAAATTGCATACACATGGGGACTGGATGTAAAAAGTACATGAGTGCTTATTCCACTATCCTCGAAATATAAGAATTAGTAGATCTAATAAATAAATAAACAATGAATAACTAAAAGTAATAATTCCTACGATACTTGTCTAAAAGTAACTATAAATTTTATCCTTTAAGTTTTATTATTATTGCTTCACGTAAACCCAATTAAAAAAAAATACCCAAAACAACCTTAGTTACAAACTGTTAATAATTAATTCTTATTCGATCAACATCTTCGCTTCATTACTACTTTTTACCACCTTTTACTTTTAAGTTATATTTTCATCCTTTTTTGATATTATAAAGCGCTTTTGCTTTTCGGTTACTCTTTTTTTTTACCAGGTCTGACGCAGTTGAACGTTTGGAACCAGTTAGCGACAGGAAAGCTGCTTAGCGACACGACAACTCAGCCCATCCATTCATCCATTCATTCAAAGCGCGCACCCCCAGCCAACAGCAGGTGCCCTATCAGCTGTTGCCGGCACAAGATGGCGGGGAAAAGGAGGCCGGAAGCCCGCCAGGGAAGCGGAGACAAATATGGCCGACATGTTTTCTTCCTCCTAACGAACTTTTCATTCCATTTCCTCTCGCTCTAGATAATCACAGGATGTTACTTGATATCGTCTTCCTCTCTACCTCCCCCACCCCCCACTCCCCTCCCTTCCACCCTAGCCCTCCCCCCCCCTCCTCCCCGCCCCCCCACCCTCCTCTCTGGGTTTGTCTCTGTCTATCCGTGTGTTTGTGCACACATAATATTTATGTTTGTGTGCGCACACACACGTGTGTGTGTGTGTGTGTGTGTGTGTGTGTGTGTGTGTGTGTGTGTGTGTGTGTGTGTGTGCGTGCGTGCGGTGCGTGTGCGTGTGTGTGTGCGTGTGTGTGCAAGTGTGCATGCATGTATGTGTATTTGTGTATGGGTGTGTGAGTGTATGTATGTGTGTGTGCTTGTGTGTGTCTGTGCATGTATGTGTGTGTTTGTGTGTGCGTGCGTGTGCGTGTGTGTATGTTTGTGTGTGTGCGTGCGCCGTGTGTGTGTATATGTTTGTGTTTATGCATGTGTGTGTTTGTGAGTGTGTGTCTGTGCATGTATGTGTGTATGTTTGTGTGTGCGTGCGACTGTATATATGTGCGTATATGTGTGTGTATGTGTGTATGCGTACGTACGTGCGTGCGTGCGTGCGTGCTGTGTGTGTGTGTGCGTGCGTGTGTGCATGTGTGTGTGTGTGTTGCTGACACATGATGATGGCTTTCCGTGATTGCCAGCCTGTCTAAACGCTGTGTTTGTCGTGACTGATCTCTCCGCTGTAATAACCAGTTCCGGGCAATGGGCGACGATACATTCAAATGAACAAAACCAAACAAATTCAAGTAAAAAGAAAAAAAGATAGATTGCAGCACACAAACAACCGAACAAAAACAAATAAACAAACATAATCTTAAGCGAACAAAACAATTTCTGTCGTTGTTTTATTTTGTATTTTATTTTTGTAGTTTGCTGAGGTATTTGTTTAAAGATGACACTTATTCTACGTGTTTATTTCTAACACGAGTACTGCGCATTTTTCAAACTGTCAGTTGTTTGTGGGGTTTTTTTTTTGCTTTGGATTTTTTTTGTTTTCCTGGTTGTTGTTTGTTGTTGTTGATGTTGTCGCTGTTGTTGATGTTGCTTTTGAGCATACCTCAGATCACCCAGAACATGCACTAGGTTTTCGAAGAAAACGAAGATTCAATAGAAAAAGCAAAATATGTTCAACTTCTACCGCAACGAAAAGTCTTTGAAATCAAATATAACTGTGTGCGTGCGTGCGTTTTTCTGTGGTGTTTACATACAATTTGACAACACCAAAGCTGCAGAGGTGTATGCAAACTATATTGTTGTGTCTATCTACCAGGCATATGTACGACACAGCCACATTCAATACAAAAGTTTATCTGTTTGTCTGCCTGCCTCTCTATTTGCCAGTGTGTATGTTTACTCTCTCTCTCTCTCTCTCTCTCCTCTCTCTCTCTCTCTCTCTCTCTCTCTCTCTCTCCCTCTCTCTCTCTCTCTCTCTCTCATAGGCCCTTTCTCTTTTGTTTAAATGATTATCAATGTATCTAGTGGGGATTATGCGTTTGTTGAATGTAGACCTATCTTGGTTTCGTTTATTGTTGGTGATGATGTTTTTGTTTCTTTATATTATTTCATTTTACTTCCTTGTTCTTGTTGTTGTTGTTGTTGTTGTTTGGGGTTGTTTATTTTTTTATTATTAATTTTTTTTTTTTGGGGGGGCTGCTATTTCCTAAAAAGGGCGAGGGCTGGATGAAGAAAGGCATGTGCATGCTGAATCTGTTACCCTTGGAAAATAAAGATTATTCATTCATTCATTCATTCATTCATTCATTCATTCATTCATTCATTCATAATTATATTCTCTCTCTCTCTCTCTCTCTCTCTCTCTCTCTCTCTCTCTCTCTCTCTCTCTCTCTCTCTCTCTCTCTCTCTCTCTCTCTC
>CM060318.1:86570801-86579612 GCA_030674155.1 Stramonita haemastoma | reverse complement strand
TCTCCATCCCCACCTCTCTCTCTCTCACTAGGTCCCTTTATTTTTGTAAATTCCTCTGACTCTGTTTCTGTCTCTGATTCTGCCTGTCTATCTGTCTTTCTGTCTTTTTCTCAGTGAGAGTGAGTGTGAGACTGTGTGTGTGTGTGTGTGTGTGAGAGAGAGAGAGAACGAACGAACGAACGAACGAACGAACGAATTTTATTTGACAAAAGCTACAAGCCCATCAGTCAAAGGGGGTTAATAAAACATGAATAATAACTCGAAATCCAGACAAATATCAACAACTATTTTTAGTTATTACTTATAGAATCTATTTGGTTCATAGTCTGCTTGCGTTTTTCTAAAGCCTGAGTTACATATATTGCTAAAGATATCATCTCGGACATATTATTTGAAGTTAACACTTTTTGTACACGACTAGTGGACCTGTTGGTTGGGTTTGACAAAAAAGTAACTTTTTGACGAATTTCTTTGTAAGCTCGACATGTAAACAAAAAGTGCAATTCGTCTTCTTCTTCTTCTCCACATGCTGGACATGGTTTAATGTCTGTCTCCTCTGTAATATACCATTGTCTACAGTTCAATAGACCACATAATCTCAGTCGAAATTTCAGTAGATTGCTTCGAAGCCTCTTATTAGTTAACGATACCAAATATTGTTCTGGACCAAACGCATCTTTAAATGAGCTATACCAATGGTATTTTTCACTCGACATTAACTTTTCGTGCCAGTTTTGATGGAAACATGAAATAAGTCTATCTTTCAATTCTCTAACAAACATTTCTTCATAACCTACCCCCTGGCATAGCCAAACAATACCAAATCCATTTATCGTCAAAAGATCTTTTACTTTAGTTGCCCAGTTTACTTTACCATTATTGTGTTGTATAAGTAACATCTCGTATGCTTGTCTGTTTATTCTGGACATAGGCAGCTTGATAAGTTTTAACCAGTATTTAACGCATTTCGTTATGGTTCTAATGTACAATGGATATCTACCCGTTTCGCCATATATAAGTGTATTTGATGCATATAATGGGATACATAAAAACTTTTTCATTGCGAAAGTGTGCACTTTTTCAATCTGGGTAGTATCTTCTAAACCCCATACCTCTGCTGCATACGTCAGGGCAGGTTCAATTTGAGCATCAAACAGTTTCCAAAATAGAGTGTAATCAGCAGAAGCTAACCGTCTCATTGATTTGATAATTTGCATAACTCCATTTTTGGATTTTTGGCACATCATGTCAAACATAGAGCTAATGCACAATTTTGTTGAAAATGTTACTCCTAGGTACTTGTAGTTATTTGTTACTTTAAGTTTTTGGTCCCCATAAGTCCATTTTTCTCTCACTCCCAAGTAGCCTCCCATTCTAAATACCATAACCATCGTTTTTTTCTGAATTTACTGTGAGACAAAGACGATCTGCTTCTGCTTTTAATTTGTTCAGTTGATTTTGCAGTCCTATAGGTGTGCTGGACAAAAGAATGACGTCATCTGCGAAAAGTAACAGGAATAATTCGACTGCACCTGGGATCATTTGTATTCCATGTTTTCCCGATTGTGCAACTTCTATGGCTAGCTCGTTTATAAAAATTGAAAACATTAATGGACTTAACAAACAACCTTGATTAACACCTCTGGGACAGTCAAAGTAATCTGTGTAAGAACATCTATTCCGTACACACGCGGTAACCGATGAATAGATACCCTTTATGGCCCTGTACATTTTCCCCTCAATTCCTGATTTCTTAAGTATAAACCATAGTACGTTCCTATCTATGGAATCGAACGCTTTTCTGAAATCTATGAATGCAACATACAACTTAGCATGCTTCTGTAAATATTTCTGCACAAGCCCATAGAGAGTAAAAATATGATCAACTGTGCTATATCCCTGTCGAAAGCCTGCTTGCTCTTCTATGATTTTTTCATTGGTTTCTACTATCTCTGTGTGTGTGTGTGTGTGTGGGAGAAGAGAGATGAAGAGATGAGAGAGAGAGAGAGGAGAGAGAGAGGAGAGAGAGAGAGAGAGGAGAGAGAGAGAGAGAGAGAGGAGAGAGAGAGAGAGAGAGAGAGAGGAGAGAGAGAGAGAGAGAGAGAGAGAGAGAGAGAGAGAGGGAGAGGACAGAGAGAAGGAGAGAGAGAGACAGGGAGAAGGAGAGAGAGTTAGACAGACAGACAGACAGACAGACACACAGACACACAGACACACAGACACACAGACACACAGACACACAGACACACAGACACACAGACACATACACAGACACACGGACACACAGACAAACAGGCAAACCGAAACATTTTTAGTGCCTCTAAGATTTGATAGCCCCACAGCCAAAGGGACAACCAAACTCACAAATGCACCGAAGGAAACATGACTGACAAATAAACATTCAATCACACCAATAAAAAGGGACATAACGCCGATCATTGGACAGAGACAGAGAGAAAAAAGATCGAACAATGGACAGAAATACTGGCATAGAAAGAAAAGAGACAGGCAGATCGAAGGAAAATAAAAGAGACATGGAGAGACAGACAAGGCAAGGCAAGGCAAGGCAAGGCAAGGCAAGGCAAGGCAAATTCTTTTATTCGAGGATAACAGATAAGCCTCGAGTGCTTTTTTACATCCAGTCCCTGACCTTTTCAGGGATAACATCAAGATAAAGACACTAAACAGTAAAACTATAGGCAGTATCAAACAACATAAAAGAATAAGATGGAGAGAGAGAGAGAGAGAGGGAAATAACGAGACAGAGACAGAGAGACAGAGAAATAAAGAGACAGAGACAGAAAGACAGAGAGAAACAGCGAAAAACACCGAAATATAGAGACAGACATATTAACAGACAGATAAACATACAGATAGATAGACATAATTACGTGTGATTGTGTGAGTGATCGTGTGTGATTGCGTGTGTGATTGTGTGTGATTTTGTGTGTGTGTGTGTGTGTGTGTGTGTGGAGAGAGAGAGAGAGAGAGAGAGAGAGAGAGAGAGAGAGAGAGAGAGAGAGAGAGAGAGAGAGAGAGGGGAGAGAGAGAGAGAGAGAGAGAGAGAGGGAGAGAGAGAGAGAGAGAGAGAGACAGACAGACAGACAGACAGACAGACAGACAGACAGACAGACAGACAGACAGACAGACAGACAGAGACAGACAGACAGACAGACAGACAGAGACAGAGACAGAGACAGACAGACAGAGACAGACAGACAGACAGACAGACAGAGACAGAGACAGAAACAGAAACAGAAACAGAAACAGAAACAGAGAGAGTAGAGACAGAGGGAGAAAATGACAGACGACAGATAGAAAGACGACAATGGTACAGAAAGACAGACAGATAGACAGACAGACAAACAGACATAATTATTTGTTTTCAGAGTTGCTTTCTATATTCAATATTCGATTTGAGGCACACGAGCAATAACAAAAATGTATCAACAGTTCTATAAGGAGTGTACATACACGGAAACAAATAGCGAAACATCATGTTTCATAACAGAATCTTACATATGATTCAGAGCATTCACAATCTGTCCATGAAGTATAAACCTTTTAAACCCCTGACAAACACGGCATGCATCTGTGTCGGTCAGGACTGAGTGAGGGGCACTTCTGGGCAGGAAGAGTAGACATTTCCCTCAGAAAGCCTCTAACCCAAACAAAATACGAAGACAATAGAGAGTTTTCCCGATCAGGCATACACATTATGATCCATATGTAACTTTGGGGACAGGATAGCTCAGTGGTCAGAGCCCTCACTTTTCCCCAGCTAAGGTTAAGCAACATCGAGCGTGGTTACCAAGTGGACGAGTGACCGTTTGCGCGCCTTGGTTTCAATACAGTTCCCCAATTCACCCAGCTGTAAAATGGGTACCTTCCTTCTTTAGGGTCAGGGGAGGTAAAGCAGTGAGGTAGAGAAGATGGGCGCCGCCCTCAATATGCTGACCCCTAGAGAAGCTGAGGTCTCTGACGCCCCGCCCTCCTACGACCACATAGGTTATGGGACACCTTTACATTTTAACTTGATCTAAATGTAATGACTTTTCTGTCAACTCCATCGAGGACGGTTGGGATGACACTACAGTACTATTTTCCAACGGTAATGAATACAGCCTATCAAAGACATCATGTGATCAGGAGAGTTGGCGTGTTCACCAACCCACACAGTCACTGTCTCTTCTCATGTAAACCTGTTTTACTTTTCTCAGGGCAAAAAAGTGTTTTTTGTAACACTTGATATATCTGGGTGTGTGGTGACACTTGTGAAATGTGAGACATGGCTGTAACCTTTTAGTGGGAAATGCAAAACCTACAAATCGTTTTGGACGCAGCTAGAGTGAGAGAGAGAGAGAGAGAGAGGAGAGAGAGAGAGAGAGAGAGAGAGAGAGAGAGAGAGAGAGAGGAGAGAGAGGAGAGAGAGAGAGAGAGAGAGAGGAAGAGAGAGAGAGAGATCTCACTTATTGACATATGTTCACAACTAAAACATGTAACACTTTTTGATATAAAAAAATATATCAAGAGAGAGAGACTGAGACACACAGAGAGAGAGACAAAGACAGAGAGATCTGTTGCATTACTTACAGTGTAAAGGCAGAATCTAAAAGTAGCCCTAAACTGACTCCTGTCAGAAAGAGCAATGGTTCTCTCCTGTTAAGTACATACAAGACAGAACGCCGCCCGTGTAACGCTCCTGTCACTTATCATGCCTCATTGGAACCCAGTCTCTTTTGGCCTCTGTCTTCTGTCTGATAAAAGCCGGTGTGGGGACCATGTTTCTTAACGACTGGCTTCCAGCGCAATCTCTTCCTTTCCTCCAAACCAGTTTCCCCATTCAGTGTCACTGGTTCGTGCATGGAGAAAGCAATTCCCTTCACATGACAGAACCAGATCACATTGATCTTTTCTTCCAGTCAGTGCCACACAAAAAACAACAGGAAAAAGTATTCTCGGTTTTGTCTTGTCTTTTGCTATTTTTTGCTATCAGTCATCCTGTCTGCTCGTTTGGCTCTCTTCTCTCTAGTTTCTCTGTCTGTCTCTGTCTCTTTCTCTTTCTCTGTCTCTGTCTCTCTCTGTCTCTCTCTCTCTGTATCTATCTCTGTATCTATCTCTGACTCTCTCTCTGTCTCTGTATATCTCTCTCTATCTCTGGGCGGTCACGAGAAGTGAAGCGGACAGGGCGTACATTTTCTGCGAGCAGCAGTAAAACTAGAAATTCATTCAAAAAATTAATGCCAGTTACTGGACTTCCAGTGGCTGTGGAGAGGACCTTAGGCGCCCTGCTGACCGACAATGCAGTTTCCAGCTGGAAAGTGGCAGGAGAAGGGGACAGCGTGGTTTTTGTCTTGTGACTGAAACCAGTGGACACAACAGTGTCAACCAACATGGCGGATCCAACAGTGAATCGCAGCACACAAGCACAGTACTACAGGAAAAAATCGTTTTCTCAAAGACGACGAGATGTTGAGCGCTCTCGAAAGCATAAAGAGAAGCAGGCAAGTGTTGTGTGTGAAAGTGACTGTGTCCTCAGTGCCTCGAGTCTGCCTGACAGTGGAGTAGAACAGGGGAATACAGCATGTGTAGATACACATGGAATAGACCTACCAACAACACACACACAGGACATCAACACAAAAACATCAGTTAAGTTGCCATCATTGGTTGATTTAGAACCTCCCTGTATGTCTGATTGTAGTGACTGTGCTGATATGTGTGTTTTGCAGCCTGAGGTGAACGATGATAATATTGTTGGTGCATTCGACACAAGAAATGTCAAACAGTACGTGGCTACTCTAACTGATAGATCCATACAGAGAAGGCTAAGAGACAGACAAAGAAATACACACTTTAGAAAATCCGTGCTACATCATTCAGACGGTGAAGATATTGTGACATGTGAGTCAGACAACATTGTGATCCAGTGCACATGCCAACCAGACACTGAGCCAGTATGTGTGTACTGGTTTGTCAAACAGCAAGAGAAAAACATGCTAAAAGAGGAACGTGTCAAACTCGCCAGTTTGCCGAATGGGAAGCTATCCAGAACACACTACACACGGAGACCCTATCGTGTGCTTCAAGGGACTTAGCGACACTTAGAGACCTATTACAGCAGTCTCTTGGCTAGGCCTAGCCTAGACCTAAGGGTGTGTGTGTGACTAAGACTGGACGAAAGAAAGGCTCGGAATGCCGTAACATATCTGGACAGTAAAGAGTTTGTGTCTCGATGTACATTACTAATCAATGCTGTGGTTTCCATGGCTTGGAGTAGCGTAGTGTGTCAGCTTAAAGCAATTATCGTTATCGTTATTCGGCAACTCCCTTCATGTATGGGCCAATGGCCTTTTTTCATGAATAAACCTTTCGAGTTCGAGTTCGAGTTCTCTCTATCTCTGTATCTCTCTATCTCTGTTTCTCTCTCTCTCTGTCTGTCTCTCTCTCTCTCTCTGTCTCTCTCTGTCTGTCTCTATCTGTCTGTCTCTGTCTCTCTCTATGTCTCTGTCTCTCTCTGTCTCTCTCTCTCTCTGTCCCTCTCTCTCTCTGTCTCTGTCTGTCTGTCTGTCTCTGTCCTTTGGTTTACCTTTATTTGAGTGTTTGGCCAGTAAAGATGCTAAGTGTTTCGTTGTTATACAAGAAACGCTTTTACTGTGGCAATGTTGTTTTTTTGCAATAACTACAAAACGGTTGTTTAAAGTGATAGTTATACTCCAATGACTTGAAATTCCTCTGACCCATTTTCAGCATTACATAGACTGGAGAATGTTGTATTGGACCCAAAATTCTATTTTGGTAAAACGTATTTTCAGTTGAATGGAGCATTGGCTTTGCTGTTTGCTGGCCACTGACTATAATAGGCCATTGTGTGCCGGTGGGAACGGATGACAGAATTGACAAAAATGCATACACACTGGGACTGGATTAAAAAAGAACACGAGTGCTTATTCAATTATCCTCGAAATGAAAGAATGAAATTAATGCTGGCATGAAGTAAGCATTTTGCTGTTGACTGCATTAAAATATGAAGCAAATCGCAGGTGTTTTGTTATGAAGGTTTGCAAGTGTCAAAAAGTCATCTTCGTGCTACATCTCATACATCCAGCTCTCGTTGACTACCTCTATCTTTTCTTTTCTTTCTAAGAGGAAAACATGGTTTTGTGCTGAAAGCTCTTGACAGCTTTGGCCTTAAGCTAGCCACTTCATTTCCTCTTTAGATTGCGTCTTTAGCTTCAGATGTCAGTCCGCAAAGTGTCTTTGATAAATCAATGCTGCTAATTAATGGGTTTTCGCTGAATTGAAATCTAAACTACGCAATTAGTGGCCATCATCCCACAGCACCCAAACCGCCTTGAACGTCATTTCTTTGCACCCAAACTCCCATTTCCTCTTCTCTATAAGCACCTCATTATCCTTGAACTTTCTCTGAGTCAGGTTCTCAAGATGACAAGTAATTAAATGCAGCTCCTAAAAAGTAAATCAACATTAAACAGTTAATTAAAGCCTTGAAAACATGTAATGTGTTCAACAATTGCAAAATGGAATAAAGCTTTCATGAATATCATCTACATAGGTGACTTTACCATTGGAGCAGTGTTTACCATGCCAGGGACAGAATTTCTCATACCACATCAACTGATCTTCTTATGTGAAGGACATATAGTTACCATCCACACCACTTCACACAATGGAAAATTGTGCCAGAAAACAGAGTGTGGTGAAGCTGTGAAGTGTTGAAGCTCTTCTGCAACCACTGTCCGTTTTCTTTCTTTTTGCGATGAATTTCATACGAGTACAAAACTTGGCTTATGGTTAGATTTGAATTTTGCATCACATGATCAAGATTTTTTGTTTGTACAGGAATGAAGAAAACACATTCCTTTGACAGGACTGAATATAGAAACCTTTCACATCTTCCCCTATATCACCGCGGGAACTAGCACTGGCAAACAATTTTGCAATGACATTAACACTTCCACTAGATATTTGTCGGTTATGTTATGATCATTAATTTTTATTTCAATTTATACCACTTTATGTTACAGCAGTTTTCTATGCATGAAATTCGGGCTGTTCTCTCCCGGGGAGAGCGCGTCGCTGCAAGTGCAGCCCACCCATTGTTTTTCTTCTTTTTCCTTTTTCATGTCTGCAAGTGTATTTGATTCTGTATCAGAGTGTGTTTTTTCAACAGAATTTTGCCAGGGACAACTCTTTTGTTGTCGTGGGTTCTTTTACGTGCAATACACATTGATGTGTAACACACGAGACCTCGGTTTATCGTCTGATCCAAAAGACTAGCACCCATACAACCACTCAGGGTCTAATGGATGGAGAAAAGTTTCGGGCCCAAACGGGATTCAAACCAACGCACACTCCGACCCGGGCTTTTCGCTTTCTAGGTAGGCGCGATACCTCTAGACCACGATGCACCTTTATGATCACCGCTACTGTGATCATCGACAGTCATAACCCTGGCACTTCACCCAATGTCCATGTTTACCAGGCTGAACCACCACACCCCTTCATCCTGATGATTTGCCTGCTGCCAGTCCAGCTATACCCATCACAAAAAACACTAAACTGGACGCATCATAGCCTAATCAATCACACACACACACACGCTTGCGCGTGCACGCGCACGCACGCACGCACGCACGCACACGTTAAATTCTGTTCCGCTTTTCGTAAGAGTAGGCCATCGTGTGGCGGTGGGACAGATGACAAGATTTACAAAACTGCATACACACGGGGAACGGATAAAAAAGCACATGGTTGCTTATTCTGTTATCCTCGATATAAAAGAATAAA
>CM060318.1:86558301-86568301 GCA_030674155.1 Stramonita haemastoma | reverse complement strand
CACACACACACACACACACACACACACACACACACACCACACACACACACACACACACCACACACACACACACACACACCACGCACACACACACACGCATATACACACGCGCGCGCGCACACACATACATAAACACACACACACACACACACACCACACACACACACACACACACACACACACACACACACACACACACACACACACACACACACACCCACACCACCACACGGCACAACACACACACACACTCAACGCGAAAAACCCCAAGCATACAGAACAAGCATTCATTTGTTTTGATTACCGCTATAGGTCCATTTTTCATTGAGAAATGTCCAGTTTTTAGAATAAACAAAAGCAAAGCTGAAATTATGATTCACAAACATCTGAAAACAGCAGCCATTAAACTACCCTGGTCCTAACAATCCAATATTCATCACAATTTAACCGTGAAATCCAATTAGTTCACAACAAATTCATAACTGTGTCGATTGCAACCGCAGTAAAATCCTAGCCCTCGTTAAAACATTGGTAAACATTGATGGAGAGTGTTTAACAAACCCCAACATAATGTTTCGCTGACATATTCCGACAATAAATTAGCCAGTTAAGATCAGTCATGCGATTCGCGATTTGAAAACTGGAAATAATCTCTTGTCTGCCTGTCTGTTTCTTTGTCTGTCTGTTTGTTGTTGTCTGTTTGTTGTCTGTTTTCTCTCTCTCTTCTCTCTCTCTCTCTCTCTCTCTCTCTCTCTCTCTCTCTCTCTCTCTCTCTCTCTCTCTCTTCTTTTCTCTCTCTGTGATTTTTTGCTTGTCCAATAAACGGATCAAATGACATGCTATGAGCCTTTGTGGACACTTCTGTTGTCGTTAAAACCTGTAATTAAATTTTGGGTATGATGAATTGAATGTCACTAGAATAATTGTTATGACGTTTAATAACTGCAAAATCGTCCATGATCATTTCCGCATCACAGATACGTGTTTGACATTCTAATAGTGTCCTGCTGGTTTTGCTATCAAGCAGTGCTGGATATTACAGCATAAACTGCTCACTGGGATATCTTGGGCAAACCTTGAAGCTAACAATTACCCGAAACGACACTGCTCGTTATATATATATGTATATATATATATATATATATATATATATATATATATATATTATATATATTATATATTATGCAAGAGACAGAAGACAGACAGAGAGAGACAGAGAAGAGAAGAACAAGACAGACAGACAGAAAACAGAAGACAGACACAGACAGACAGACAGATAGACAGACAGACAGACACACAGACACACAGACACAGCAGACACACAGACACAGACAGACACATACAGGACAGACAGACGATTTCATTTCTATACCGATGGGTCTGTTCTAAATACTAATGAGACAGGTGCAGCTTTCATTATCCCATCATTGAAAGTAGAATGATCTTTCAACCTGGGAAAAAATAAATCTATATTTAAAGCTGAGCAAACTGCCATTCTGTTGGCATTATACCATGTACTTGACTTCTCTAAAAACATATTCAACATCCTTTTGTGTGTCGATTCTAAATCGATTTTGCGTGCTTTAAACAATCTATTTCTAAAGTAAGAAAAGACCTCATCATTGAAATCAGGCATCTGGTACACTTTTTGATTTTAAGAGGTAGCACTATTACTTTCTGTTGGGTTCCCTCACATACTGGTATCTATTTTAATGAAAAAGTTGACTGCCTTGCAAAGTTTGGAGCCAGGTGTAAAAATAATTCTTGTGAAATAAATGTTGCCTTATCTCTGCATGAGGGATACAACTTGCTACAAAACACTTGTGGAAGCATTCAGAAAGAAGATAAATGAGTCTGGCTATTGTCTGTATAATAGCCGCACAAGCAATGTGATAGATTTTCAAATGCTTTAGTATGTAACAAAGTTTCTGGTGGGTATAATCGGAGAAAAGTGTCATCCCTCATTTACAGATTTAAACTAAACGCTTCAGGACAAAATACGTGAAAGATGTAAACTGTATTTGTGGTGAAAAGATTACAAATAGTCATGTCATTTTTAATTGTGGACATATAAAAACATTTTAACCTGCTGTACCTAGTTTGTCACTGGATCAGATTTTGTCTAAACCTTCGTTGCTGTTGGACATTGTGTTAGCGTTTAAAAGAAGTCCAATAATCCAGTTTTTGTAGTGTTGGATTAGTTTTTATTTCAGCACTGTTAAATGGCATTTTTCAGTTTATTTTTAACTCTTTATTGTCAGGGTTGTTTTTTTGGTCTAAAATCACTAAATGTGAATAGACGTTAAACTGAAGATGCATACATACATACAGACAGACAGACACAGACAAAGACGTATAGACAGACAAACAGACAGATAGACAGACAGACAATCAGACAGACAGACAGACAATCAGACAGACAGACAGACAGAGACAGGCAGACAGACAGACAGGGGGGAGGGGAGATGTGAGAATGCAAGAGTAGGCAAAGGGCGTAATCTCTGTCAAGTAGCGCCATGGCTGTTTTCAGTTCACTACATGCTAGTACAACCAGCATCGTGACGCTCCGTCCTGTGGTTACACACAAGGGTTAGAATCTGATATTTTTCCCTCTATTTTTATATTACTATCGTCAACGAATGGACAGTCCTAGAACTCTGCCAAATTTTGAGAAAGGCAGAACAGAGAGAGGAATGGAGGGAACTGGTTGTCAAGTCTTCAAGGGTGCCACCACGGTGCGACTAAGGGATAGATAATAAAATTAATTGCATTTGCACAGCACGTACTAAGGCACCCACAAAGCCACTTAGACTAGCCCCTGACTAAAATTGAAACCATACGCACAATAATGTGGTAGGTTTTAACTTAAAAACACAAAATTTTCAGCAACACTGTACCCCCTCAGTCCTTTGTCGTCTGCTAGCTTCCTCCCACAATGCGCACGCTCAGGGTCACAGTGCAGGAACACAAGCAATCTTTTTGATGATCATGTCCTCCTTTTTCATCCTCGCCCCGTTGTTAATCTATGGTCTCAACTCCCAAAAAAAACGTACACAGTGCACTTTTTTATACTTTAGAAATCTGTGAAAATCAGCAGTCAAGTTTCTGACCGGCACTCTATGGAAGATACCACTCCTTGACCCTGCAAGTTAACCCACACGTGTAACCGTTATTACGCCTCACTGGAACCCTGCCTCTTTCTTCTCATTAATCCTGTCTGATGGAGGCTTGTGTGTGGACCATGTTTCCTTCCGACTGATTTGCCCCCCCCCCTCCCCCACATCCCTCTCCATCCCCTCCCCGTCACACACACCTCCACTGCAATCTATTCCTTTTCTCCCAAATGCCTCAGTCTCCCATCCTCTGTCACTGGCCCGTGCATAGCGATGCTTTTCAGTTCACATGGCAAGCCACAAGCACATTGATCTTTTCTTCTTGTCTTAAAAGAAAAACACACATGCTTGCTCTTGTCTTTCTCCTACCCTTGCCATTTGGCTGTTGTCAGTCTGTCTGTCTGTTTGTTGGTCTATTTGACTGTCTTTTTGTTTGACAGATTTTTGTCTTATTTTGTCTGTCGTTTGGCTTTTTTGTATCACTCTTTTTTTCTTATGACCAGTGCCTGTATGTGTTTGTTGATTTTTTCCTCACTGAAGTAGCTGTTTGAAGTAGTACTCATTTGCCAATGATTTAAACTTTATATATTTTTTTCTCTCTTGTTTGGTAATGTTCAGACTGTAAATGTTATGATATAAACTGAATTTGGATGCTCAGTTTGTTGACACTATTAAATATTTTGATCATTTTCCCCGACACCAAGTTTTGTCTCTGGTCCTCAGTCTTTTGTGCTTTAAAAGAATTATACATTCGTTCATTCATTCATTTGTTCATTCATTTATACATTTATTCACTCATTAATTGATTGATTTATTAATTGATTGATTGATTGATTGATTGATAAATTACTCAATTATTCATTCATGAGTTCATTCATTCATTCATTCATACTTCTATTCACTCATTCATTTATTCGTATATTTATCTAGTTTGTCTTTTCATACTTCATTCCTTCACTCATACAGTATTCACGGAAACTATGCACCAGGAGTCCCCAGCTCTGTGTATTGGGTGGTGTGTCAGGTAAGCCTCTTTATGTCCCAGTTCCTTCCCCAGTGCTCGTCACCTAGCAGTGCAGGTACAGTGTGACCCCAGCTTTCATCAGAAGAGCTTCACACACGCCCCCAGCTGTGGGGGGCAGCGGCAGTCAGTGCTGAACACTCTCCACAGCTCTGCCCTGAAACAGCCACACCCATCTCCTTCCCCATCATATCTTCAACCCTCACCCTGGAGTATGTAAAGCATTATTTTCTATAGATAAATACCTTAGAATGATGTTTTTGCTTTCAAATTGAATGTGTCACGGGCTGGTGTCTGCAATTGAAGACACTGGAAACCCTACTTTCCTTCCTTTGCACCCCTTCTTTATCAGCTATTTTAGAAAAAACGCCACTGGGTGGAAGCCCATGTGCCTTCAAGACAAAAGGGCATTAATTTAATCCAAACAAAATTGATCTCAAACCTAACAGGTATACAATTTTATCAAAACGATCTTACACTGGATGAACACATGTATCCATTTCATTACAAACTACTGTAAAATAGAAGTTGAGGATTATTTTCTACGCTCATGACAAAATCTAGTAAAAACTGCTACACGGCAACACACCGGTATGGCCTCTGTGGTCGGCGGGGCAATAAACAACAAGATTGGACTGGTCAGCAAGAGTTGTACAAGTGACAGAGTATTGGCAAAATGCCGAAACTCCTCTGGTACAATTGTCTTCTCTTACTTCCTACCACAGGCACTTTATGTGAAGAAAAAAATCGGGCTAAGAAAGAGGTTTCAGTTACGCTTTATGTGACTTAGATTTTGTTTGCTTTGAAATAACAACAAGGAAAAGAAAACCCAATCCATTCTTTGTACAAGGCTCCGCATGATCAACTTTCTCTCGATTGATCTTCCACCTTATAAGGGGAGAGAACACAGGGTGTACTATCTCTCCCAGACATCAGCACTACCGCCAACAGTTCCTATTGACCCACACTAAATAAAGCCACTGATCCCTCCCCGCCATGCCTCCCTCATCCAGTGTGAAGGTCAGCAGTCTGACTCCTCACCACTTCCCTCCTGAACCAGTTCTTCTGCCGCTGCTGCTGCAGCCAAATCAAGGTAAACTCGGCCACAAGGGCCCAGCGAGGAAGCAAACACAGACCAATCCATCACTGGCACCACCGCAAACACCTCGTCTGCAAACCACACAAACACCGCTTCTTCCTCAATCGCCCAAGAACAGCACAGAAAACAAGGCAAAGCCATAAGCAGTCAAACAGCCAGACCAAACAGAAATTACCGGCTCTATCCGCTTACGCTAATAAGGTTGAAATAAATATTCTGTGTGTTCCTGTGTCCGTCACTGGTGTGTTGTCTGTCCCTCACAGCCAGGCTGCTGTGTGTGCTCTGCCATCGTACAGGTGGCTGAGACAACGCTTTGTCTACTACAACAAAGAAGTTAGCAGCCTTGCTTAGGATGGTACTAAAACATACGATTCCTTCTCTGTCTGTCTGTGTCTTTCTGTCTGTTGTCTTGTCTGTCTGTCTGTTCTTCTGTCTTCTTCCTTTTGCTTCTTTTAGTCCTCTTGTCTTGTCTTGCTCTTGTCTGTGTCTCTGTCTCTGTCTATATGCCGGGCTTGTTCTTCTCTGCACACTGCTATCTTTGATGTCTCTATAAGTCTGCATAAACTTACATTCTCTAGATCACATTTCCTACTCCTCCTCCATTTGTTTCTTTCAGTGCGCACGCGTGTTCATGGGGTAATTATTGCCATCAAGCATTGTGGTGAGATGTACCTAGCATATTATATTATATAATTATATATAATCTATAATGAGTACTATGTTATATTTATTAAGTACACAATTATTAAATAATATATATTAATATGTTGGTATTGTTGACGAGCGGATATGGGATGAGCCACCGGAACAGACAGAGAGAGAAGGAAAGAGGTGAAAGAAGGAAGATGAGAGAGAAAGGATAGAGAGATAGTGAGAGATGGATGGTGTAGAGAGAAGGGGGATGAGAGAGAGAGAGAGAGAGAGAGAGAGAGAGAGAGAGAGAGAGAGGGGAGAGAGAGAGAGAGAGAGAGAGAGAGAGAGAGAGAGAGAGAGAGAGAAGAGAGAGGAGAGGAGAGAGAGAGAGAGAGAGAGGAGAAGAGAGAGAGAGAGAGAGAACATCGCTAATAACACAAACCCAAAGCTGAGTCTCTTTAATGCTGACAACATTGCAGGGAGGGGGGGGGGTTGGAGAGAAGCTGTCTGTCTGGCTGGGGAGAGATGCAGGTGCACTTCAAGGAAGACTAGCACACAGCCCTTCCGTCACAAACCTGTTAGTCAGGCAAAATGGCGAGAAAATTAGTTACCTTTCTCATCTCATCAATCATCAGACAATGTGAAGAAGAAAGTTTGGAGTTATGTGAGGGTGCAGACCGGATTTTATGCTGCCTTAGTTGTGTTGGGGTTTGTCATCCATTCCAGGCCCTGACTGTGATGAGCTGAAGGCATAAAGTGTCTGCTGTCCTCACACAGTGATTGTGGGGAGACCATTTCTTCCGGCAGATGCCCACTCCGTCTGGCTGCTGGCTGCAGCTAATGCTGTTATATGGGCAAGGGTGGGACCAGGGGTGGCCCTAGCACCCATGGTGCAGCACAGTAGGCTACAACAGTGTGCTGAAATATTGGTCAGTCTATATACTGTTCCCCCTAGAAGTTTTACGCAACATACTGTTACAAAGAAACAGGGACAGTGGACGGGATAGCTCAGTGGTCAGGGCACTTCCTTTCCCCAAGCTAATGTTAAGCAGTGTTGAGCGTGGTTACCTACCTGTTGGATGGGCGATCGTTTGCGCGCCATGGCTTCAGTACAGTCCCCCAGTCTACCCAGCTGTAAATAGGTACCTGCCCTCTTTAGGGTCAGGGAAGGTAAAGCAGCGAGTGAGAGGAGATGGGCGCAGCCCTCAATATGCTGGCCCTAGAGAAGCTGAGGTTTTTGATACCTTAATCCCCTATGACCACATAGGTCTTGGGACACCTTTACCTTTACTTTACTATATTTTTTCAGCTAGCAGCTTTACGCAACATACTGTTACAAATGAAATAGAATGGGCGAATCCCTTTGGATATTCGACACTATCTCTGTCCAAATGGCCCAGAGCAAAAAGTGGTATTGTCAGTTATTGATGTCGAAGGATACCAAGTCCTATTTCGAGATCTAATAAACGTTTTACCTGTCTTCCCAGTCCGTGGCTTCGAGCAAAATTCATTAGGACACCCCTTTAATAAAGATATTGTATTGTCCTCAACTCACAGTCCTATTATCAGATGCCTATGGTACATTGAAGTTTGTATTAGTTTGTGGGAATTGGAAAGCTACAGTTTTAGCTGTTATTTCTTTTCAAAGTTTCCTATTTTCGTGTAATCCTATTTATTTTTATCTATTGCCGATAATTAGCCTTGAACACCTACCACCCCTGCCCACAAACACATAGATACATCCACACATACATATACACCTTCCCTTCTGATATCAATATTTAGCAGAAGGACGTTAAACTAAAGAAACTACTACTACTACTACTACTACTACTATACTACTACTACTACTACTACACGCACACACTCCCACGCTTCCCCTACTCTCTCTCTCTCTCTCTCTCTCTCTCTCTCTCTCTCTCTCTCTCACACACACACACACACACACACACACACACACACACACACACACAGAACCGCAGGGAGAAAATACAATATTTGTACTAAATAAGTGCCTGATGGCCCTATGGACCACATCCTCACCATTCCCCCTCTTCCCCACCCCCCCTACTCACCCCCTTCACATTAAATATTCACAAAATGACTGTAGAACGTGACTGTTTGTGGATGACAGACACGTTGTCACAGGTCTGGAACCAGGAAACGAACATACCCCCCAGTTTGTGACAATCAGCGCTGATCAGGTCTGAGTAAATTAAAATTGAAAAAAAGTTGGGAGGAAAAAGCAGACACAAAATTGAACAACAATAGCAACAAAGCACTCACTCACACACACACACACACACACACACACACACACACACACGTACACACAATACGTACACACACACACACACACACACACACACACACACACACACACACACACACACGCGCCACACACACACACACACACACCACACACACACACACACACACACACACACACACACACACATACACACAGTGAAAATACGTTATTTGTAGTGACTATGGTCCTAATGTCCTTAGGGACCCTCCTCACGCCTAGACACCCAGCATGTCACGGCCCCAGTGTGGAGCGTGACAGTTTGCTGGTGACAGACACGTTGACAAAGGTCTGGAGCTCCGGATGTTGACACACCGGCAATGGCCATCTGTCAACAACCACAACATCATTAGGTAAATAAAGAACGTGAAGAAAAAAGACAAATTAAACAACAAAACCAACAACAGTGAAAAACAAACCCAGTTTCTACCCGCAAAAACGCACACAGATGTATGTAGCTTGCGTTTATTCATTCATTTTATTTATGAAGTATTCTCGCCGCAAGAGCAACGCAAGTCATGTTTTTGTTTTTTATCCTGTCTGCAACTGTACATGTATTTTGCTCCCCTATCAGAGTTGCTTTTTTCGGCTGAATTTTGCCAGGAACAACTGTCTTCTTACCGTGGATTCTTTTACGCGCGCCAGATAATTATGTATAACACAAAGGGACCTTGGTTTATCGTCTCGTCAAAACATCTTGCACCCAGACCATTACTCGTGGTCTAAGGGATGGGGGAAAAGTTTTCGGTGAAAACGGGGCTTGAATCCCCGCACACATCTGACCCAGACTTTTCGCTTTCTAGGCAGGCGCGTTACCTCTAGACCACCATTCTACTTTAGGAAGAATACCGAAAAACGAAAGAGATGAACAAATAAAATGCCTACAACTGGATCCAACTGAACATGTAATTAAAAAAAAAAAACCCAAACAAAACACAACTTGCGTTGTAATAGGTCAGATATTGTCTCCCATCTTTGTGTCAACATATTTCTGATATGCCTCTTTTACCGAGACACTTACACATGCTATCAGCACAGAGAGCTATGAAAGAAGAGCCATCACAAGCCTTCCCTCTGCTGATGACAGTGATCACCTGTCAGGCATGGTGCAAGATACTGCTAAGTTTGTTGAAAGATGGGCTGTAATATTAACGAAGCGTGGCATAGAAATCAATGCCGAGATGATAGATTGTTCTTAGAAATAGGAAAATAAAAACGTGTATCTATAGTGGGCTATTTTCTTTAAGAAATAAAATAAATGCTGTCAAGCTCATACGTACACACACAGTTATCATCAATGACTTTGCACTAAACCGGAAAAAAAACTTGCTACATAGACGATTGCATGTATTTTGATTATTTTCAAACCCCCTTCCCATTGTGCATCATTCTGTTTGTCACTGGCATAAAGAGACACATAAGACACGTATTGAAATTATTTCCCACATGTTGAACTCTTCAATCAGGAATTGCACTGAAATCACTTACCCTACCTTTATGATGCATCCATAAATAGATGAAAGTTAGGATAACAAGGTTAGGCAGAGAGCTGCCCTATTCTACACAGCTGTGTGGCTGTGTGGCTGCGGATGGATCCGTGGTCTAGAGGTAACGCGCCTGCCTACAAAGCGAAAAGTCTGGGTCGGAATGAACGGTGCTTTGAATTCCGGTTGGGCTCAAAATTTCCCCCCCATACATTAGACTATGATTAATAGTCTGGGTGTAGTCTTTCGGATGAGGCGATAAACCGAGGTTCTGTGTGTTACACATCATTATTTAGCGCACGTAAAAGAATCCACGGCATCAAGAGGGCTGTCCATGGCAAA
>CM060318.1:86551064-86553187 GCA_030674155.1 Stramonita haemastoma | reverse complement strand
ATCAACATTCATTACTCAAACGACATTGTTTCAGCCCAGCTGTCAGCATTACCCAGACTACAACTTTCCGCAGCCTCCCCTGCAGTGGGGCTGACTGCTGCAGCCTCAGGCTGAAATGGATGACCTGGCTGACAAGATGGATGCCTCCCCTGCTCTGTTCTTCCCTCTGGTCACTTTTGCCTTTGCACTGCTGCTGCACCCCAGTAGTTCACGGTTGTGTTCTGACTTCGGCAGATGCGGCTGCGATGCAAACGACACAGCGCATGAGAAGGTTCACCTCAACATAGCTTTGTGACAAAGATGCCACTGTTGTTCTTCCTTTATTTACTGGCTTTTACTTGTATATCATCATGCATTTCTGTTGAAGTCACTCTCAGTTTGTCTGTTTCCTTGTCTTTGAGGGGTTTTTTAATAGATCTTTTTCAGGCTGATAGTGACCCTTACTCTGTCTGACTATCACATTGTTTGTTTACTTCTCTGAACAGTCAGACCCCCCCCCCCCCTCCTTACACACACACACCTGTCTTGATGTCACTTTTGTCGCTGGCAGAAGTATATAATGGTGGTCCATTCCTTGTTTTCTTTTCTTTTCCTGCTTTTCTATCCTCCGTTTTTTTCTGAAATCCTCACCTTGAAGCAAACAGCAGGCAAGGCTAAAGGGGGTATGGGTGAATAGTTTTCAACACATCAGACATGCACATGAAGAAATCATCCCAGGAAACACCCGCATCCCCAAACTGACGCAATGCTGGCATAGTGCTGTGTGTCAGCCTTCTGTTCTGCCTCTGACCTTTGAAGGTGTGCCATGCATGTCCCGCTATGTGCCAGTAATTCCCACACTATAGCTCTGATGCTGAGAAACATCAAAGACCCTTTCAACATGATCCCACAAGCGTCTTGCGAACCCTCGTGTGGCTAGCACCTGATATTTGGACACCTCACTATAGGCGTTGTTTTAGGATGGATTCCGTCTGGCATTTGTTGCAGCAACGTAGTCTACCCACAAGGTATGAGTTTCATCGACAGAAGATCAACAGTCTGCATGCAGGCCAGTTGTGGAGTCCACATGTGTGTTTGGCAACTTCATCTGCCACAGACTCCTCGATAAGACTGTTGGCAACAGGAGAGAGACTGTGTGGAAGACGTGCTTTGTTTTTGCATGTTGTTTGTTTCTAGACAGTAGGTTTTTTAGTCAGAGAAAGGGTAGCATTGAAATGTCACTGCATGGGTGGTGATGTAAGGCTTTGTGGCGAGATGGATTCCACGTCTGCTTTTCGCTCTGTCTAGTTCCTCGTCTGTTGGGCAGGGCTTTGTTGTTAGTATCAGTATCATGAGTCATGATAACAGCGAGTAGCGAACCTCTATGTAACTTGGAATCAATCTGTGGTTGTTGTTGTTGTTGTTGTTGTTGTTTTTCTTGTTCTTGTTTTGTTGTTGTTGTTGTTGTTGTTGTTTCTTCTTCTTCTTTTCTTCTTCTTCTTCTTCTTCTTCTTCTTCTTCTTTCTTCTTCTTCTTCTTCTTCTTCTTCTTCTTCTTCTTCTTCTTCTTCCTTCCTCCTCTCCTCCTCTCTTCTTCTTTCCCATCATCTTCATCTTTTTATTATCACCTTATCTTTATGGTGTTGCTGTTGTTGTGATTGTTCTGTAATGTTACATGAACATTATTGCAATCGCTAAATGAATCTCTAATCGACAATTCTCTTCTGTCTGAATTCGAGTGGATCCTACTTATTTGATGACAGTATCTGGTTACAGGCCAAGTTGGAAATTTATAACGATGTCTTAAATTACTTTAACGTAGGTGTTAATACTGTGTTTACATCTAGATCTGATACTGATTTGGTTAGGAACAAGTAACATAATTACAGCAGTTATAGGTTCATCCACAATTTGCTCTTTCAAAATGTCACCTGCGAATGACTAAGATATTAATCCACAGCTACCAGATGCAAATATTCCAAATGGACTACTAAAAGACTTTCTGTATGTATATACGGAACATGTTTTTGGTTGATGATAACCCATGTCTCGTTACAAACAGAAATAAACTCTATGGCACTACCGTGTACAATGACTATCAGCAGATTATCAAACAGCATACTAGTATCAGCTACATTTGTTCTG
>CM060318.1:86516064-86546064 GCA_030674155.1 Stramonita haemastoma | reverse complement strand
TTGGTCAGGTGATGTGAGTAACACTCTCAAACTTTTAAATTTTAAAAAGTGTCTTGCTGTAAGGTACCACAGCAGGTGGAGCTTCAAGCACCGCCGGGACCTCTGATGAGGGCTCATCCAGGAGCCGAAACTCATTAGGTCAGGCTAAAGGCATGGTTCATATGGAAAAATGCCGAAAATGCTGCCATCTAATTTTTTAATCATTTTTTAATCAATCTTTGAAAAGTCATTTTCAATATGATTGAGACATTGTAAGTGATTACCTGCACTTGTTTCTTCTCCACTACTTTTTCCTCCATAATAGAGAACAGGTTGTGAGTTATGTATGGTTTTACAGCTTGTGACAGACAGACAGTTCTTTGTCTCCTTTGTCTTGACCTGACTTGGCCTTTGGCTGCTGGAAGAGTTACTGGAACTTTCCACGGCAGTCAGAGTGACTGGGACAAGATCAGCATGCAATCTCCCCATGTAGTGGAACGTTTAGGGGATTGGATAGATAGTAGTTAGAACATTGCTCTCCCAAACTAACCACCCACGTTTTAATCCCGTTCAAGGGGATTTTCCCCCTTAACATTAGTGCAGACTACATTCTCCCCAAAGTCCTTTGGATGAGACTATAAACCGAGGCCCTGTGCGAGCGCACATCCTGTTCCCCTTTCCGAAAGAGTAGATCATTGTGTGTTGGTGGGAACAGATGACAAAATTTACAAAATTGCAAACGAACAGGGGTTGGATGCAAAAAATTATACGAGTAAGTATTCCATTATCCTTTACATAAAAGAATAAAATAAAAAAAGTAGGTGTTTTTCACACCACTGGCACAAACAACCTTTCTGTGAGTGCACATAGGCTTTTAATGTGTGTTCAACAGTATGGTGTACACACTTATGTAGGTGGTTCGACTCACCAAGTCTAAATACCAAGAAAAAAAATCCAGATATGATGGACACCTGAGTAGATCTACACCCAGGTCTTTTGTAACTGTTAAGATTACAAAAACTAAACTTGGAAAACGGTCAGGAAATTTAAAGATTTGGAGTTTTCATTTTTGACATCTCAGCCTTTCTGACAAGCCAAAGATTCTATGGTTGCAAAAGTACTGTGTACACACTATTTGCAAGACCATCTGAACCAGTAGAGACCAGGGTGTGACTACAATGTAAAGTCAAGAACAGCTCGAGGCAACCATTGACTGTGCTCCTGGGATTAGCTAACGAGGGCCTGTCAGCTGCAGGGCTGCTGGAGTGATGGCAAAAGAGTGCAGTGTGTGGGGCAGCACTGGTCAGCCAGCCACCCCTCCTCCCCCCCCCCTACCATCAAGATCCAATCACAAGACAGTAGGTCGTTGACCACACATCCAAGACAAGGCGGAGAAAATGTCAGACAATGGTTAGGGGTGTTGGGGGGTGGGGGTGTAAACGTCTTTCTGATATTCATCTGTTTGATTTTTGGCAGAGCAAATGGCAGGCAAGTTCAGCATTTCTGGCTGACATCTTTGTGCTATTAGTAAAACGCATCAGTCATCACTGCTTGCGTTAGCTTAAGGAAGAGCTTGTCACGCTAATGAACATGAGACTTGGGGTTCGTTAAGACTGCTGTCAGCGATGAAATGAATTAGTGAAGTGCGAAATCAGCGGGTGGGGGGTCTAGAGGAAATGCATCTGCATGGAAAGTAAAAACTCCAAGTGCGAAATCAGTGGAGAGGGGGTCTAAAGGACATGCATCTGCACTGAAAGCAAAAAGTCCGGGTTTCATCCCAGTTTGTGTCCGACACTTCCCCCTTTCCACTAGACTGAGTGGTGGTCTGGGAGCTAGTCTTTCCTATCAGAAGAGAAAACTGAGGTCTCGTGTGCAACATGCATTTAGCACACGTGAAAAAAACCACGGCATCAAGAGAGTTGTCCATGGTAAACTTTTGTAGACAGAATCCCCTCTGATAGGGAAATAAGTACACACATGCCAACAGGAAAAAAATAATGGATGGCGCTGCTGTTGTGGCGATGCGCTCTCCCCGGGAAGAGGAGCCTGAATTTCACAAAGAGAAATCTGCAGTGACTTAAAGTGGTATACAAAACAAAACAAAGGGTAACTGCAATACACAAAAACAAAGCTTCTAATGAACCAATGAAGGGGAGAAAAGTGACATTACAGAACATCCACTAAATGGCGTTATCATGAACATAAATCAAAGGAACCTCTGGTATCCTTTCAAGGAAAAGGGAGTGGACTAACATTTGACAGGTCGGCTAAATCGTTCTTCTGCTGCCATGAAAAGGTCAGTATGGCTAGTCAAGTGACCAGTGTTACAATCATAGTCACACGGTAGCTTATGTCGGGTGCTTTGCTTTCCGTTGACTTATTCATTTGTTTGGGGCGTCTGCCGAGGTACTGTAAGAACTGACTCTTACTTACCTGGAAGTAATAATTATAATAATGATAAATGGAATTCATATAGCACTATATTTTGCAAAAACAAATCAAAGCGCTTGCGTTCAACCAATTCTTACGCATGCAACCAATAACAGTTTTGAATTTTAACAAAGTTAAATGTACACATACACACAAGCACGCACGCACACACGCGCGCACGCACACACACACACACACACACACACACACACACACACACCACACACACACACACACAGGTTATACACTTTGTCCTTAAAGTCCTTAAAATCCGACAATTAATTGAGGTTTTGTAGGCGAACACACGTAAGAAAGATACACGTTGCTGAGAATCTGATCCTGCCAGTATACCCAGAGTACAGCCCGCTACGTGGAGAGGAGGGGCTCCACCAGTGTTAGCGTGTGTGCCCAAAACAGACATAGGGTCTGAAAGTGATAACAAAGATACCCTAACACACGTGTGATGGTGGAGTGAGGAAACAGACAAAGCAGTCAGTCAGGTGCAGGAGAAGAGGACATACGGTGTTTTGCATTTGTGTTTCAAGGGCCCTTTGTAAAGGCCTTGCTTTGTTCTTGACATTGCCAGCTGTCTGAAGACTATGGGGCTATCACAGGCACACACAGGGCCAGTCTTTGTCTTAATGTATTAGCATAGTAAATGTGGGGAGGAGGTCAAGAAGACTACCATACGAGAACAACTTGTCCTAGACTACCATACGAGAACAACTTGTCCTTGACTACCATACGAGAACAACTTATCCCAGACTACTATGTGAGAACAACTTATCCTAGACTACCATACGAGAACAACTTATCCTAGACTACTATACGAGAACAACTTGTCCTAGACTACCATACGAGAACAACTTGTCCTAGACTACCATACGAGAACAACTTGTCCTTGACTACCATACGAGAACAACTTATCCTACACTACTATGTGAGAACAACTTGTCCTTGACTACCATACGAGAACAACTTGTCCTAGACTACCATACGAGAACAACTTGTCCTAGACTACCATACGAGAACAACTTATCCCAGACTACCATACGAGAACAACTTATCCCAGACTACTATGTGAGAACAACTTGTCCTTGACTACTATGAGAGAACAACTTATCCCAGACTACTATGTGAGAACAACTTGTCCTTGACTACTATGAGAGAACAACTTATCCCAGACTACTATGTGAGAACAACTTGTCCTTGACTACTATGAGAGAACAACTTATCCTAGACTACCATACGAGAACAACTTATCCCAGACTACTATGTGAGAACAACTTGTCCTTGACTACTATGAGAGAACAACTTATCCCAGACTACTATACGAGAACAACTTGTCCTAGACTACTATGCATAACAACTTATCCTAGACTACCATACGAGAACAACTTATCCCAGACTACTATGTGAGAACAACTTGTCCTTGACTACTATGAGAGAACAACTTATCCCAGACTACTATGTGAGAACAACTTGTCCTTGACTACTATGCGAGAACAACTTATCCTAGACTACTATGCATAACAACTTTTCCCTAAAAGCATTCAAGCTATGAGGATGTTAAACTCATCCATTTCAGGCTGGGGAGGGGGTGGGTGGTTAAGAAGTAAGAATGGGGGTAGGCAATGAACATTACAGTAAATAGTTAAAAAGATTGGAATCCAGTTTCTTTCAATGTAATAAAAAAAAATCAACTTACTTGCCAGAATACAAATAACATCACCTAAAAAAATTGAAAAAAGGTATCAAATATACGATGCTTCTAGATCCTATTCCGCTAATAGGATATATACACCTGTCACCTGTCTGCATTGGCCACATTAGCAGCACAACTTCCACACAATCACACCAGGGTTCTTCCATAACGCTCCAAGGGAAGATGCTTCTTAAATAACTAAAACTTTCCCCTGCAAATCCCCCCCCCAACAATATCATGTGTGATCAATGAGCATCCACCTAAATGCAACGTGACCTTTCTACAATGTTCAAAACTTCTAACACCCTTTTACTTGCCACAAGTTGTCCTATTCCACATAATTATAATCTGAGCTTTCGTGCATTTGTATTCTGATGCTTTACATCTGAAAATTAATTCATGGTGACCTTTCCATGCACTGCATGTGTAGCGGTGTAAGCCGTGACATTGTCAGTGGTGATGCCTTATGCGGCTTCTCCGGGCAGCTAAGGGCAATAACTATGCTCTCCCAGGCATATAAGGGAGATAACTGTGCTTCCTAGAGGTAGCTAAGGGCGATAACTGAGTATTCTCCGAGAATAAAGTATTTCTTAAAGCACAGTCCGTTTTTTTTCTCTCATATGTCGTTTGGAAGATTTTCTTTTGATGTTTTCTTCTAAAAAGCATTTTAAGATGCGTTTGGTGGATACTTGCCTAGTTGAAGAAACAGATGAAGAGTAAAGTTATCGGATCTTTTTAGACAAGAAGCGTAACTGGAAAACCTTTAAGAAGAGTGCAAGTGTTCTCAAAGGCGAGCATGCAAACACACACACACAGATTATATATATATATATATATATATATATATATATATATATATATATATATATATGTATGTATATATATGTATATATATATTCTTTAGTTTCAGATAGTACATTGGATATGTAATGCAAATGTGCGCGCACACACACACACACACACACACACACACACACACACACACACACACACACACACACACACCACACACACTAATATATTCAAATCTCTAGTATTCCGTGGAACTATTAATGGTCATTAATGCACGAGTACTTTTTGTACTCCCCTGGGCTGTTCCCACTCCCCATATTGTTCCTGAGCACCCTGATCACGCCAGCAGAGCAACCCGCAGGCAGGGGTCCTGAGTCCTGCATTGAGGGGCAGAGCGGGTGGAGCAGTGGTCTGGAGGTAACGCGCCTGCCTAGAAAGTGAACAGTCTGGGTCGAAGTGTGCTGATGTTTGATCCCTGTTTCGGCCCAAACTTTCCCCCCATCCATTACACTATGAGTGGTAGTCTGGGTGCTAGTCTTTTGTGATGAGACGATAAACCGAGATCCTGTGTGCTGCACAAAATTATTATGCGCACGTAAAATAACTCACTGTAACAAGACAGTTGTCCGTCTCAAAATCCTGTAGTAAAAAGTCACTCTGGTAAAGAAACATATACAGTTGCAGATAGGAAAAGAAAAGAAAAAATATGGGTGGCCCCGCTCTTGTGACGACGCAATCTCCCCCGGGAGAGCTGTCTGATTTTCACGCAGAGAAATCTGCCCTCACTTTTAGTGGTATAAAAAGGAACGAAATAAAATAAAATAAAATGAAATAAAATAAAACAAAATAAAATGTGCTCATGAGGCCCTCAGAGTTTGGCCGCCATGAAGCTGTTAAGCAAAACAGACCCTGCACTAATGCTGGGTCACGTGGCTTATGTCCAGTCATATATACTTTGATGCGATCAACACACACACTCACACATATACACACTAATACACATTATGTACACATCATACATAGTCGCATACACACAAATTTACAAAACCGTATACACACACACACACACACACACACACACACACACACACACACACACACACACACACACACACACACACACACACACACACACACACGTACAGACTGGATGTAAAAAAGCATATGGGTGCTTCATATGTCTTCTAAACAGAAGAAGAAAAACAAAAGAAAAACAAAAAAGAACTAAAAAAAAACATGCACACTCGCACGCATTTACTCACGCACACACGTGCATGCACACATACACACATCTATTCTTACATTTGCCCGCACACACACACATGTGCGCACGTATACCCAGGCACATATGCACACCACACATTAGCAGAGGTGGGAGAATCCAAAACAGAGGGACAAACAGATAAACAGGGACACAGACACAAATGGGCAAAAGTAAAGGGATAAAGCATGCTAAAGGAATTTGTGATTTGTCATTATGATCGAGAGATAATGAAAACAGGGATTGAGAAAAGAAAAATATGGTTCTGTCCTGCTGTGTTGTGTTACAGGAATTATTTACGTCTCTAGGGCAAGTGTGGAGTTTTGGAGGGCTGGTTCACAGCGGCAGAACAAAAAGGTTGGAGAGAAAAACAAGGTTCATGTTAATTTCCGGCAGTGTCAGGGGTGGTGGTTTATGGACAGAGACCTCACAGGCAGCTCCAGGAGAACGAGGCCTGTAGGAGACTGCACACAGCGGACTGGCTGCCAGGCCTGTCTGTCCCCCTGCTGATTGGCCAGTGTCCTGTAGCCTGTAACAACAGTGCTGATTGGCCAGTGTCCTGTAGCCTGTCTATGCCAAGTGCTGATTGGCCAGTGTCCTGTATAATATAGTCTGTCTGTCTCCAGCGCTGATTGGCCAGTGCCCTGTAGCCGGTCTGTCTATCCCCAATGCTGATTAGCCAGTGTCCTGTATATAGCCTGTCTAACAACAGTGCTGATTGGCCAGTGTCCTGTATATAGCCTGTCTATCCCCAGTGCTGATTGGCCAGTGTCCTGTATATAGCCTGTCTATCCCCAGTGCTGATTGGCCAGTGTCCTGTATATAGCCTGTCTATCCCCAGTGCTGATTGGCCAGTGTCCTGTAGCCTGTCTATCACCAGTGCTGATTGGCCAGTGTCCTGTAGCCTGTTTATCACCAGTGCTGATTGGCCAGTGTCCTGTAGCCTGTCTATCCCCAGTGCTGATTGGCCAGTGTCCTGTATATAGCCTGTCTATCCCCAGTGCTGATTGGCCAGTGTCCTGTATATAGCCTGTCTATCACCAGTGCTGATTGGCCAGTGTCCTGTATATAGCCTGTCTATCCCCAGTGCTGATTGGCCAGTGTCCTGTATATAGCCTGTCTATCCCCAGTGCTGATTGGCCAGTGTCCTGTATATAGCCTGTCTATCCCCAGTGCTGATTGGCCAGTGTCCTGTAGCCTGTCTGTCTATCACCAGTGCTGATTGGCCAGTGTCCTGTAGCCTGTCTGTCTATCCCCAGTGCTGATTGGCCAGTGTCCTGTAGCCTGTCTGTCTATCACCAGTGCTGATTGGCCAGTGTCCTGTAGCCTGTCTATCACCAGTGCTGATTGGCCAGTGTCCTGTAGCCTGTCTATCACCAGTGCTGATTGGCCAGTGTCCTGCAGTTTTCCACATAGGACAGCTGAACCAATAAAGAGCCATGCATTCTTTTTTAGAAGTCAGGTCATCACCCACCCCTTCTCTGCCCTACCACCCTCTTTAGCTTTGATTTTTTGTTGATTACTACACACGTGATTAGAATAATACTCAGTGGAGGCACACTTAATATTGGTTGTGATTCCATACCTTTAAAACACACAAAACATGGATATAACCCTTTCTTATGCAAAAGCAGGTGGATCTGGCCAAAAACAAAATCCTTTTCTTATACAAAAACTGGTGAATCCAGGCCAATACTTTGGGTGACAAGAAAATTATGAAAAGTCATAAATGGAGTGGATTACATTAGACAATAATAAAGCATCTGGCTACTGGACCTTTAAACTTTTTTTTTAGTTCTTTGTCAAGAGCTCTCAGATTTAGTATAGTGGGAAATGTGTTTATGCAACCATTCTTGTTTTGCTTCGTTCTTTGTCTAACTCTTTCCTTGTCTTACCTTCACCTCTCCTCCCTCTCCCACGAACCGTTTCCTTCCTACATAGTCAGCCACCTCTCCACCCCCTTCTCCCTTTCAGTGGCAACATATTTTGCCTCTGTTCATGAAAAAGGTGAAAGTGAAGTGTAGCCATCTTAGATTCAGTACACAATTTGCTCTCAAGTTTGTTTTCTGTGCACACTCCTGGGATAGTTATGGTTTACCCAATGGGCGCATATGTCACATTTTACGCGTCATGCTGTCGAACATAAAAGTAGTCTACGCGTGCCTTGCGCAAACGAAGTATATCGATAAAAAAAATATTTATTCCAGAACAGATAGGCTTATGCTAGTGCATGTGTGTTTCTATCGGGTTTTACACAGTGGATCATCACAAATGATGCACAACAGACATAACTGCCGTCATATTTTAGCAGATTGCACAGGTTTTGTACATTACGTACAAACATTCATGTGCTTACACACACACACACACACACACACACACACACACACACACACACACACACACACACACACACACACACACACACACGTCTGAGAGACACACGTGTATGTGTGTGTGTGTGTGTGTTGTGTGTTGTGTGTGTACGTGCGTGTGAGCACATAAATATTTGTACATAACCTACAGAACGCGTGCAGTCTGTGATTGTCTATATCTGTGTGCCTCTGTGTCTCTGTATTTCTGTTTGTCTCTGTGTGTGTATCCGTGTTTGTATGTTTGTGAGATTCCTCTCTGTATCTCTCTGTGTCTCTCTCTGTCTCTGTCTGTCTCTGTCATACTATTATCACTATTGTTGATATTATTCTTATTGTTATTATTGTAATCATTGTATTATCTTTAGTTCCTTTTGAGTTGATTTTGTTGTTATGAGTTATAACAATGTTGTAGCTAAATATTTTTGGGTGGATTTTTCTTGGTTGTTCAGTTGTTTATTTCATTATGTTCTCTTGCTTGCTCTTTATCTATTAACGCTTTTCTTTTCTTCAATAATCAAAATCATTTCATTGTGACTTCTGATTTTTGTATTCTGAATAAGTGCATTTTTATTACCTTTTTATATATAGTGTCTTTATTCTTTTATGTTGCTTGGTACTGCGTATAGTTTTACTGTTTAGCATCTTTTTATCTTGATATTATTCCTGAAAAGGACGGGGACTGGATGTAAAAAAGCACACGAGTGCTTATCTATTGTCCTCGAATAAAAGAATTTGCCTTGTCTCTGTATATATATGCATATTATATCATATATACATATATGCGTACATACATACATACATACATACATACATACATACATACATACATACATACATACATACATACATACATACATACATACATACACATACATACATACATACATACATACATACATACATACATACATACATACATACATACATACATACATACATACATACATACATACATACATACATAGAGACAGACCGGCAGAGACAGAGAGAGACTGACAGACAGACAGGCAGGCAGGCAGGCAGACATACAGAGAGATTTATTTATTTATTTATTTATTCTTTTATATCGAGGATAACAGAATAAGCAATCATGTGCTTTTTTTCATCCGGTCCCCGTGTGTATGCAGTTTTGTAAATATTGTCATCTGTTCCCACCGGCACACGATGGCCTACTCCTACGAAAAGCGGAACAGGATTTAACGTGTGCGCAAGATATTCTGCGTGCGTTCGCACACGGGGCCTCGGTTTAAAGTCTCATCCGAAGGACATTTGGGGAGAGTGGAGTCAGCACTGATGTTAACTCCAGGAAGAAAATTTCCTCGACCGGACTCGAACCCGGGTCTTCAAATTGCCAGCGCAATGTTCTGACCACTAGGCTATCCGACCCCCTGCAGAGAGAGAGAGAGAGAGGAGAGAGAGAGAGAGAGAGAGAGAGAGAGAGAGAGAGAGAGAGAGAGAGAGAGAGAGAGAGAGAGAGAGAGAGAGAGAGAGACAGACAGACAGACACACAGACACACAGACACACAGACACACAGACACACAGACACACAGACACACACACAGACACACAGACCGAGATCTTGCTAAAAAAAAAAGATCCCAAACCGACGTCCCCTAAAAGTAAACAGACAACACATGCATACATACAGTCCATCAGGTCCTTGTCAGCAGCCTCAGAATCCAATGACCTGGCCCAGGCCACACTTTGTCAGTGACGGATGTCAAGTCAGTGTCAACGCCGGTATTACAGTACTGGTCAGCTAGTCTCTAGCCATGACACGCTGTTAGCGCAACAACCTGCATCTACTTTGCATAAGAAGACAGAAAAAATGTCAGAGAATGTCTGTCAATGTGGCGAGGGAACTTTAAAAAAAAGTTTCACACACGCAAACTTCTCTTCGTGCATGTACTATCTGTCTCCAAGTGTTCTCTAGAGGGGATCCGTGAGTCAGTGTACATAATTGTTATTCTGGGTGACCCCAAGAGTGTTAAACAGTGAATATTTTGCAGCAGAAGCAGCAGCAGAGAGAGCAGCAGAAGCAGCAGCAGAGAAAGCAGCAGAGAAAGCAGCAGAAACAGGAGCATTAACAGAAGTAGCAGCAGTAGCAACAGCAACAGCAGTCGCAGCAGCAGCAGCAGCAGATAAAGCAGCAGAAGCAGCAGCAGCAGCGGCAACAGCAGAAATACCAACAGTTGCAGCAAAGGGTGGTCATATACTTGGCGGTAACTGATGGGGGGTTGGGGAGTTCGTGCGCTAAGTTGGACAGAGATGAAGTGAACAGGAATACCGCTGACATCAGGTTGCACGACATGGTACAAACCTGGATGATGTAGTGTGAAATTAGTCAGTGTGTGGTGTATGTAGTGGTTCGCCTTGCCCCTGTTCCCAAGTCGGCTTTATTCATCGCCCTCAACTTTTTGCCACCAGTTGAATTATAAACTATCATGTCAGACACAGGGTGTTGTCAGGATGTTCCAGTTTTTTGCTGTTGTGTAATAACGTTTGACATGAATCAGTCAAAAACGTTTGTATTGGCTGTGTACTTGAAAGAAATACACGTCATTATCAGAAACAAACAGAAAAGATGAAATATTTGGAAAATTTAAAAAATTGCCTGTAAGTTAATTTTCCATTGATTAAGAAATAAGTGAAGAAATGAATAAAAATAAGATAAAAAGAAAGAAAGAAAGATGGAAAGCAGGGAGGAAAGAACAAACAAACGAACGAACGAACGAACGAACGAACGAACGAAAGAAAGAAAGAAAGAAAGAAAGAAAGAAAAGAAAGAAAGAAAGAAAGAAAGAAAGAAAGAAAGAAGAAAATTTACATGATTTCGGTTGACCGTACTGAAAGAAACAGCCACATTATTATGATGTGACGAAATGATGCAAATATAACAAAATCAGATAAGTAAGTCTACCACCGTTTTAAATGGATTGAACTATTACTAAGAAAATTCCTTAATTAAACCGTGTGGTATCTGTATTGAGAGTGCGGTTGTATAAAACAAAAGAAACATAAAGGAGAACTAAGATTTCAACAAATAAACAAACAAACATGATCTTGACGAAACAAAACCCAAAATACGTTGGGTTTATTTTACAAGCACTGAGTCTCGCTTAGTTTCATTTTGATAGTTACGGCAACACACACACACACACACACACACACACACACACACACACACACACACACACACACACACACACACACACTCACACTCACACATACACACAGAGTTATGGCAACACACACATACACACACGCGCGCGCGCGCGCGCGCGCGCACGCACGCACGCACACACTTTCACAAATGCTACCTGTCCATTCAACATAAACAATAAAGTCGATTGGAGAGATGTACATTTTCAGCTTTTTTATTATTAAAAGTCAGACAGATTTGGGGACATTATGCCGACTATAGAAAAGCTGGTTACATGTTTTAGAACACGATAAATAAACTCTTTTCCCTACAGTGTTCAGGTTTTATCCACGTGGGAAGTTTCACAGGGCTGCTCTGCGGAAGGTTGAAGCACACGTGAAGTCTGGCGTGGGATGTGGAGAGATAAACGTCACGTGATCCGCTGAAATGGCGTTAAGCTACGTCTGATATATTCCAACAAGGGTCAATGTTTTATACGAAGCCATTGATGCTGCCACAAAAAGGGACATAAGTCCTTTTTGCTTAAGTTTGTTTCCAAACTAGTCTTGCATGCATCCCATTTTAACCCTTAGCAATATATATATATATATATATATATATATATATATATATATATATATATATTATTTTATATATATATATATATATATACATACACATATATATATATATATATATATAATATATATATATATATATATATATATATATATACATACATACATACATACATACATACATACATACATACATACATACATACATACATACATACATACATACATACATACATACATACATACATACATATACATACATACCATACATACATACATACATACATATATCTTTCAGAGGGAGAATGGAAACATCTGTATTCCAGTAATCAAGTCTTGAGTTTGCCATAGTTATTATACACACATACAATGTACGATCAAGGACGAACATTGACATTAATGTGCTGTTGCAGAACAAAAGCATGGTCAATATTACCGAATGCCCGTATATGGTAAAAGTCTACGCCAAAATACTTGATAGATGTTTTAAGAACAAGATTGTAATCATCAGTATTTAGTGGCGTGCTGTTTGTCAGACTGAAACAAATCTATCTATCTATCTATCTATTATCTATCTATCTATATCTATCTATCTATCTATCTATCTATCTATCTATCTATCTATCTATCTATCTATCTATCTATCTATCTATCTATCTATCTTCTTCTACTCTTTACTATTTATTTCTTCTTATATATATATATATATATATATATCTATGGCTGATAGAATCTGATATCAATACGTGCACTCTTAGGGAAAACAATACGGTCAATTACTGGAGGGCTGTTACTTGGTTACCACTGGCAATGTCCGGAATGTTGATTTAAACCCCACGATTAAGCGTATCCTGTTCTGCATATGAGAAATATGCCGCCTATCTGCCTCACTCCAAACACTGTCTACGACACTCATCTCATTACTTTTAGTGCTATGATCTCCCCTATAAGGTGACTTGATAGGAAGCTTTTCTGGAGTTCATAGCATTATTTGGGTTATAGAACTTTGCTTTTGTTATCGTTGCTTGTTTGCGTCGGCTTTATTTTTTTAAATTCTTTCAAAAGTAGTGTCATTGCTTTTTGATGAAACTGCAGAAAAAAGCAGGATTTACGGACAAGAAGTATTGGTGTTGATGATAACGTTATCGTCCAATCCATGTTTCAGACAACATCATTTGTTTTGTCAAAGAGGTTTGTCTAGAGTTGAGCAACTCTCTGTGGATGATAAAAAAGAATAAAATAAACCCTCCCTATCCCTGACAGGCTTTTGTTTCAAGGACAAGCTTTGCCAATTCCGATGTATACAGTCCAATGAGCTAACGCCTGTACTGAAATGTTGCTATACTTATGAATACCATTTTGAGATTATTTTTATCCATGAAAAGTCTAAGCATAACAACATGCATTTTCAGGTTAGTTAGATAATATTGACGAAACGATTTTTCCTACAGAGATGGCTTGATGAAAAAAGCAAATCAAATCCTTATTCAATGTGCCATCTTCAAATAGCACCTTGATTTTGACTTTGAAAGGAGAAAACTTGACTGAGGCCATACAATGGCTGTGTTTGTGGTAACCACTTCAACAGCAGATAGTCTACAGACAGTGTATACTGAGCTACCCAAAGAATTATGTAGTCTAGGAAATCTCCAAAAAGATCCCTCAATGGTATTTGCCCTGATGGAAACCTACACACTCTGGACACCAATGCATTAGAAAAATCGTTAATGAACACGATAAAACAGACAAGCAAACAGAAAACTCTTTATTTAAGATACTTGTCAACAATCTGTTGATAGAAGTGACATGAGAATAGCAGAAAATAAGACATAAAGCAATGAACTAAGAACACAGTAAGCTAGCGTCATGACTGACAAAATCACAAAGTATCCCGACACTGTCAATCTCAGCACCAAGACTGATAGGTCTAATAAAACAAGCTAACTTGTGTTCCAGAATACCCCACTGTACTACGATCCGAAGTGTGTCTGACAGCAGGCATTGCTGTTTCCCCGTGACGCGGAACTTGTTACCAGTATGGCCACACTGCCTGGTGCGGCCATCATGATGTCACCAGTATGGCCACACTGCCTGGTGCGGCCATCATGATGTCACCAGTATGGCCATCATGATGTCACCAGTATGGCCACACTGCCTGGTGCGGCCATCATGATGTCACCAGTATGGCCATCAAAGATGTCATCAGTATGGCCATCATGACGTCACCAGTATGGCCAACACTGCCTGGTGCGGCCATCATGACGTCACCAGTATGGCCAACCCTGCCTGGTGGGCCATCATGACGTCACCAATATAGCCAACACTGCCTGGTGCGGCCATCATGATATCACCAATATGGCCACACTGCCTGGTGCGGCCATCATGATGTCACCAGTATGGCCATCATGATGTCACCAGTATGGCCATCATGATGCCACCAGTATGGCCACCATGATGTCACCAGTATGGCCACACTGCCTGGTGCGGCCATCATGATGTCACCAGTATGGCCATCATGATGTCACCAGTAATGCCATCATGATGTCACCAGTATGGCCATCATGATGTCACCAGTATGGCCACACTGTCTGGTGCGGCCATCATGATGTCACCAGTATGGCCATCATGATGTCACCAGTATGGCCAACACTGCCTGGTGCGGCCATCATGATGTCACCAGTATGGCCACAATGCCTGGTGCGGCCATCATGATGTCACCAGTATGGCCATCATGATTCACCAGTATGGCCATCATGATGTCACCAGTATGGCCATCATGATGTCACCAGTGTGGCCATCATGATGTCACCAGTATGGCCACACTGCCTGATGCGGCCATCATGATGTCATCAGTATGGCCATCATGATGTCACCAGTATGGCCACACTGCCTGGTGCGGCCATCATGATATCAAAGAGCGAGTGCTGTGAGCCACTGGCTTTGATGTTGACAAATGGCCAGGTTCTAGAGATAAGGGCTATACAGTGTGCATCATTCTTTATCATCCACTGATCAAACAGCGAGGCAGGCTGTGTCAGGCACATTTTCCCCTCACTGAATACACACACGTGCTTTTGGATAGGGTCTGAATTTACAACACACACACACAGACACACAGACACACACACACACACACACCTCACACAGACAGACAGACAGACAGACAGACAGACAGACAGACAGACAGACAGACACACACACACACACACACACAACACCACACACACACACACACACACACACCACACACACACACACAAACTCTCTCTCTCTCTTATTCACAGAAGTAATTGTATGCATATGTCAAACTATAATATTCTTTTTATGTTCATGATATCTTAACCGTGTCAAATCATTATGTTTCTGACATTATGAGTTATTCAACCATATCATATGTTAGAAAAGCAAAGTGGTAGTTCATGACAGAAAGAGATTTCAGCCACATTACCTTACGCTTTTAACAAACTAAATTTACGTTGTTTAGCTGTAGACCATATGGACTATGTTTGCTTGAAGAATCTTTCTTTGTAGGAGCAGAACTCTTTCTAAAAATCTGCCCTCAATAGATGACTCTGAAGTACTACATGAAACTGTAAAAGAGAGAGAGAGAGAGAGAGAGAGAGAGAGAGAGAGAAGAGAGAGAGAGAGGAGAGAGAGAGAGAGAGGAGAGAGAGAGAGAGAGAGAGAGAGAGAGAGAGAGAAGACAGACAGACAGACAGACAGACAGACAGACAGACAGACAGACAGACAGACAGACAGACAGGCAGACAGGCAGACAGACAGACAGACAGACAGACACAGAGACAGAGACAGAGACGGACAGAGAGACAGAGAGACAGAGACAGACAGACAGAGGCAGACAGACAGGCAGACGGACAAGACAGAGGCGAAAATGGAGACAGACGGACAAATTGTAAATCATGCACAATACAGTGCACGTAACAAAGTACAATGGAACACAACAAAATGATACAAAAATGCAGTGAATCCACAACAACAACAACAACAACAACAACAACTACTACTACTACTACCACTACCACTATCACTACTACTAATATCATACACGTCATGCTGGTCTAGCAATGTTACATCAAGCAAGAATACCACCTTCCTTTGGCGTATATCCTGCATCAAGAAACTTTGCCTTGCGTGAGTGTTGTTCATCACAGCACCCCTTTCTCAGCTGTGGCCCATTCCCTCCGCCATCGATCTGCTAGCAGACCTTCTCTTCCCAGGCTCCAACACGGATCGGGGTCCATTAGCAGGACTTTCTGTGCTGTCCATCCCCCTAATTTGTTTAGCGCCTTTCCCGCCCTGACCCTGGTCTGTGGCAGGCAGAGGCAGGAGCAGGGCTGTGAGGACGCCTGGCCAGGAGGACCCTCTCTGGCTGGGACTTCTCTGCCCGGGGCCTGGTGTTGCACCAGCTGTCACTCCTCTCTCAGTCCCTCCTTTTGTCCTGACAGCATGCCGGTGGTGTCCATGCTGACAGTCTGTTCCTCAGCCCAGGCCCTGTGTGGGGGAGGACATGGGGAAGACAGACAGGAGGAGGAGGGGGAACCCCGTGTTGCCACAACGCCTGATGTCCCTCAGCGCCCTGGGCTGGCAGCAAGGAACAGGGGAGGAGGGGCTGGGCTGCAGGCAACATGCACACACAGACCCTTGTTAGACAGGGGTCGGCATTGTCATTTTCCCCATAATAGAGTGAAGTCTTTATTTTAGTTTTTGTGTTGCTTATGTACATGGACACTGGGCGTTGAAAATTGAAACACCAGGGGAATACAAAATCATTTCAAAATAAACGTAAAGGTAAAATGATGAAAAAGATACATTAGAAAGACTGCAAACAAGGGTGGGTAAGGAAAATAAAAAAAAGAAAACGACTTAGGAAAGATTGCCTAGTTCTTTTTATCATTTTACATGCCTGACAATATAATGATTATGTAAACAGTGTTTGATAGTGCTAGTAGCTAAACATGAATCTGCAATATTAATGATGGTGATAGTAACATAGTGGTACAGTTACTACTGCTCTTTAATTCTACCCACTCCTAACACAGAGAGAGAGAGAGAGAGAGAGAGAGAGGAGAGAGAGAGAGAGAGAGAGAGAGAGAGAGAGAGAGAGAGAGAGAGAGAGAGAGAGAGAGAGAGAGAGAGAGAGAGAGAGAGAGAGAGAGAGAGAGGAAGTAAAGTGAAAATGTTTTTATTGAATACTATCTTTGGGCTGAATGCATTGAAAGTTATTACTTAGTGTACATTCGTTTTGCCATAGTCTTTCTTCTTCAGACTACTTTTCCTGGAGCCCATCTTTACTGAGGCAGCTCTGAATCCTGTCAGCACAGTTCACAAGGAAGAAGACCCTTTCTGAAGCCTTCCTTTTGCAGAGGATACTGATGGTCTGACAGGCGAGGAGCAGGAACCGCCAAGCTGTTCGAGAGACTGGATGAATATCAGTGAAACAGGGCATGAACATCAATGCTGGCAAGATGAAGCTGATCTCATAAATAATTACAATAATGGCATGTTATTCGAACTGTGCTTTTTATTATAAACAATATTGCTAATAACAAATGCATTTGTGGGACATATAAAGTTGTCATCAATGCCTCAGAAATATTCAGAGAAGAAGCAAACCCTTGATGTGTCAAAGATTCATGCCACCTGTATCATCTTCACAAATACCTGCATTAATCAACATTGGATTTACGGTTAGTAAAAAGCTAGTTAGATTCACAAGTTGAATTAATTGACAGTAAATTCCTGAAATGATATATCTCCACCAATCCTAGTTTTTTTCAGCCCCACCACGTGCCTATATCACATATTCGATCTTGCATAGATATTCAATGATATATTATGGACATCAGCGATGTGATTATGTATTATTTCAGTCGATCAGCACCACAATGTATGCTGAAATGCTCACTACTCTCATTATCAAACTTACCTACTTTTGTTGTTTTCTGCTTTTTTTTGCTTGCTTTTGTATCGATTTGGTTTTTTCTTTAAGTGGCTTGATGAAAAAAAGCGAATCAATGCTTATTCAGTGTACTATCTGGAAATAAAAATTTGATTTGATTTGATTTGATTACCCCCCTTCTCTCTCTCTCTCTCTCTCTCTCTCTCTCTCTCTCTCTCTCTCTCTCTCTCTCTCTCTCTCTCTCTCTCTCTCTCTCTCTCTCTCTCTCTCTCTCTCTCTCTCTCTCTCTCTGTGCAATATCTGTGTGTGCATGTCTCTGTGTATCACTATCCTTTCTTCTCTCTCTTTCCTCTGTGTCTCATTTTCAAATCAAAGAACATGTGCGGAACTGAATGCACAACCATGGTCATTTAAGTGCTGAACATATTTCTAAAACACACACAATTCAATATATTCATGTAGTCCTCTATAGTACGTCCGTACCTAAAAGTTATAATAGTGGTGCCCAGAGCCGCTATATTCTACATGTGGGAACGCATTTATCACCAACGTTTTCAGCAGGAAACTTTACCGACCACTATCAGGCACTATGCCACTCCTTTGAGACCCTACTTTTCTGTCCATATTCCTGTACACAGCCCTAGAAAAGACCAGGGAGTTTTAGGATTTCAGTGGGACAGTGCGGACAGTGACCTCTTGTGCATTCATTATTGAAGTGGACGGCGAGTCTACAGAAAGGCTGATTAGTCAGTGTCGCTGCTTACAGAACGTGGTGGCTAGACATCATCGCACCAGTGATTTTGGAACTAGAGCTTCACGCACACATACACACACACACACACGCGCGCGCACACACACACACACCACACACACACACACACACACACACACGCACGCGCGCGCACACGCACCCACGCACGCACGCACACATACACACACACTCTCTCTGACTCACACAGACACAGACACAGACACAGACACAGACACAGACACAGACACACACACACACACACACACACACACACACACACACACACACACACACACACACACACAGAGTAGCAGCAGCAGCAGCAGCAGCAACAGCAGCAGCAGCAGCAGCAGCAGCAGCAGTAGTAGTAGTAGTAGTATTTAGTAGTAGTAGTAGTAGTAGTAGTAGTAGTAGTAGTAGTAGTAGTAGTAGTAGTAGCAGTAGTAGTAGTAGCTGATGTTGTTTCACTCTTGTTGTTATTTATTATTGTGATAGGTGTATTTACTGTTTCTCTTTCTTTAGCTGATTTTCAGTCACACATCAAGGATAGTCAGGCTGCTCATCAGAATTGCGGAAGAGTTCTGGCTTTGGACAATAGACACTTATGAAACGGCTTCAGTAACGTTACTTCCTACCTCCTCCATGGTGCATACTATGAAGTGAGCTAGACGAGCTATTCAACCCCTCTTCGGGCATTTTGCTTCGGCAACAGAAAGCATGAAACGGTTTCAGTAACTTGCTTTTGATACAAAACAATCTCTTCCCCTCCTGCCTCTCTCTGATTAAACCAGCTGTGATTCAGCCTCTCCGCCGTGAGATAGCTGCTCTAAGGTGTTCTTGATTTCTCTTTGAGGAGAGCCCTGTCCATGCTAGCATTGGTATCGACCTGATCAGTGCAGCTGATGACACTGCCATAGACCACAGAGGGGAGGCTCAGCAGAGGGGGGGGGGGGGGGGTGTTCTGGTCATTTGTTTTGAGCCTTTGGTCTCTGAGTGATGCAGACAGACGTATAATTATGAACTTTGAAGTTGGGAAAGTGAATGGTCTAATAGGAGTTAAAGTGTTCTCTGAGCATCAAACACTCTTGGAGTCTAGTCACGCTGATATCAATGCTCTTTTAGTCCCTTGATTTATAAACTAGGTTATAGGTACTAAAATATGTGAGCGTGCACTACACAACGCTTTCCATGTGGGTAGATTTCGCTTTCCTACAGTTGATATTGGTCACTGTAGTTATGTCTTTGAAGTGTCTTCTGGGACAGGGACAACTGCAAGAAAATCAAAGTGTCATTAGGAGAAACAGATGAACAATCAATGTACCTTACACAGAGAGCTGTAAGCCTCATAAACCTTTTAGCACAGGTAGCATGATGGTGTGCTTGATCAATAATCTAAGAGCAGCCCTGACAAAATGATGGGCCTGGTCTACCATAATGGTATTTTCTCAGAAGATAACTCAGTTTTAAATGGAGATGAACCCATGTACCTTTACCTTGATTAAGGTAAGACCCTTCAGGATATCAATTAACAATAATGCATCAAATATTGTACAGGTAGCGAGGAGAGTCATCAGTTGCCGCAAGTTTCATGGTGTCATCAAAGCTAATGACTGTGTTTACTTTTCCTCTTTGCAGATGTTTGTGCATCTGGTTCGGGTCTAGCTGAAATGCAAGCTAGCATAGACTGTTTTTTGTTCCTTTAAAGTATGCAACAATATAAGAAAAACTAAAAAAGAAGTCATTAAAAATAGAGGTTATGCAACAAAGAGAACAGGACCAGTCCCATGCTTTAGAAAATGTCGACTATCTCAGCTTGGTGAACCTCTCTGAGAAAACACATTAATGCCATTGTCAGCCTTAAAATAGCCAAAGACCATATCCGTTTTAGCAAAATAAATGTCGCTGGATGGAAGAGGGATGGGAGTTCTTGCATGAAAGCAAAGCTCAACAGTTCTGGGCTGTTTTCCTACGTTTGTGAAATGGGGGCTATGTAAGGTATGCTGCAAAACATATTTACTTTAATCTACAAAATTACGTGATTTTTTTCTATTAAGATCTGACATTGCGGTAGCAAGCAGAGAACCAAAACTCTTTCCAAAAGTGAGAAATAGACAAATATAAAGCCTTCTTCCCGTCTCTCAATGCCAAAAGCACTGTTGCGGTATCTAAAGAAACAGTTCTTGAGTTTCAGATATACTGACTTCAGTTCAGGGGCACAAAAAACAAGGATCTCCACCTGTAATATCATTTTGTCTGTTGAAAATCTGGAAGGTATATCTGTGCCAAAAATGGGATAGTGTGTCATATTCAGGCTATATTAACAGTTAAGCATACAACTCAATAATATTTAAGATTTTTTGTAAAAAAATCAAAACGAACCACTCTGAAATATACGTGACGTTTATGAAACAGCTGTGCATACAACTATGGGATGCACGAAATCCTCACTAATATTCAATGATCTATTCTTTAATGTTGATGCATGCTAGCTTTTTCATGTTCATCTAAGCCACGGACCTCAGATCTTTGGTGTTGATATTTTCAACACAACAGGTTACAGCAGTGACAGGTCTGCAAACAAATTGATCCTAGATATCATAAAATTATCCTGATTTATCTACGGGGCTCTTTCACAGAAATACAATCATACACACATCTAAAAGCAGTAAGATAAGGATTCCAAGCTTTTTTCCCCACTGACATTTCTCCATAGTACTGGAGGCTGGGTTATAGTTCACAAACTATGTAATTATTGTACGAAAGTGATTTAGTTTGATACATTTCTCTTTTACGAGCACAAACCCATACCTTTAAAAATAACTGATGACATAATCCAACCAATTCTAAGTCAATATAAATCAGACTGTCAGTGCATTCAATCTTTTAAAAGAGCAATAACGATATTCATAATCCAGACCATTTCCTTTCGCCACAGGTTTCCAGCATTAGCCAAGCACTTTCCGCAGCCTCCCCTGCAGTGGGGCTGACTGCTGCAGCCTCAGGCTGAAATGGATGACCTGGCTGACAAGATGGATGCTCTCCCCTGCTCTGTTGCCATTCACTTTGTCTTCCTTCTGGTCACTTTTGTCTTTGCGCTGCTGCACCCCAGGTTATGACTGTGTCCTGACCTCAGTGGATAAGCAGCCATGATACAGGGGGATTACCACAGCAGAGAATTCACCCCAACAAAAGATTCTGAACAATGAAGCCACAGCATGCCTTACCTAATCTGCTGGCTGCTACCTACCTGCCAATCTGCTTTTCCCATTCTGTAATTCTAGGTTTATTTGTCTGTTTGCCTGTTTGTCTAATTGCTTGTGTCTGTCAGGAAGCTTGTTGGCTATGTCAGGTCACACGAGTGCGCAGGCACTTGCGTGCGCGCGCGCCCCCACACACACACACACAAATACACACACACACACACACACACACACACACACACACACACACACACACACACACACACACACACACACACACACATGATTATATGATTTATGTAAAAACGGGACTGGATTCAAAAAGTTGTTTATTATAACACATTGATTCCTTACAGATTCTGAATTGTGTTTATATTTTAGTTTTCGAAATTGTATTATAGTTTTTTTTTGTTTTTTTTTAATTTGATAATCAAGTCTCCTGACTTGATAGATTATATATATATACATTAAAAAAAAAAATTAACATGACTTTAACTTTAGACAAGTGGCCCACAAAGCAAGGCCTCCGTGTAGGCTACCTGAATATCAACAATGCAACAAACAAAAAAGATGATATTTCGACCATACTGCACAATGATGGGAATCAATTTCATTTGTTTTGCCTTGCTGAATCACGACTCTCACCACATGTAACTGACACATGCATGAATATTCCAGGATATCAGATCTTTCGACAGGATCCACACAAGCCCAAGTCCACTGGGTTATTAACATATTTCGCTTCTTCACTGAGTTGTAAAAGACTATACAACTTTGATGTTTATGACATTGAATCGATTTGGGTTGAAATAAAATTAAAACACAATAGTCCAATATTAATAGGATTCATATACAGAAATCCTTCGGAAACCACAGAATGGTTTGAAAAATTCAACTCTCTTATGGATGAAGTGACACTTTTAAACCATGAAACAATTATTCTTGGGGATTTTAACATAGACTTATTAAAACCCAAGCCTAAATGGAGTCACAACATTACTATGCATGGCCTGGAACAACTAATAGACAAACCAACTCGGGTAACAGATAACTCTAGAACTTTGATTGGTCATATCTATACTACTACAAAACAAAACATAACAGAAGTATGCGCCCCCTCCTGTTGATGCAGTGATCACAATTCTGTGTGTTTTACTTGGTTTAAACATCGTGTCAAAATTCCCAAAGTAGGACATAAAACCATCTTTTACAGAAAATTTAATAACTTCAATGAACAAGACTTTCTTTCAGACTTGATAAACTCGCCATTCCAAGACATATATCAAATCAGAGACCCCAACGAAGCTGCAGAATTCTGGATTACCATATTTATTTCAGTGTATGATAGGCATGCCCCCTTCATCAAAAAAAGAGTTAAAGAAAAAATTAAACCTCCTTGGATAACAAAAGATATAGAGTCTGAAATGCGCTTAAGAGACTATTTGAAAACCCATGGTACAAAAGAAGAATTTAAAATACAAAGAAACAAAGTAACTTCACTAAAACGCAGATCAAAACGTGATTACTTTCAAAAACTATTAATCACAACTACTGACTCTCGCCAGGTATGGAAAGCCATCAATATTTTATGTAATAGACCTATATCAAAAAGCCAAAAGACAGTTAAAGACATAACAGCTGATGAACTGAACACCCATTTCTCAAACATTGCTACTAAAGTCATATCATGTGATAAGTCAAATGAAAATGATCTCCAATACTTAGAACAATATATTGAATTAAAAGAAATTAAATTCCCGTTTGAATTATTGCCAATGACAATTAAAGATGTGTTGGAAAGTCTATCTCTCCAAAACAATTCCACAACACGTGACCTTGACAATCTGGATGGAAAAATATTGAAACTTTCTGGTCCTATTATAGTTGAAACATTGACATATCTATATAACTTGTGCATAGATAAAAACAACTTTCCTCTGATATTTAAAAGAGCAAAAGTCATACCAGTCCACAAATCTGGAGATACTTCTTGTCCTTCAAATTACAGACCAATTTCAATCCTATCGGTCTTATCTAAACCCATCGAAAAACATATCCAACAATCTTTATATTCCTACTTTGCTAACAACAATCTAATAAATGAAGATCAGTCAGGCTTTCGTAAAAACTATTCTTGTCATACAGCTCTAACTCAACTTACAGACAGTCTCTTACACAACATAAATAAAAATAACTATACAGGCCTAATTTTTGTTGACTTTGAAAAAGCATTTGATGTAATTAATCACTCCTTGCTAGTACGTAAACTTCACCTATATAAACTAACACCTGAAATAATCAATCTTTTAAAAAGTTTTTTGTTAGATAGACAGCAGCTGGTAACTGTAAATAATCAAACATCAGAATTAGTATCTATTAAATATGGAGTACCACAAGGATCAATATTGGGTCCTCTTTTGTTCTCTATATATGTAAATGACTTACCCTTATTTCTAGATTGTAGCTGTGAAATGTTTGCTGATGACACATCTCTCTATTGTAGTGATACCGACCCCCAAAGACTGACACTCAAACTTCAAAACAATATCAACAAATTGATTACTTGGACTCAATTAAACCATATGTCCTTAAATGCACAAAAAACTAAGAGTATGTACGTACTAGCAAGACAAAAGAGGCAAAAAATGAAAAGTAAATTTCAACCTCTGTTAATAGATCAAAAAATTATTGAAGAAGTTGACTCACACAAGATTCTAGGTGTAATTATCGACAAAAATCTTACTTGGACTGACCATGTGATGGCATTAGGAAAACGTCTTACAAACAAGGTACGCCAGCTATCAAAAATAAAACACTTTCTAGATGATCATTCACGCAAACTCTTTTTTTGTGGACACATCTTGCCTATAGTTGACTATGCCTCATCTCTTTGGGACAACTGCAGTGAAACTAATTTGAAATTCATTCATCGATTATATAAAAGAGCACTAAAACTTGTCTTATTAAAAGCAAGCTCCCTAACCATCAATGATTATAAGCAAACAAATAATTACATTCCAAAACAGGCTTTACTTTAATAAAGCTCTATTTGTACAAAAAGTTGTCAATGGAAATGCCCCTCCCAAGATCATCAATAGATTCAAAATTAATGAACACAGGCATAACCATCTACTAACATTTCCCAGACCCAGAAACAATCTTTACAAAACAAGCTTCCGATATTCAGGTAGTGATTTATGGAACAAGCTCCCAAAACATTTAAAATGTATCATAAATAAAAATCAGTTCAAAAATCAGTTGAAAAATCACTTAATGTGCTTATGCAAAAATGTTTAAGAACTAAACATGAATCCAATCAACCATATTTAGAACAGACCAAAGATATTGGTACTCTCTGCTCACCCTGAAAAATCTTTCATGTGTGGTTTACTGTGACTCAAAAATCTACACCTTGCTTGCTATATATGTATGTGGAAGGGGAAAAGGAGGACAAAGATTTTTTTTTTTTTTTAATAATTTATTTATGAACAGGATAGGGAATAAGAGATGTATGTAAACACATGTATATTTTGCAAATTCAAAGGAGAAAACCAAACCACTGATTTGATGACTAGATGGAGCTTTTTTTTTTTCTTTTTTTTTTTTTTTTTTTTTTACCCAGTTTAAAAGTCTCAGTATAAATGTTTTTTAAAATTTATTTTATTATTTTTATTAATGGGACTATTAGCACTATTATATTCATATTATTTTGATTAGTGGATAAGGCCTTACTTTTTTGTTCTGATTGTTGTTGTTGTTGTTGTTGTTGTTGCGTGTGCGTGTGTGTTTGTTTTTGTTCATATATGTAGGGATTTTATTTATTAATATAATCATAAATCATTATCATAATTCTTCTGTTTGCTGCTTGTGTTTTCCCCCTTCCTCCTTGATACTCCCCTCCCCATCTGTTCCCACCCCCCTCCCAATTTTATAGGGTTTTTTGTGCTTTTTTGTTTTTTGCTTTTGTTTTGTTTTGTTTTGGATTTTTGTTTCTCTTGTTTGTTTGGTTTTTCCTTGCTTTTGATTGTTTGCTATTTTTTGTTTGTTGGTATGTTTATTAGAGTATATGTTATTTCCTCTCAGTGGAGATGGGTATTATCATATGGTATTGTTGCGTTTTTGTTGTTGTTGGTCTTGTTGTTTTTTTGTTTTTTTTTTCTTTTTCTTCCTCTTAATATATAAATATGAACTGAAGAATGGAGGTATTGTAATTTGACATAAGTTGCTTATTGACATTTCATGGATTTTTTTTCTTAAGTCTTAAATAATGGTTGGTGACATTGTAACTGATGTAAGCTGTTGTTTGATATTATTTGAATTTTCTTAAAAACCTTAAATGTGTGCATGTGTGTACGTTGTTTATGTTATTTCCACTCAGTGGTGATGGATATTATCATAATGGTATTGTTGCTTTTGTTGTCTTCTCTTTTCTTCCTTCTAGCATATAATCCGTGTGGATTTGGTTTTTTTTGTTGTTTTGGTTTGTTTGTTTGTTTGTTTGTTTGTCTTTGTTAGTTTGTTTTTGTGTGTGTTTTTTTTTGTATTCTGTTTTTTTGGTGGTGGTGGTGGTGGTGGTGGTGGTGGTGGTGGTGTGTGTGTGTGTGTGTGTGTGTGTGCGTGTGTGTGTGTGTGTGTGTGTGTGTGTGTGTGTGTGTGTGTGTGTGTGTGTGTGTGTGTGTGTGTGTGTGTGTGTGTGTGTGTGTGTTTTCCCTTTCTTTTCTCTTTTGTTTGATTGTATGTTTGTTAGCGTATATATGTTATTTCCTCTCAGTGGTGATGGATATTATTATAAGGTATTGTTGCGTTTGTTGTTTTTTCCTTATCTTCTTTTTAAAGATATAAAGTATGAAAATACTGAAGTATAGAGATATTTTATTCTGACATAAATTGCTTATTGACATTTTATGGATTCTTTTAATGGTTTTTGGTTACATTCTATCTGATATAAGCATGTGTGTGTGTGTGTGTGTGTGTGTGTGTGTGTGTGTGTGTGTGTGTGTGTGTGTGTGTGTGTGTGTGTGTGTGTGTGTGGAGGGGGGGGGTTGTTGTTTGTTTGGTTGGGTTTTTGTTTTTATGTTGTTGTTGTTTTTTTTTTTTTGGGGGGGGTTGACACTATATGATTTTTTTACAGACTCAAAATGTATGAATGTACGTACGAGTGTACGTGCTGAGTGGATGAGTGCAAACCGGTGTGTGTGTGTGTGTGTGTGTGTGTGTGTGTGTGTGTGTGTGTGTGTGTGTGTGTGTGTGTGTGTGTGTGTGTGTTGTGTGTGTGTGTGTGTGTGTGTGTGTGTGTGTGTGTGTGTGTGTGTGTGTGTGCGTGCGTATGAATTTTGAGTGGGAGTGTTTTTTTTTTTTTTTTTTCCGTGTGTGTGTGTGGGGTGTGTGTGTGTTTTTGTTTGTTTGTTCTCCTCTTATGGTTGTTTAGTTGCTATTGTTGTTGCTTGTTTTATCTATAGACATATTTTATTTTAAGGTTGTTGAAATCATGTTAGCTAATTAATGTTGGTGAAATGTTTGTTTTTGTTTTATTTGTTTCTTTGTTTGTTTTTTTCCCCTTTTCTTTCTTTGTTGGTTTTATTGTTTTGCTAGGGATTTTCTGCTTTGATTTTTGTTGGTTTTTTTGGTGTTGCTTTATTTTGTTTTTTGCAGTTGTTTTGATTTTGTTTTTCTTTTCTTTAGATAGATGGCTTGATGGAAAAAAGCAAATCGATGCTTACTCAATGTACCATCTGGAAATAAAAAAATGATTGATTGATTGATTGATTGACACACATACACACACAGAAGTAGAGTCTTGCTAGAAATATCTTTATTATTGTTTATGGTTTTATAAGAAGATATTGTAGCCATTGTAATGTTGTGTTGTTCTTGCCTTTGTTTGCTTCTTCACCGTGTCCTTTTACCACAGTAACTTGTCTAGTTTATTTATTTATCTTATTTATTTATTCTTTTATATCGAGGATAATGGGATAAGCACTCATGTGCCTTTTTTATCCAGTCTGCAGAATGCAGATATTTTATTATGTTTGCGGCTTACATTGCCGGTGTGGGTGTGGATCATTTTCCAATAAATCGGGCATGCACGTGTGAAATCAGCCACCAATACTCCTGCCATCCTGGACTTGCACAGTGCTGTGTGTCAGGCATCATATTTATTTGCTTTCAACGTGTAGGTGGGGTTTTTCAAGCTGGCTGGTTACGGGCCAGTCATTCTCAAACAGTGGTGTTGATGCAGAGAAACATCACACATTCCTTCAGGGTGGCCCGGCACACGTTTATTGTTTCCATCCCGCGTGTAACGTGTGTTTATTTGAACATTTCACATTACAAGACATGGTCTGATATAGACTGGTCTGGCTTTTTCATGACGGGTTTTGTACCCCAGAATCGACCTTCATTGACAAAATACAGATGTTAGGCCAGGTGTGGAAAAACATCTGTTTTTTTGCGCCTTGATCTGCTATCAAACTATGCCAAGGAAAGCTGTAAGGAAGTCCCTTGTTTTGAATTCTTCTTGTTCGGTCTCAGTGTTACAAACATATACGGCAGTGTTGAAATGTCAGGCATAGCAGACTGACAGCTTTGCGCTAGGCGAATTCCAGGTCTCTCCTACACTCTTTGGTTCTTAGAAAAGGGAATGTAGTTTTGGTGTTGATGCTACTGTTATAAGTCTCACTGCAAGAGTGAGTTCTCCAAAGGTTTGTAGTTAAACAATTAAGTTCTCATCAAAATTATTAAAATTATCATGATATAATGATAATCTACAGCTACTTTTATTTGAAAGTCTAAGAACATAGTTATATGGTAGAGGATTAATTATGATATTGTGTTATTGCTGAATGTTAGTAAAGCTAGGTAAAATCAAATTAGCTAATAACACCTTCCTGCATGTCAAAAACACACTATTGTTAGTTGTTAGAAGTAATGTTTATAAAACTGTGCAGTTAACACACAGTGTTGAGTGATAACTATTTTACAGGAGATAATTTGAAGTTAAAAGTATATCGCTTATATCATGACTAAGTACCATGGCTGAGCAAATTATCCACTGATAACAGAGAACATGGTCAGCAGAAATATAGTAGACCATTTGTGCCAGTGGGAATCAATGACAAAATTGACACATGCACTTGGGGACAGGTTGTACTTTCCTTTAATTCATTGTAGAGTTCGTATTCATGTTTCTATTGTAAAATCACATAAATATTTATTTATTTCTACTCGAAATAAAAGAATAAAGACAACAAAGAAAACAGTTTACATGTCTACAGTTCAGTCATGTAACAGTTATCTAAATCAGCAACTTTTACTAGACTGGCAAAAGTTTGTATATTATCCCATTATTCGATTGATGATAAGTTTTTTTTTCTAGTTATACATAAAAGATATATTTAATACAGAAGTGTTTAGTGACTATAAGGCTGTCAGGTAGCATAAGCACTCAAGTAAGAGCTATTTTTCCTTATTTTGGGGGATGAATAATTATGATGGGATCATGGGTAGACAGATAGGCCATTTAGCAGCCTACCCTCTGATAAATATCTGCTTTACAGCGTAAAAGACAAACAGTTATATAGCAAACCACTGATTACACAACACGGCAACTGACTATCAGATAACAGACTAGAACCAGACTGGTTGCCAGGAAATGATGCTGTGGCAGATTGCCTTGTTAAGTGAGGGCTGGATTCCTGACCTGACGAAGCTTTTAACAGCAGAACATCAGCAGAGCACACACGGGATGGCTGTCACCAATGTGGGGACGTGGGCCACCAACGATACTGGAATTTGCAGAAAAAGTGCTATGAAACACTGGTTGTAATCTGCCATGTAATACAATGAAAATGTACATGCATAATTGTA
>CM060318.1:86506064-86511064 GCA_030674155.1 Stramonita haemastoma | reverse complement strand
ATTGCCTGCAGTAAGAAAGCAGTCTTCCATTGTTTTTTAGCCCAGCCAAATGTTTGTAGACATGAAGCTGGTGATTCACACTGGACATGTGGATTAAGCATAGAACATGTCTCCTGTAGCACAAAGGATGTGTTTGCTCATGGGCAAAACTTCCGATTTAGAATTGTTTCACAGGGTAAAGGGAGTCAATATAGAACAGAGGCAAAAAAGCACTTATCTATGATGTATAGTTTCATCCTCTCTCTCTCTCTCTCTCTCTCTCTCTCTCTCTCTCTCTCTCTCTCTCTCTCCTCTCTCTCTCTCTCTCTCTCTCTCTCTCTCTCTCTCTCTCTCTCTCTCTCTCTCTCTCTCCTCTGTCTGTCTCTGTCTGTCTGTCTGTCTGTCTGTCTGTGCAGTAGTGGAACTATATACACAAGAATAGACATGATAAAACATAGTATCACCATCCACCTTCCCCTCACTCACTCACTCACTCAGTCCCATGTCCCAAAGGACGTAGGGGGGACATGAGAGAAGACGCAATTGAAGACAACAGAGATCTTTTTCCATGCTTCGCGATCCTGTGCGGCTCGTAGGTGTTGCAGGGGTTGGGCGGTCCAGTCTTTGATGTTGTCAACCCATGATTTCTTTTGGCGGCCTCTTCTTCTCTTGCCCTCTACTGTTCCTTGCAAGATGGTTTTTACTAAGGTGTTGTGTCTTGTGGTGTGACCAAACCACATCAGCTTTCTCCTCTTTATGGTGGAGAGCAAAGGCTCTTGGGGGCCCACACGCTTTTTGATTTCTTCTTTCACATAGTTATTGGTCTTGTGTTCTTTGTATGATATTTTGAGGAGTCTTCTGTGGCATCATACCTTCCCCCTACCTCCTGTAAAAACGATTTTCGTTTTTTTTTTTATCAGGGAGGGCAAGCAGAACTCAAATGGCAAAAATGTATATGCTAAATTTTGACACTAGCTGGAAATGTCTACTTGAAGCAGCAGGAAACTCCGTCATGGCAGACCTATCTACATACACCAAAACCCAGCAAGGTGCAGTACGTTGCTATGTTACATACAACATCCATATCAGATAAAAAGCCATCGCCTCAATTCAGTGCAGTAGTCCTGACAGATTCTTAACATCACCAGTACAGCAAACGCAGGTTATACACAGGTGTAACTGATGGAGGTGTCTGCTAGTTCTGTGACAATTTTGACAGAGACAGAGAGCGTAGAGGTATCGCTGATATCGGTTTTACATGATGTCATGAAAAAACCCAGGTTTGGATGATCTATTGTTGAACTAACCCATCTGATATTGTGTGCGGTGGCTTGCACTACCGACAGTCCAAATCCTGTTTTATTGATGGACCTGAACTCTTTTTCCAACGATGACGTGATCAGTCATAAAGGACACAGGGTTCTGTACAGCTTTCACTGGTGTAGCAGTGCAATACAGAGCACAAGTTTCAACAGGCAGTATTCTGTTTAAAATACTGTGAGTTTTGATAAAAAATATATCTTAGAAAATGAAATCTTCAAAGAGACAAAATCTTTAGAAAATAAGTCTTCCAAAAACGAATGGGTGAATAAATAATTCAATAAGTCATGACAAAAATAAAGAGATGAATAAATGAGTATTAATTTCTAAACGTATATGTTTTAAGCTATTCAGTCCTTGGCCTGATTCAGCCTGCCCCATTGATAAGCAAAAAAGAAGAGATCATAAGCCATGATGCCATGGAATGTTGTATCTACCACAAAGTGTCAGTATGGATATGTGGTTCAACTCTCACCTAAGAACACCCCCACCCCTATCTCTATTCTGCCTTACTGAAACCCTGTGATAATTTCGTCTTGTAATGATGCAATAATGGAAAACAAAAATATCAAAAGCAAAAAAACTAAATTAATGAGAAGGCCAACAAACACAAACCTACACAGATACACAAAACATTGCAAAACTAACAGGGCAAAATGATTGAAGCAGAGCAAAGCAGGCACTTTTAAAAAAATCAGATTGGGAAAATGAAAGAAAACAGGCCTAAAAATCAGGAGCACTGCGCACCGCGCGCGCGCGCGCGCGCACACACACACACACAAAACACACACACGCACGCACGCACGCACACGCACACGCATACACTCACACAAGTTTGTTCTACATGTTAAACGAAAAGAAGGCCTATAAAAAGCATAAGCTTTTTTCAGCAAATCTAGGGACATTGCTCCGATAAGATGGAAACTACCTGTACTTGTTAGAGCCCCATAAACACAGCTCCTTTCCCCCAGAGTTTTCAAGTTAACTACGGGAAGTTTTACTGGCTTCTTCTGGGTGAGATGAGCTGTACGTGAGGTTGGTGTGGGAGGCAGAGAGATAAGAGTAGCCACTGAAATGGCAACAAGTTAGGATTTCTTTTAGAAACATCAGTATCTTACGGGTATTTTTAGAGGCTTCTACAAAAGTGGTTCCAAGGCCTTTTTCTGTCCAAACTAGTGTTGTAATAGGTAACTCACTGTTTGTTTTTAGATGACTATTTGCTTTAGTAGAAGATGGAGAAGAGACGGACTCCAGTACTGAATCCTTCAGTGTGAAAGAACAATATAAGCAGGAATAATAGTATTAGTTCTGCGTACGGCTGCTGAAGAAAAGGAGTGTAGCAGATGTTGCTGACATGATCCTGCATTGACAGTTTACATGCATTGGCGGTTTATCCCATTTGACACATAGATCATTTTCAGATGTTTAAAATGCATTATCACAAGTAATTATGCTTTGCAAACTAATTCTTTATAGGATTGTCACACAATGAAATATTCAAAGACATTTACCAGTTTGTCAGCAATGAACATAAATCTCTTCTTTCCTGTACAATGTAGAACAGAATCAACACATCACACAATATCTGAAAAGAGAATAAGAAATCTTTTTGTGGACTATGTGCAGACATATTAGTGTTACCTGCGTAAGTACTTGTGAGAAAATCACTTGTTTTCACAGTCAACATCAGTTTTGAGAATGGCTGGGTGTACAGGGTGCACAGCATGGGTTTCAAACATACAATTATGTTTTTCTAAAAACAATGTGATTCTAATTGATACTGACTTAGACCATTGTAACTGCACGGTATGGTTTTAATTGTGATAACTTGACCATGTTTTACATTTCTATAATTATAAGGGTTTGGTTACAGTTATAATTTGTATTTTCCAGAACAAAGGCATGTTTAACTACACTGACTACCACCATACTTTGTGCTTGTGTTTTCTTGGTTAAGTCAAGACCATAGAAACCATTATGAAGAAATATTGTAGCAATTCACCTGCATTCCTGATGTAAATTTGTTTTAGTGATGTTGAGAATTCTATCTCCTAAAAATAACAAAGCCCAATGTGTACATCCGTGTAGAGCTGATTTGCCCTGTCCAAATTCTTTTCTGTGTCAATTTACCTCACTCCATTCTATATCATCACTTTCTTTTTCAATTAACTTTTAATTAAAGTTTCTATGCACAAAGAACACAACACAAACATATAATAGAATTGAACGAAAACAAAGTGACGGGCATTTGTTTACTATAAAAGAAAACCGACACCCCGACACCTGTATCACAAGGAGAGAGAGAGAGAGAGAGAGAGAGAGAGAGAGAGAGAGAGAGAGAGAGAGAAGAGAGAGAGAGAGAGAGAGAGAGAGAGAGAGAGAGAGAGAGAGAGAGAGAGAGAGAGAGAGAGAGAGAGAGAGAGAGAGAGAGAGAGAGAGAGAGAGAGAAGAGAGAGAGTGAGAGAGAGAGAGAGAGAGAGAAGAAGAGAGGAGAAGAGAGAAGAGAGAGGGAAAGAGAAGAGAGAGGAGGAGAGAGAGTTTGGCTTCAGACTTTTACTAACAACAGCTTAAGGCCACAATACAAAAGCAATTAATTTTGGGCATAGGAAATTTGCGCATGGCAAATTTTGTAAACACACTACTAGGCAAAACAGGTAAATATGTCCCATTACCTATGTGGTCGTAGGGGAGCGAGGCGTCAGAGACCTCAGCTTCTCTAGAGACCAGCATGTTGAGGGCGGCGCCCATCTCCTCTCCCTTGCTGCTTTATTTTCCTGACCCTAGAGAGGGTAAGTAGCCATTTAGAGCTGGGTGAACTAGGGGACTGTACTGAAGCCAAGGCATGCAAACGGTCACCCATCCAACTGGTAACCACGCCCTTCCTGCTTAATTTTCAATGGGGGAAATCCAGTGCTTTGACTACAGTTAAAATGTCACAGTGATTATGAAAATAAAAACATTACATCCACCAGAACATTCATATTCAATTATGAAAAAAATAGAGAATGAATGAACGAATGAACGAGTGAACGAATAAAGGAATGAATGAATAATTAATTAATGAAAGAGAGACACAGAGACAGAGAGACAGACAGACAGACAAATAAACAGAGAGAGAGAAGATGAGGGAGGGTATGGCAAAATCAATCAAAAACTATAATATAACGAGTGGTGCCATGATCTGATTGCGCCTTGTGAATATTTAATAAGTTTCATCTGGCGGTACACAAAGCTTATTATTGATTTATGGATTATCCCATCCCCGTCCCACTACCGCAAACAAGCTGCACTCATTACAGCTAAGGATGAAAGAGGGAAGAAAAGTGATCCCAGAGAGAGAGAGAGAGAGAGAGAGAGAGAGAGAGAGAGAGAGAGAGAGAGAGAGAGAGAGAGAGAGAGAGAGAGACAGACAGACAGACAGACAGACAGACAGACAGACAGACAGAGACAGAGAGAGACAGAGAGAGACAGAGAGAGACAGAGAGAGAGTCAGAGAGAGAGACAGAGAAAGAGACAGACAGACAGACAGATAGATAGACAGATAGACAGATAGACAGATAGACAGACAGACAGACAGACAGAGACACAGAGACAAAGAGACAAAGAGACAGACAGACAAACAGAAAAAGAGCAAATTTATTGCTTACTCAATGTACCATCTGGAAATAACACTTTGACTTTTGACTTTGACACAGAGAGAG
>CM060318.1:86471064-86501064 GCA_030674155.1 Stramonita haemastoma | reverse complement strand
ACAAGTACAAAACCAGCCCCCTGCCTGAGAAATTATCAACTAGTTCTCTTAGCTTGGTAGGGCTAGGCTCTCTGAGAAAGTCACATTAGTAAATGGTAATGTCAGCCTCAAACTAGCCAAAGACCATACTATCAGCTTTAGCAAAATAGATGGCTCTGGATGTAAGGGGGATTAGAGATTTTTGCATGAAGGCAAAGCTGAACAAATACTGAGCTGTTATACGAGGCCTGTGGAATGTGAGCTATGTAAGGCATGCTGCAGAAAATCTTTGCTTTTATCTAAATAAAAATAGCGCGTGTGTGTTTTTCTATAAAGATCTGGCGTTGTGGCATCAAAAGGAAAATTGAATCTCTTGCCAAAAGTAATAAATAGACAAATATAAAGCCTTCTGCCCCTCCCTCAATGCCAAGGGCACTGTTCCGTATCTGAAGAAGCCACTGCCTGAGTTCGGAAAACTGATTTTAGTACAGGGGTACAAACAACAAGCATCTCCCCCTTAATATCTTTTTTGTCTGCTGTACATGTGGAAGGTATTTCTATGCCAAGGCTGGGATACTGAGTCATATTTAGGTTATAACAACAGTTAGGCATACAACTGTAGGATGTCTAACATTTTTGTAATGACAAAATATCAAAACGAACCCATCTCAAATTTGCATGATGTTTATAAAACAGCTGTATATACAACTGTAGGATGCAAAAGATCATCACTAACATTCAATGACACTTTTCCTTAGTGTTGATGCATGCTAGCTTTTCCATGTGATCCGTTGACGTCAGATAAGATTTGTTGATGTCTAGGTTTCTAACACATTGAAGTAAAGCATCAAAAGATCGACAAACTAGCTAATCCAAAAATAAAAAAAGAAGTCCTCTCATTAATTTACCAGGCTCCATCACAGAAATACAATTATACACACGTTTAGGAGCAGTTACATGAGAATTACAAGGTTTATCGGCTGACGTTTTTCACTCTGTAGCAATGGAGGTTGAAATAATTGTGTTTCATACGCTATGTAACTATTGTTTGAAGGTGAGTCAGTTTGATACCTTTTTCTTCTACAAGCACATACCAATACTTTGAAACTAAATGATGAAATAACCCAACTTAATCTAAATAAGTACAAATCATACAGTCTGCATTCATCCTTTAAAAGAGCATCAAGAGTACTCATAAAACAGATCATTGCCTTTAGCCACAGCTTTCCACACTACCCAGACATTTTCCGCAGCCTGCACTGCACTGTGGCTGACTGCTGCAGCCTCAGGCTGAAATGGATGACCTGGCTGACAAGATGGATGCTCTCCCCTGCTCTGTTGCCATTCACTTTGTCTTCCTTCTGGTCACTTTTGCCTTTGCACTGCTGCACCACAATTCATGACCGTTCCCTGACCTCAGTGGATACAACAGCCATAATACAGGGGGATTACCACAGCAGAGAATTCACCCCAACAAAAGATTCTGAACAATGAAGCTACAGCATCTCTTACCTAATCCCCTGGCTGTTGCCTACCGGCCAATCTGATTTTCTCCCCTGTTTGTTTGTCAGTATGATCCTTTCTTCATCAGACACTGGTGCATGCAGGTTTGCTTGATTGTCTAATTGCTTACATGTCAGCCAAGTTTTTGACTAGTTAGATCAGTCAGTTCACACGCATGTGTGCAAGCACACACACAGAAACAAACACACACACACACACACACACACACACACACACACACACACACACACACACACACACACACACACACACACACTTAAATTATTTTTTACAGTTGTTGTCAGTATTGCTTTTGGTGGTGGTGGTAATGGTTGTTGTAGAGGTGGTGGCAATGGAGGAAGTGGGTTGTCCATGAATTAGTTCGTTTTTTTTCTTCATGTTATTTGCGGATGTTAACATGTCTAGCTTGCAAACTGGATGCAGCTGGTAAGGCCGATGTGGGTGTGGATCATTTTTCAATAAATCGGGCATGCAGGTGTGAAATCAGCCACCAATACTCCTCCATCCCGGACGTGCACAGGCTTGCACAGTGCTGTGTGTCAGGCATCATATTTGTTTGCTTTCAACGTGTAGGTGGGGTTTCCAAGCTGGCTGGTTACGGGCCAGTCATTCCCAAACAGTGGTGTTGATGCAGAGAAACATCACACATTCCTTCAGGGTGGCCCGGCACACGTTTATTGTTCCATCCCACGTGTAACGTGTGTTTATTTGAACATTTCACTTTAGAAGAGATACTATGAGATACACTGGTCTGGCTTTTTTATTAGGTTTTTTTAACACTAGTTTTGGCCCTCATCTAAAATAAATACAGATTGTAGGCCAGGTGTGGAAAAGTCATATGTGTTTGGCTCCTTGATTTGCTATTAGAATAGGACAGTCTTGCCGGGAAAAGCTGCGAGAAAGGACCTTGTTTTGACGACTTCTTGTTCAGCCTCACTTTTACAAAATACAGAGCAGTGTTGAAATGTTACAGCATAGTAGACTGTCCAGCTTTGTGGCTAGACTGATCCTGCATCTCTCCTACATTTTGTCTGTTAAAATTTTTAGCATAAGCCTATTTTTTGATGCTAGTGTAATACGTTTCAATACAAGAATGAATTTTCTAGAGGTATGTCAATAAAAATTAAGCTATCATCATAATCCCTATCGTGATATAATGATAACTCACAACCACTTGTATTTGATAGTTCAATAAAATATCTATATCGTAGGAAATAAGTTGTGATATTATGTAATAATTGCATCTCAATCAGATTACTTAAAAAGAGATTAGTTTATACAAACATCAATGCCAAGAGCACAATGCCTACGGTTTAAAAAAGTCTATTTCTCTAATGCTATGCAGTTAACACATGGTTTTAAGTGATAATAGTTTATAGGAGGACAATGTGATGATAGACAAATGTCATTTCAATAATGATGAGGCACCTTCACACAGTGAACGATCCCGTTATACATTAAAAACAGTGTCCATGGTGGGGAGCTGCGTGGATAGCTTATCTGTGCCAGTGAGAACGGATAATAAACTTTTCAAAACAGCATGTTCTCGGGAACAGTACGTTAAGTCTTTAGATATATTAAAAAGTTGATATTTATATATGCATCTATAAAAGCACATTAGTGCTTATTCTATTATCTGCAAAATAAGAGATAAAGAATTTAATGAAAGCTGGTTACCTGCCAACACACAAGTCATGTCTTATCTAATTGAAACAGCTATCTGTAGTACCTTTCTCTGTTAAACTTTTTCTAATGATATCATTCTATCTCGCTTTACACAAAACAAGATATTTGTTTGATTCGTAAGTGTGCAGTGACTGAAAGAGTATCATTTTATTTTGTTTTCTTTTTTTTATTTTGTACCACTTTATCTCACAGATTTCTCTGCGTGAAATTCGGGCTGCTCTCCCCGGGGAGAGCGCGTCGCTACAAGTGCATCACCTATCCTTTTATTTTCCTTTTTTTTTTATCAGGTAACAGAAACATTCTAGTGAGAACTAATGTTTGCTTTATATTAATGGCAGTAAATGATGAGATGATAGATAGATAAGCCATTTTATTGGCTGTCTTCCAATAATTATATGCTTTACAGGGTAAAAGACACGCAATTATTTGATAAAGCGCGGATTACACAATTAGATAGCAGACTATCAGATAACAGACTAGAACCAGACTGGTTGCCAGGAAATGATGCTGTGGCAGATTGCCTGCTAAGTGAGGGCTGGACTCCTGACCTGACGAAGCTTTTAACAGCAGAACATCAACAGAGCACACACGGGATGGCTGTCATCAATGTGGGGGACCTGGGCCAGCAGTGATTCTGGAGTGAGTATAAAAAGTGTTACCAAAGCGCTGATTGTAGCCTTCTCTGAGAGATAGAATGGAGCTGGGGATCTTATTTTTCGGGCTCTCCATTGACCATGTTACTACACTATTCCAAACGTGTTAATTGCAAAAACCACTGTGTCAAGTTAGTTCCAATCTAGAATTCCAGAATTTGAGGGATGCTTTGTCACAGCGATACTTTTTTTCAAAAGTCTCTTTCCTTGCAGACATCAAAGTACTTTTTCACATTTCTGTACATTCAGATGATACGTAGACTTTTCAAAGTTTGACAGCTTACCAACTATTGTAGGTGTAGTGTAGTGCAACCACTGCTGTACATTGAAACAAAACTGACCTTTGGTTTATTATTTCCAAACAACACTATCCATTCTGCAAAGTAATTGTATAAATGTTAGTACTTGGTAATTAGGGATGCAAACATTTATGTTATCTTCCTTCACATTGTCATATGGCTAATAAAGTCCTTGACTACTTCACAGATCAACACTGCGAAAAGGTGAACACCCATTAACCGTTTTCACTGTCTTTCAACTATGTAGCATTACAACTGACTTTGGCTAGTAGTCCTCAAGTGCCACTGAATGTGCAGAATGTCGCGAGGTTGTTGGAATACTGGCAGTCTTGGAAGGCTGGCCGTTACTTATGCCGTTATCTTCTATGCTGGTAGAGACCAATTCTCACTTCACCACTCTGATGTGTACATTGACATCGTTGCTTTCTAAGAAAACCCAGGTTGCCCTCAGGCCACAGAATATCAGGGATGTTCTTGTTACCTGCTACAATCACTTGAAATAAGCAATAGGTTACAAAGGGCTTTCATTAATGTCTGTTGTCACTGATTCACTTGACAGTTTCTCGTGATTAAGAATGCAGAATCCCGTGACATGAGAACCTGTGGTCAGCAGGGCAAGCCATGGCCTGAACAGAATAATGCAAAGATAATATTGTGTTGGTCTGAGCGGGTGCGGTGGCGGCTGACATAATACCTGTAACCCGACAGGTGGGGTGAGGAGAACACAATAAATCAATTTGAGTTGATCAATTTATTTGTTTTCATGAAACTATGTAGCACTTTAGACAAAGAGTAAATATCCTGCATTGCCTCTCAGACTCTCTGGATGTGTGGAAAACTATGCTTATTCCGGCTATTGATTAAATTACCACAAGAAAAGATTGAAGCAGAGATAGAACGATACATAAGAACAAGGAGGTGGAAACAGTGACATGCATAAACGTGCATGCAAAATACATTTGAAACAGGAATGCAGCTACTAAATGATATAAAGTTAACGAAGACAATGAAATCTCATTCTCAATATACTTTGCTTCCCTTGAATGCAATTTTGTCAAATGTAGATCCAACATGCTGCATTCCAAATTTGTGTCCACTGTCACGTGCTACACTCAAAAGTTGTGTCACCTATTTTGATTGAGTTATGATTTATAATATAGAAAATGTGAAAGCTTTGTTTCTCTTATAAGCCTGTGATATCACATTACCCCTGTCTATGTACACTTTTAACTATGAATAGTCTTGCAACAGAAGCTTTATCACATTATAACTATAACCTAATCTGTGCCCGTTCCTACTGATAGGGCATCTGCAGTCGGCTGAGTCTGAGTGACTAGCATCAAAAGCTGCAACCAAAACTCCGGACAGAAGCAACTCAAAATTACAGTTAAACACCAGAAGAAACACTGCTGGCAGTTTGAAACCCGGACTGAGTGTGTCCAAGATATAGTGTTGTGAGTTCACAGGAGCCATTAACATTTACACAGTGTCCATCACTCCCAGGAATAATTTGACTGAGGTGATACCATTCTCTGGTGCCTGTTTTGTAAGGTTTCATGTTTTCACAGTATCACTGGCCGAACTTCTGGCACTAGTAAAGGTTAGGTCATTTTCTGTGGGAAAAGTATCTCCTAAAAACAAATGACCCTCATCTTTATGTCAGTGCACCTGATGCCTTCGCATATAATGTGTCTGTTTGTGTCTATATTTTCCGATTTTATCCTCGGCAGCCTAGAAATTCACACTATATTCAAGCATTTAAGAGACAATCAATGTTTTTGACTGGTGACACAATGGTGATAAAAGTCGTTGTATTCCTTGCTGCAGATGCTGAGTCGTGTGATGATGATGATGATGATGATGATGATGATGATGATGATGATGATGATGATGATGGTGGTGGTGGTGGTGGTGGTGGTAGTGGTGGTGGTGGTGGTGGTGGTGGTGGTGGTGGTGGTGGTGGTGGTGGTGGTGGTGGTGGTGGTAGTGATGATCGTGATGATGATCGTGATGATGATGATTGATTATGACGATGACGATGACAATGACGACGACGATGACGACGACAATGATGATGATGATGATGTGGTGGTGGTGGTGGTGGTGGTGGTGGTGGTGTGGTGGTGGTGGTGGTGGTGGTGGTGAGGAGGAGGAGGAGGAGGAGGAGGAGGAGGAGGAGGAGGAGGAGGAGGAGGAGGATGGTGATGGTCATCATGTACACTTGATTTTTCATCAGAATACTTGCTTTTCTTTTTGTGGAGTGAATCAGCATCTACAGTCGAACCGTATTATGCAAGGGTACTATAACTTACACTTATGGGATTAATCTATGACAGTTGTTCCATAAAATGGTTTTGTTAATATGTCCATAAGTAGCATTAATCAGAAGCAGATAAAATAAAAACCAGCCAACCAGCCAACTAACAAATGACTAAGTGTGGTTGTTGTGCTTTTGTTTTGAGCAAAATGTCAATGCTCAGAAAGATTGCTATCAAAAGCAGCATGCATACCTGGGTACAACACACTGAGCACTGTTTCTATGGGTGTTGCCTATTTTCTCATGAATATAACAATCATTTTAGCTTTTTTAACATTCCAGACAAAGTGTGTTAGTACAACATTCTGATGGGCTATTAATGTTTTGTAGATCACCAAAGATTCTACACAGCTTTCCAATCTGCAGAAAAAGGCCCTAATTGCCACCAACATGGCCTCTTCAATAACTTTATTTTTAGCATTTTTGTCATTATTTTTCATTCGCAACCACTTTTTCTACACACATTGCTCTACTTTCAATACTATCTTATCATTTTAAGTGTTATTCATTAGGAAGAAAGGGCTACTGATTTGGCCTTTACTTTCTATGAACGGCCACATGAAAGCCGGTGGAGAGAGGAATCCTCACACCAAATGGCCTATCCTTCACAAGCTAGCAACAGCCCATGTGTGGCTGGTACTGGAAGTCCAGTACAGTCTCTACTAACTGGTGTTTGTTCTCATCAGAGTCGTTAACGAGCTGTCTGTCAGACGCAGACACAAACTCAAATATTGCGAAAGAGCTTAAGCAGGGAATCCGTTCTGGTCAGCAAATAGCCCCTGTCGGCCATGGCGCCCTCAGTGGTGAATTAGAACAGAGGAGGTGCTGACCACACAGCCAGGACAGGACGGGGAACAGGGTGCTGATGGGGGGGGGGGGGTGGGGGTGGAGTGGGGAAGGAAGCTGAGGCATACCTTTCTGATATAAATCATTCTGGGTTCTGAGACAACAAATACAGCTAGGTCACACATTACTGACTTGTAGTTGTTGTCTTGAGTAAACACATTAATCATCACTGCCAACATTTGCTGAGTAAGCGGTGTTAGACACGGACTACTATGAGGTGTTAGACTCTTAAAGAATTCTTCCAGTGATAGAGAAACCTAAAAGGGCGCATAACAAGCAGGAAATAAACGATCCAATACAGTAGACAAAAAGTTCAACATGAACAGAGCAAAAACAGAAAGTGAGGTAGTCATCACAAAATATCCAGAAAATAAGGAGAGCAGACTGAAAGTTCAAAGTACTTGATATTTGCCACGATTGTGGGACCAGAGTATGGGACTTCTGGTCTGATGGTACCTGGGTGCACAAGTCCAAGTCTATACTCATATAGTTATTCTAGGAGATTTTTAATGATCAAATACCTGTTATTTCCTCCTAAAGACCTTCACAGCAGTCCATAAAGCAAGTGTTTGTCTACCAATAATTGCAGAACCTCTAGCAAACGCGTTCAAATCTTTCCACTGTACTGGCAGAATCGTTCTTATCAGTACAGCTCACTTAAAGCTGGTGCTGAGTCTAGCATTGAAAAGTAGAAAAATACCAGTTGTTTCATTAACTTTACTTTATACCTTTTTATGTCACAATAGATTTCTCTGCGTGAAATTCGGGCTGCCCTCCCCGGGGAATGTGCATCTCCACAAGTGCAGCGTCTACCCATTAATTGTTTTCTTTTTCTTTTTCCTGTCTGAACTGTATTTGTTTCCCTATTAGAGTCGCATTTTTCTACAGAATTTTGCCAGAGACAACCCCCTTGTAGTCGAGGGGTCTTTTACGTGCGCTAAATAGTGATGTGTAACATACGGGACCTCGGTTTATCATCTTATTCAAAAGACTAGCACCAAGACCACCACTCAAAGCGTAATGGGTGGGGGACAAGTTTTGGGCCCAAACGGGATTCGAACCACTGCACATTCTGACCGGTACTTTTTGCTTTCTAGACAGGCACGTTACCTCTAGACCAAGATCCACCTAGTTAGTATATAGCCAGGGAGGCAAAGTATAGGAATAACATGATGCCTTGTATCGAAATCAGAGTCACGATATTCTCTACTGCTCTACCTGTGCAGTGTAATGATTTTTGTCAGAAATGACTCTGTTGCCTAGGGCAATTTTTCCATTCTAACGTTATCACTTTTCAGAAAAGCCAGCCTTCAACTGTGGTATTTCTGATTTCTGATGTCGTGTTTGACTTCGATATAAGACACTAAGTTTCTTTGTTCTAGATCCATTCTTGTGGATGATGACTTCTCTGATTGCCCTCTCCCCTCAAAACTGACCCCATTGCCTGCAGTAAGAAAGCTGTCTTCCATTATCTTCTAGCCCAGACATAGGTTTGTATAAGGGGGTGAGATATCTGAGTAATTAGAGCACTCGCTTTTCCACGTTGAAGTTAAACAGCATCGACTCTGGTTACCGGTTAGATGGGTGACCATTTGCGCGCCTTGGTTTCAGTACAGTCCCCCACGTTCACCCAGCTGTATACGGGTACCTGCCCTCTTTAGGGTCAGGGAAGCTACAGCAGTGCAGGAGAGGAGATGGACGCCGCCCTCAATACGCTGGCCTCTGGAGAAGCTGAGGTCTCTAATGCCTTGCTCCTCGACGATCACATAGGTTATGGGACACCTTTATCTTTTACTTTTATACGTTTGCAGACATGCTGCTGATGATTCATACTCGACATGTGGAAGCATGGCTCTTCCTGAAGCACAAAGGACTTGCTTGCTCATGGAGAGAACTTTGATTTAGAAATGTTTTACAGGAAAAAGATCTCCCCTCTTCTCTTCTCCTCTCTCTCTCTTCTCTCTCTCTCTCTCTCTCTCTCTCTCTCTCTCTCTCTCTCTCTCCTCTCTCTCTCTCCTCTCTCTCTCTCTCTCTCTCTCTCTCTCTCTCTCTCTCTCTCTCTCCTACTACCAGAACTATAGACACAAACAGGCAAACAGATAGAGATGACAACAGAAAGCACCAACATCCATATTTCTCCTACCTTCTATAACGTTTTTTTTTTTTCAAGATAGACAAACAGATACTGACTGGAAGAGGATAGTATGGTAAAATTTCAACGCTAGTTTGAAATATCTACTTGAAGCAGCAGGAAACTCCCCCATGACATACATACATATATACAACAAAATCTAGCAGAGTGCAGTAGTACGTTGCTAGATCACGTCCTTGTAAACAGATCAGTTTAGATTCCACAGATGGCATGCCTATTCCACATTTACTCGAAAATGGCAATTACCACAGGATTGATTTTTGTGGCTCTATTATACTCTGGAACAAGTCGATAAAGTCGATCTGACTCATTTTGATGTTACCAGTAGAGTAATTTACAGGCCCATATTTTGCCCCAAAAAACCCATACTGCCTTAAAGCATTCAAACAGAACAGGGCTTCAACTGTTGTTCAGTGGCTGTGCTGATGCTCCATGTTGTATGTTTTGATGTAGCACATGCAGTTACACACACACACACACACACTTACAAACACGCGCGCGCGCACACACACATGCACACACACACACATGCACACACACTCACGCACACACAAACACACACACACACACACACACACACACGCACACACGCACACATAGACACACACACACATACACACACACACGCACGCACGCACGCGCGCACATTAACATGAGAAATAGAGTTAACGAGTATTGCAGACACATAGACAGAGTTAAAGAAAGACCAAGAGAGAGACAAGGAGAAAAGTCCCCGTAAAATAACGGAAATTCATATACTGTTGATAATTCACCATTGTAACATTGGAATGATGAAAACAGGGTAAAGACTAAACACAATACTCATTTTTCTGTTTTCCTGCAGACACTGAATACATCTCTAGCGCTAGCGTTGTGTTTCAGGGAGCTGGTTTATGTCAGGGACAAAGCGAAGGAAAAAAGGAGAAAAACAAGGTTCCCGTTAATTTCCGGCAGTGTCAGGGGTGGTGCTTTATGGACGGGGACCTCACAGGCAGCTCCAGGAGAACGAGGCCTGTAGGAGACTGCACACAGCGGACTGGCTGCCAGGCCTGTCTAACAACAGTGCTGATTGGCCAGTGTCCTGTAGTATTCCACACAGGCAAGTAAAACCAAGAAAAAGACGTCATATCCATCTCGGAAATCAGGTGAACACAAACCCTCCTCTTCATTTCTGTTCCATTGCTAACAAAACAGGTATTTCTGTTATGAGTACTTCATTCAGAAAAGATGTCGCTTTCCTGAAAGTCTAATGCAAGTATTTAAAATACAAACCTTACATAATTATAATCCTAGACTCCAATGGATTCCAGCGTAATAGGATGGACTATTTTAGTGGTCAGAGCGTCCTTGCAAGCCATTTGGTTGAAGGGACTTTTTCAGGAGTTGCTGTTGTGTTAACTGTCGTACCTTTGTAAGTTTTTCTTAGGTTACGTATGCGAAACTTGAATGTTGCACACACTACAAAATGATTCATCTTACATGAAAAAGCAGAAATAGCGCTGGTTTGCAATGTCGGCACTATAGAATGTAATTGGGGGTGGCGGTGGTTATAGCACGATTGTCATAAACTTTGTGAAGCATCTATTTACTTGATTTCCTGGCTTATATGGTATATATCTTATCATGTAAGTTTGTGATGACTAAGACACTTTGAGAGTAAAGTTAAAGCCAGTCAAAAATTGAGGAAAGACATAGAAACTGAGAAGAGGCCACATTTTACCTTGTTTTGAGATAAGAACAACAAATCCCTTTCATTGCGTGACGACTTTGGTTGTACTATAATAACAATGATGCCTTCGATATCTCCTGTAAGTTGGGATTATTTGACAGACCTTACTCTGCGTTTCTGATTTTAATATCCCAGTGTCAACAAGACCAGGTGTCAACCAGGTCTAGACACTACCATATTCGGTGTTAAGCCCAGCAACACAGTCAATGGTTTTTTTTAAAAGATATCCATACAGTGATGATGTTGACTGTGTGATCCCAATTTTCCTATTACGCCCGCAACAACTTCGCTACACATCATCCAATTAAAGCCCTGTGTGTGTGTGGTGTGTGGTGTGTGTGTGTGTGTTGTTGTGTGTGTGTGTGTGTGTGTGTGTGTGTGTGTGTGTTGCGCGCGCGTGCGTGCGTGCGTGTGTGTGTGTGTGTGTTTGTGTGTGTGTGTGCGTGCGTGTGTGTGTTTGTGTGTGTGTGTGTTGTGTGTGTGCGTATGTGTTTATGCATATATGTATAATGACTCTCCCATTTTTCTTAAGTAACCAGACGGTAATTCTAAATTTATAAGTTGGGCAAACTGTTTTTTGGACAGTTGAAATAAAAAAACAGCACTATATCACATGTAATATCCATAATCATCAGATGAAACATATTGCCTGAATTGAGTCTACGAGTCCCAACAGACTCTACATCATCAGTAAAGCAAATGCAGGTTATACGCAGCTGTAACTGATGGAGGTGTCTGTTAGTTCTGTGACCATTTTGACAGAGACAGAGCGCAGAGAGGTAACACTGATATCGGTTTTACATGATATAATAAAAAAAAAAGTTTGGATGATCTATTGTTGAACTAACCCATCTGATATTGTGTGCGGTGGCTTGCACTACCGGCAGTCCAAATCCTGTTTTATTGATGGGCCTGAACTCTTTTTCCAATGATGACGTGATCAGTCATAAAAAGGACACACAGTGCTGTAAAGCTCTTTCGTTGATCTAGCTATGCTACAGAGAAACAAGTTTTACAGGCAAAATAAATCGTGTTAACATTACATTAACAATTTTTTAATGCTACATAAAAATAAATCTTCAAAGAGACGAAATCTTTAGTAAATCAGTCTTTCATAAACGAAAAGATAAATGAAGAAATGAGCAAGTCAAGCCACAAATGAGCATACGAACAAACAGATATGAATGAAGAAACAAACACAGCCTAAGCTGTATAGCCGGCAGCTGATCTCAGCCAGCCCCAGTAAAGGACGAAACGTGTCATGTGTAATGCTGTCTCTGCATCCTGTATCTGCCGCCAGGTGTCAGTGAACCCAGAACTACCACAGGTCAGTCCATCAGTTCTCACCTGCAGACCAGTCCCCCCCTTCCCTTTACTCCCTCCTTCCCTCTCCTCCTGTCCTCTGTCTCTGCTCTTCTTCTCTCCTCTCTCTCTCTCTCTCTCTCTCTCTCTCTCTCTCTCTCTCTCTCTCTCTCTCTCTCTCTCTCTCTCTCTCTCTCTCTCTCTCTCTCTCTCTCTCTCTCTCTCTCTCTGTGTTTCTTTCTGTCTGTGTTTTATAAAGCCTTGTGATAATTATATCTGATTACTGATATAGTTATGGGAAAGACAGAAAACGTAAAAGCAAACAACTCAACTCAACAATTAAGAAAGCCTGCAAACACAAACTTACACAGATACACAAAAGAACCCAACAAAACGAATGATGCAAAATAAAAACGTGGAGCAAACCAGAAACATTTTATCAGCTTGGCCAAATGCCAGAAACAGAGGCCACAAATCACGGTGCACATACACACACTCGCCCTATTCGCGCACACAGACGCACAAACACAGACACAGACAGACAGACAGACAGACAGACAGACAGACAGACAACAGACAGACAGACAGACAGACAGACAGAAACACACACACATGCACACACGCGTGTGCACACACACACACACACACACACACACACACACACACACACACACACACTCACACACACACAAACGTTTGTCCTATATGCTAAACAAAAAGAAAACCTATAACAAAAAAGCATCAGCTTTTTTTCTGCAAATCTAGGGACATTGCTCCGATAAGATGGAAACTGCTTGTACTTCTTAGAGCCCCATAAACACAGCTCCTTTCCCCCAGAGTTTTCAAGTTACCTACGGGAAGTTTTGCCGCCGCTGTAGTCTAGTGGTTAGGGCGTTAGGACCCGTAATCTAAAGGTTGCAGGTTCGATCCCAGCCCTCGGCTATGGCGTTGTGCCCTTGAAAAGGCACTTTACGGCTATTTTCTCACCCCACCCAGGTGTAAAAGGTACCAACCTGTGTTGGGGTTAACCCTGCGATAGACTGGCGTCCTATCCAGGGGGGAGTCTATGACTCTCAGTCGCTTAACGCCACAGAAACCGGGATAAGCACCGGCCTGATGAGCCTTAGGGTCGGACAGACTTTAACTTTTTTTTTTAACGGGAAGTTTTACTGGCTTCTTCTGGGTGAGATGAGCTGTACGTGAGGCTTGGTGTGGAGACAGAGAGATAAGAGTAGCCACTGAAATGGCAAAAAGTTAGGATTTCTTTATAATTGCCAATATCTCATAGGAAGCTTTACAAACTTCTTCCAGGGACTCTTGCTTATGTTTGCTTTCAAATCTAATCTTGTAACCAGTTGCTAGTTTTCCAATAGTTATTTGCTTTAGAACAAACGGACAAGAGAAGACCTCTAACAACAATCCCTTCTGTTTACAAGAGCATGGATGATCTTCTTAGCTACAGCAGGAATAGGAATGGTAAGAACTATTAAAGAAGCATGGCAGATGTTGCTGACAAGCTCTTGCATTTACACTCTGCATGCATTGACAGTTTGTTTCAATTTTGACACCAAGATGGTTTATAGAAGCGTTAAATGCAACATCATAGTTACCAATGGTTGCCAAACATTCTGTCTGACTGTCATACGATGACATACCCACAAGTGGTTACCCATTTTTGTCAGGGCTGAACATAAGTCTTTTACTGGAAGGTATAACATTCTCAACACACTGCAGAATCCCTTATAAAACGAAAGAGGAAATATTATGGGGATCAGATACAGACATTTTAGTGTCAACGCATACGTTCTTGTGAGAATGCTTCGTGTTTGCAGGCAGAGCATCTGGATGTGGTTAGTGAAGAAGGTAACGCTTTGATTGTTTGCATCACAAGATTTAGCGCTATATAATTCCTGTATATTATATTATATTATATTATTATTATATATTATATTATTATTATTTATTAACACGGTTTAGCAGTAAACCCTTGAGTTATGCCAAACACAAACAAGTTTGAGGAAAACTGACTGGCGTTTATATTCTAGCATTCTCAACTGTTTTATGATATGAATTTCGAAAGGTTGTCTTTTAATTACTAATAGCCTCCAGTTAGTTGATCAAAAGAAACCAGTTTTCCAATTACTACAGTTCAGTAATTTGTGTAGGGCACTCATCTTATATTCTTTGAAACTATCATCTTTCCTTGATTAGACTGGTTCACTTAGAAAAGGGTTATTATAGGAGAGGCAAGTGTATGTTTGGTGGGAGACTAGTCTTCTGATCTGTGAGAATAATTTGGTCGTTTACATTCTTTCATTCATTCATTCTTCTTCTTTCTTTCTTTCTTTTCTTTCTTTCTTTCTTTCTTTCTTTCTTTCTTTCTTTCTTTCTTTCTTTCTTTCTTTCTTTCTTTTTTGTATGTTTTTGTATTGGATTTCTCTTTTTTTTGTTCTCCAAAGTGATATCTCTGCTGTCTGCTTAAACTGTGGGAGAGTAGCCAGAAAATGCAATACACACTGTTCTTTGTTCTGCTTATCTTTTCAACGTCAACTTGTAAAATGTTGTGTTTAACCCTATGTCATGGAGGCCTACTTTCCATGCTTCAAATTGCTTTATTTGAAAATACTATCACTAAGAACATTAAAGCTATCATTCTTGCTTGTTTCCTTGCAAATGACACCTGAGTAGAACCCGATTGTCTAACTATTAAAGAAAATATTTGAATAAGAACTTGTTTTCATTAAATGAGTAAACCATTCCTAAAGAACATTTGTGGCGCTCCACCACGAAATGAGTCGCTTAGCACATTACCCAATTTTGCGCTAGGAGGCAGTTGGGGTCAAGTTGTCAATTTTGAGATTTTGGTTGATTATTAAACAATATCCGTTTATCTACCTTATGATAAAATAATCAAGGCATATTTTTTATTCCTTTTGCTTTTAAATGTGTTTTGAAAATACCCAAGCCCTCATTCTGACAACCTATTACAAAAATAAACTTGCCCGTTTCTCATTTTGTTACGTCCTGCAGTCTATCATTTCAATTTGTAATAACTTTGCACAGAATTGTCCGATTTTCTATATGTTTTTTGTATTTGATAGCCACTTTATTGTACAGTAGTAGCATGTCAATAACTAAAAATTGACCTCTGGTGCACTCCGACTTATTATGTGGTGGAGCGTCACATTTATCAATTAATATAATGATTTACCATGTAGACTTGGCAGCATGAGTATAGATGACATGTTTTCACCCCATCCTGTCCAACAAAAATACAATGTGAAGACAACAAAGACTGGCAGATAACAAAGACGAGCAGATAACAAAGGACACATAGATAACAAGCACGATACTCAGACGCAAGCAGTCATGAAAAAGGCTACCCAAACAATGTGGTCTAGAATGTTCCCAAGAAACTTTAACTGGCCTTTGCCCTAATAGAAATGTATAACCAGGAAACAGGAAGCTAGAAAACTTAATTAACAGACAATGAGAAGTGAGAATGAGAAAATAGGAAGCTGTCACTGTTCCAGCTAACCATCAACACCCTGTCTACAGCGTGGGCCAGCTGGCGGCAACAAACGAGAGGTGAAACAACAATCAACACAGTGACTGTTGGCATGGCCAACTTGACCACAAAACAACTTCACACTGTCAGACTCAGCACCAAATCGATGGAGCCAAGAAGAGCCCTGTGTTCCAGAATACCCCATTGTAATACGACCCGTGCTAAAAGACCAGGGCTGTGTGTCTGACAGCAGGCATTGCTGTTTCCCCGTGACGCGGAGCCTGTCACCAGTATGGCCATCATGATGTCACCAGTATGGCCATCATGATGTCACCAGTATGGCCAACACTGCCTGGTGCGGCCATCATGATGTCACCAGTATGGCCGTCATGATGCACCATATGCCTCACTGCCTGGTCGGCCATCATGATGTCACCAGTATGGCCATCATGATGTCACCAGTATGGCCACAACTACCTGGTGGGGCCCTCATGATGTCACCAGTATGGCCATCATGATGTCCCAGTATGGCCACACTACCTGGTGCGGCCATCATGATGTCACCAGTATGGCCATCATGATGTCACCAGTATGGCCACACTACCTGGTGCGGCCATCATGATGTCACCAGTATGGCCATCATGATGTCACCAGTATGGCCCACTACTGGTGGCCATCATGATGTCACCAGTATGGCCATCATGATGTCACCAGTATGGCCACACTACCTGGTGCGGCCATCATGATGTCACCAATGGCCATCATGATGTACCAGTATGCATCAATGTACCAGTATGGCCATCATGATGTCACCAGTATGGCCACACTACCTGGTGCGGCCATCATGATGTCACCAGTATGGCCATCATGATGTCACCAGTATGGCCACACGTACTGGTGCGGCCATCATGATGTCACCAGTATGGCCATCATGATGTCACCAGTATGGCCCACACATGTGCTGGTGCGGCCATCATGATGTCAAACAGCGAGTGCTGTGAGCCACTGGCTTTGATGTTGACAAATGGCCAGGTTCTAGAGATAAGGATTATAAACTGTGCATCATTCCGTCTTTACTTTTTTCCCTTTTATTTTTACCGCCCCACCTTCTGTGGTGTTTTCCTTTTTTTCATCAACACATCTTATTTTTATCCCACTGCCTCTGCCTTCCCTATGCTTGTCGTGTCACATCTTTAGGGTTAGAGTTAAGCAGAGAGCTTAGGGTTCATTATGATGTTTTAGGGCTTTCCAGCCAAAGGGGCTCTGCACTGCTGTTGGCTACTTTTGGTGGTGTTCAGTGGTGCCTGTTCACAGCTAACATACACAAGACATCGCCAACAAAGCCCCACAGTGACCGTAGAAATAACTAACTCATAAAGCCAGAAGAGGAAGACAGACGCTGTTAAGGGCTGAAATACTACAATCATCCCTTCAGCGACCTTCTTCTGTGAACCTCCAGCCCCGAAAGATTGTACAGTATCACACCACAGGGACAAAAATACATAGGAAGACCAAATCTGGTCACAATGATACCAGAGTAACTAGAGACATCAAGTTAAGGACAATTCTCTTTCATTGAATGATGCCAGTGATAAAAAAAGTATAAATGTCAACATAATACTATGGACGTGCATGCATTTTGAGACTACATGACAGTGATGTGCTTTGTTTTATTATCATAATACATCCAGGCATCACTAGGCCCTGAGAGGTGAAGACAGCAAAAGAAGGGGTAAAAATGATTGAAGTAATACTCTGAACATGGCGTCTGTAAAGTGGATGAGACTCAACTATGTAGTCTTAGTCTTCCTAATCATCCCAAAGCCAACACATTTTAGTTATGTTAGTTATGAGCAAGCTGGAGATACAAAAACCCAAACATGTGACCTTTGTGAGATTTGAACCCATGACTTTCCAGCCAGTAACTTCACGCACTGCCAACTGCTTCCTGAGGACTGGTTGAATCCTGGCCTCTTTCTTCACTGAGCACAGCGTGAAGAGAACTGCCATGAATAATTTCCATGCCTGGATGCACACAGATTATTGGATTAGGATCAAGTTTTGAGTTTTAATTATCCATTTTCACCTTCACGAAGTGTGCTTTAAAACACACACACACGCACACACACACATACATGCCTCCCCCCCACACAAGCCCCCCCCCCCCCCCCCACACACACACACACACATACACACACGCACAAGAGTGCTTATCCCATTATCCTCGATATAAAGAATAAATAAATAAATGAATAAATAAAAAAAATAAAAATAAAGAAAGAAAGAAAGAAAGAAAGAAAGAAAGAAAGAAAGAAAGAAAGAAAGAAAGAAAGAAATAAACACACACACATACCCACCCACCCACACAATTATACACTAAAACTCACTCATGCCTGCACACAAGGGCATGGATGCTCACACATACACACATACAGAAATTCACACGCCCTATCTGTCTGTCTGTCTGTCTGTCTGTTTGTCTGTCTCTCTGTCTGCCTGTTGGTCTGTCTATCTCTCTGTCTTTCTCTTCTGTCTGTCTGTTCATCCATCCATCTATCCATCACATCCATCCATCCATCCATCCATCCATCCATCCATCCATCCATTTGTTCATCTGTCTATCTATCTATCTATCTATCTATCTATCTATCTATCTATCTATCTATCTATCTATCTATCTATCTATCTATCTATCTATCTATCTATCTCTCTCTCTCTCTCTATCTATCTGTCTATCTATCTATCTATCTATCTATCTATCTATCTATCTATCTATCTATCTATCTATCTACTATCTATCTATCTATCATATCTATCTATCTATCTATCTATCTATCTATCTATCTATCTATCTATATCTGTCAGTCATTGTCTGTCTATCTATCTAACTATCTATCTATCTACCTGTCTGTCTGTCTTTCTGTCTGTCTGTTTGTCTATCTATATGTCTATGTGTCTGTCTGTCTGTTTATGATTGATCCGTCCATTTATCTATCTCTCAGATATGCGTGTGGGCTTGATGGTATTCTAAGTTGTCATATTGTTTATACCCGCTACAGTTCCTTGACCCTTGTTTCAAAATCACGTGCTCTTCAGAATCAATATCAGCTACCTCCTCATGTAAACCACAAAAACTAATGTTACAAGCCGTATTGCAAACTACAGTGAACCATATTCAGTTTGGAAAGAACACACTGCATCGTTTTTCTTTCATTGAACACATCAACAATTGATGAATGAAACATCATTCCCCATGGCGATGTTCTGTCTACAGAACCATCTCATTTTTTGCCATGCATTTTCTTTTTGCTAGCGCTTGCATTTTTAACAGCGATGCAACTGGGCATTTAGGAGAAAAGCTGAGGTGAATGCAGAAATATTCAATCCGCATGATCGTTCAGTTCATAGGGGTTTAGGACACCCACAGGTCCGCCCATTAACTTCACCCTGGCCAGTGTAAAAACATTCAGCCTTTTTCTGACAGAGGTCGTGACATTGCCCTGCTTGCTGCCTCTTTTTGTTAACGTTGCTGTTTACAAAAACATAACTGTAAATGAATTATCTGTCCAAAGTTGAAAAATTGGAGACTGATTTCGCTACTGATTCAAATGTTTACAATTGTTTAAAAAAAAAAAGCAACATGTCTAGTTTATTTTTGTTTCTTTCCGTTTTGTTAGGTTGTTTTTGCAGCGAGAGTTTCAATGCTATCCAAACTCCTTGATAAAATAATAAAACATTCTTCTAAAAAGAAAGTAATTCTATATGCTATTGGTATTGACTTAAATATTAGATATAGCTTTCATTGTAATACAGACAATCACATTGCTGTATTGTGAAATGTCTGTATCAAGGATTTTGTTGCAATTATTGTTTTGTCTTTGTGTGCAGAAAGAGCATGTTCAATATTACTGAATGCCGCTCTACATTGTGCTTGTGTTTCCTTGGTTGTAAACCAAGACCAGAGAAACCATTTATGTGAAAATATTGCAGCAACTCACCAGCATTCCTTGCGTCAACCTGTTTTAGTGATGCTGGGAATCCTTATGTCACCTAAAAAGAACAAATCCCAGCGTGTGCATCAGTATATAGCCAAATTGTCCTTTCTTAGTTTTTTTTCTGAGCAAAGTTACCTCACACATTTTCTGTCATTCCCTTTTTCTTCAATTAACTTTTAACCACAGCCTCTATACATAAAGAAAACAACACAAAATATAATAGAACTGAACGAAAACACAGTGACGGGCATTTGTTACTATGAGAACTGACAATTCTAACCCCTGTCTAACAAGGGTCTGTGTGTGCATGTTGCCTGCAGCCCAGCCCCTCCTCCCCTGTTCCTTGCTGCCAGCCCAGGGCGCTGAGGGACATCAGGCGTTGTGGCAACACGGGGTTCCCCCTCCTCCTCCTGTCTGCCTTCCCCATGTCCTGCACCACACAGGACCTGGCTGCGGAACAGACCGTCAGCATGGACACCACCGGCATGCTGTCAGGACAAAAGGAGGGACTGAGAGAGGAGTGACAGCTGGTGCGACACCAGGCCCCGGGCAGAGAAGTCCCAGCCAGAGAGGGTCCTCCTGGCCAGGCGTCCTCACAGCCCTGCTCCTGCCTCTGCCTGCCACAGACCAGGGTCAGGGCGGGAAAGGCGCAAAAACAAATTAGGGGGTACTGGACAGCACAGAAAGTCCTGCTAATGGACCCCGATCCGTGTTGGAGCCTGGGAAGAGAAGGTCTGCTAGCACATCGATGGCGGAGGGAATGTGCCACAGCTGCAGGAGAGGAGGGACAGGGGGCAGGAGGGGGGAGGGTGTGTGTGTGAGGGGGTGCTCTGATGAACGAGGCTCACGCAAGGCGCATTTTCTTGATAATTGTCCCCCGCACACTTGACAGGTTTTGCAGCAAATGGAGGTGGCAGTCATTTCAATAACATCTCAGTGCCGGTATAATGCAGGAAATTGCGCCCCTGTGTGTGTGTGTGTGTGTGTGTGTGTGTGTGGTGTGTGTGTGTGTGTGTGTGTGTGTGTGTTTTGTTTGTGTTAGTAGCAGTAGTAGTAGTAGCAGCAGCAGCAGCAGCAGCAGGTAGTAGTAGTAGTAGTAGTAGTAGTAGTAGCAGTAGCAGTAGCAGCTAGTAGTAGTAGTAGGAGGAGGAGAGGAGAGGAGAGAGAGGAGGAGGAGAGAGAGAAGAGAGAGAGAGAGAGAGAGAGAGAGAGAGAGAGAGAGAGAGAGAGAGAGAGAGAGAGAGAGAGAGAGAGAGAGAGAGAGAGAGAGAGAGAGAGAGAGAGAGAAGAACACAGTCAAATAGACACACAAAAAAGCAGGCAGAGGAAAGAAGGAAGGTTGTTGTTTTTTAAAGTAAACAAACTCTACAGAAAGAATGCGCGTGCGTCAGTGCATATATGTGTATGTACCCAAGGTGGAAAGGTTTCACTGCCTCCTACTCTCTCATCACCACCTCCACCCCTTGAACTGCAGAACTTGTCAATAGAGGCCACTGCCTTACACTTTACCGGAGGTTGGGAGATGCAAAGGAGGAGTTTCCTGACAGGAGGAGGAAATCCATCACCAGTCTCCCTGTTCTCCCTCACTTCTTCACCTCTAAAAGCCAACAATGGTGAAAATGGTCAAATGGTCACAAGAGAAGAGCCATTTCCCTCAGACCTTTTGAAGAGGAAAAAATGAAGTTTCGGAGAAAAAATATTGATTCATTCTTTCTTTTCTTTCTTTCTTTCTTTCTTTCTTTCTTTCTTTCTTCTTTCTTTCTTTCTTTCTTTCTTTCTTTTCTTTCTTCTTTCTTTCACTCTTTCTTTCTTTCTCTCTTCTTTCTTTCACTCTTTCTTTCACTCCTTTCTTTCTTTTTTGTCAAAATGTGTACAGGTATCTGACCTTTAGCAGAAGAAAATCAGTGTAAGAACTTTTAGTTTCAGAAGTTGCTGACTTTGGCACTCCAAAACTCTTAATATTTGCTTTACAAATTATGTCAAGGAATGAGAAGAAACGGAAGCATGAAATAATGCAAAAATTGATGCCAGTTGTTTTCTGAAATAAAAACATCTTGTGATTTCTACAGATCATTTTGCCCGTAGTTAAACATGGTTTTTTATTTTCAAACTGACGTTAACGAAATTAAAGATTATTTGATACTCAGTTCTGTTTAGATAATCTAGAAACACGGTCAATTCTTAGTACACCTCACGCACAACAATAAAACACCATACACGCGTGCGCGTTTGCAAACACACCCACACCCACACACCCACACACACACGCACGCACACGCACACACACACACACACCACACACACAACACACACACACACACACACATACACACACTCTTGTGCCCACACGCACATATTCACAAGGAATCCTAGTTCTTAACCTCTGAATTAAACAAATCTGTACTTTCCTTTTCTGTCGTGTTTACTCTGACGTTGCTTCTGTTATTTCACACCTGCCATTCCATCTCCACACCACGGTCATACCGGCAATTGTTCTGTACAGCTTTCAATACTGAAACCTCAACAAGGACTGACAGTGTAAGGCCACACACAACGCCACGGCCACAGGAGGGCTAGATCTGCTCTACAACATTCAGGCTACATAAATACCATATACTATTATTATTTTCTAATGCAACATTTTAAATTATAATACAATATTCACTCAACACACACAGGAACATTAAAGCTATGAGACATTCAACAATAATCAAGTCATGGGATACGTGAACAGACTTTTCAATGTAGATGGTTATCATAACAAAGAAAAATACTCTAATTAGTTTGCAATATTGTCATGAGTATTTAAGATTTTCTCATACGTGCGTCTGATCCGTTTCAAGTATGTTATTTAGTAGTAGAGGAGAAGTAATAGTAATAGTATAGTAATAGTAATAGTAATAGTAGTAGTAGTAGTAGTAGTAGTAGTAGTAGTAGTAGTAGTAGTAGTAGTAGTAGTAGTAGTAGTCATCTTCTGCCCCTGCTCTCAACAGCCGAACTATCCACCACCCTGCCAAAGTGTTTAACTTCTATGTGTGTGTGTGTGTGTGTGTGTGTGTGTGTGTGTGTGTGTGTGTGTGTGTGTGTGTGTGTGTGTGTGTGTGTGTGTGTGTGTGTGTGTGTGTGTGTGTGTGTGTGTATTGCTTGTTAATTAATTGTTCTCATGTCAAATGTTGATGCAACGCTTTGATTGTTTTGCAAGATATAGCAGCAAATAAACATTAGTAAGTATAAAAAGAAAAACAAAACAAAGTAAAAGTAAACTGTAGAGAGTTATAAGATAAATAGTAATAAGTAGTCATTGTAAAATGTGAATATGAAATAAGATAATAATCTACATTACATAAAATGGATATTAGTTGGATTATTTATAAGCTAAGCACAATGTCCAAGCAGCAAAGTAAGTTCAGTAGATAAATTGATAGTGAAAATAGTGTAAGTCAGTAAAAGATGTATTTAAATGTTCACATTGAAAATAACATGACTAATTGAATCTGTACACTAGCAAAAGTAGCAACTTAACATAACACTTCGTTACAACATAATTTAATAGTACTGATGATGTCGTTTAAGTTTTAAAATTTGTAACTCATGGTATGACCCTCATTCGCTTCCGTTTGATGTAACCTAACCAAGAACAGCATGACTTACAATAACTGATAACTGAGTTTGCAAAATACGTGATCCTATTCTTCAGTGGGCTATTTATATTCGTTTCAAAGCCCACCCCATTCTAAATCATTAATGAGAAATGCTTAGCCCCCTCCCCTTTGATTAGCACAGCAACCCCACCCAAAAATCAACACAACAACATTACCACCACAACGAAATTAAAATTTTACACGATCCTGCTCAAGCTCTTCCACTGCGTACTTTTTCCTGAAAACTAGATAGCAGTCACAGTAAAGGGTCAACCCTCAACAACATTATGTGCTGTTGTCTTAAAATCACAAAATTTACAACCAACCTAAGATTTCAGGCAAATCTAGGACTTTTTGTCTTCGTTTACCATGAAGGTTTAAAGCAGTGCAAAACCGATTTAGAACACGATACACATTAAAGGATAGGAACTTGTTTTTAGGGATAGTGAGTAATTATGGGATCACGAATGGCCATTAACTCAGCGGCAGTAAATATAGATCTAATTTTCTCACCACCGCGGGTTGAAAGACGCCACTTTAATCTGGGATCTATGAACAGGCTGCATGTCACCTAAATGAGTAAGAGCAGGCCATCGTACTAGACTTGTGGAGATGGAATACAGGAAGTGGTTTATTGAGTGTGTTCTTTGCAGAAAATGGATCTAAGAATGTTAATATTGTGCTTTTCTTGAAAATAAGTAAGTAAAATCGAGTTTCGTATAGCTTAATTACCCAAGGGGGAAAGGCGAAGGACTACACAGCAGTTTACAAATTATTTTAAAGTCAGATGATTTTTAAAAGCATAAGAGGTAACAGAGAAATAATTGTGGTTAAGTGAGCTATCTTGATTTAGCTTTAGATTGCTCTATTATTCAAAGAAAGTTTCCCAGACTTATACAGCTGACTTCTATTTCAAACATTGCTATCCTTCTCACACTTCTCTGCATCCTTGATGTCACGGCAAGTTGTTTTGATCATCCCATTCACAATGGCAATATAGCCCCATTCAGACTGTCGTAGTTGCATGGGCATATAATGAGGGCAGGTGTGAAGCTAAAGCAAGTCGAACTGCTTTGCTGGAATCAAGATTGGAATTCTATATGCAAGAACTTTGGCTAGCACTATAAGACACAAAACATGGTATTGTCGAGAACCAGACTGCTTGGAGCCCACTGTAGTGGAACAAGGTCTTCAAGGATCTTTTCATGAATATCCTGATCCCAATGGTGATTACGGTAATACTTTTAAGATGAGAAGGAAACTTTTTTAGCTTTAGTTGCCAAGTATTCAATATGTTGATTCCACATTAACTTAGAAGTAAGGTATACTCCTAAAAATTTCACTGCTTGTTTGTATTCTAGATCTTCTCCATTAATTCGAAAATTAGGTAAATCTTGTGGGTCAACACCGTTGTTAAAAAGGACAAGGTTGGTTTTTTCAGGTGAAAGTGAGAGACCATTTTCAAAAAGATAACTACTGAGTTTTGTCAATTTCTTTTTGATATACATTTTGATAGAACTTCAACTGTCTTTTGGGTGTTTTCTTTTTCATTGTAACATCCATCCACATGCATATGTCGTCAGCATATTGTACAAGAACAGCACTGCTTGATAAAAGTCTAGGAAGATCATACAATAAAATATTGAATAGATAGGGTGATATTACTGAACCTTGTGGGATACCCATGTGTGGTGATCTTGGAGTAGAATAACAATTTCCAACTTTAGCTTGAATGATTCTTTCTGACAAAAAACTTTTAATATAGAAGTAAATACTGCCAGAAAGGCCAATAGATTTCAGTTTATATAGCAATCTCTCATGCCACACATGATCATATGCTTTATGTACGTCAAAAAAGTGGCTAGTACATTCTTCCTGCGAGCAAACTGATGTTTTACATGAGTCGTTAGTTTTACCAAATGATCAACTGTTTTCTGATTCTATGAGTACTGAAAACCTTTCAGCTAAATCTAAAGCTTTTAGAGAAACTGAGGTACAGAAAGATGACTATTTAGATCCAGAATGCGATAATGCACACTTTGTGAATGCCCCTATTACGTTGCAAGAAGTAAGAGATGTAATCTTTTCTCTGCCCACTAAAAAGACATCAGTGGGTAAGATTCCATATCGAATGAACTACTAAGGCATCTGTCTAATAACTGGTGTGTGTGTGTGTGTGTGTGTGTGTGTGTGTGTGTGTGTGTGTGTGTGTGTGTGTGTGTGTGTGTGGTGTGTGGTGTGTGTGTGTGTGTGTGTGTGTATTGACTTCGTTAAAAATCTAAATTGTTGGCTGCATGTGCAAGAATTGGTTGAATGCAAGCGCTTTGATTTGTTTTTGCAAGATATAGCGCTATATAAATTCTATTTATTATTATTATTATTATTAGAAGTAGTAGTAGTAGTAGTAGTAGTCGTAGTAGTAGTAGTAGTAGTAGTAGTAGTAGTAGTAGTAGTAGCAGCAGCAGCAGCAGCAGCAGCAGCAGCAGCAGCAGCAGCAGCAGCAGCAGTAGTAGTAGTAGTAGTAGTAGTAGTAGTAGTAGTAGTTAGTAGTAGTAGTAGTAGTAGTAGTAGTAGTTGGAAGGAAAACCAGAAACAAACTTGAAGTCACTGTGACACCAGGGCAACAAGGAGCAACTTAAACATAAGCAACTTCTGTTACAACATGCAAATCAATAGTAATGATGATGGTCGTTAGAGTGTATTACATTTGTGACCGTCTGGTAATGCCATCATTGAGGCTTCCTGTTCTGATGTAACCTGATACTAAGTGAGGCTGGAAGAGACACGGCACAGACTACAGATACACTGATATACTGAAGTTTGCAATGTACCATAACAGTGCTCCCTATTCCCCTGTGCAGAAGAAGTGGTGCTACTTTGAATGATTCTTGTTTTCCCCCAAAGCCCACCCTTCTAAATCAATTAATGGAGAAATCCGTTGGAGCCTCCTCCCCCCTCCTTGACTCTACACGCGTGCGCGCACACACACACACACACACACACACACACACACACACACACACACACACACACACACACACACACACACACACACACACGCACGCACGCACGCACACACATCCCTAAACATTAAGCTTAACATCGATCTCCTAGCCAAAAATCGAAGCCTCTCTCCCCTGCGACCTTTTAGCCTGAAACTGACAGGCAGTCACAGTACAAAGGCGTTCTTACTTTCCTCACACATACACTTTACCTGCCTGCGTGTTTGTCTTGATAACATTTTCACATCAATTTACAAACCAACCTAAGCAGATCACAGGCCAAATCAAATAGGACTCGTGTTGTCTTCGTTACCATGATCAGGTTTAGAAGGCAGGTAGAACAAAAGCCGGCATTAGGAACACAGACAATCACGACTGTTGGCTGACACACGGCATAAAAGGGCAGAGGCTTTGTTCTTTGCCCGATACTGATAATTATGGGGGATCACGAAAGCCATTAACGTCAGCAGAGGCAGATAACAAAGCTAATCTGCAACTTTTCCTCACCAGCTCGCCGTGTCCGTCTTAGCCAGACCAGACCAGCCCAGGCTTTAATCTGGCGGATGCTTTCGTCACCACAGCCGCTGCTATGATCACCGCTAATGAAGGTAAGGGACGCAGGCCATCTACGTCACTAGACTAATGATCGGGAAACTGCAATGCGAATACCAGTGAAAGATGGTTTATTGGAGTTGTGGGGGGTTCTGGTCTGCAGAAAATGGTATCTATGATGATCATGTTAGTAGTATTGTGTGCTTTTGTTGAAATAAGAAGGTAGAATCAAGTTTCAGTATAGCTTTAAATAATATCAGACCAAGTAAAAAGAAGCGAAGGAAAACTACAAACAGCAGGTTAAAAATATATTTTAAAAGTCAAAGATGAATACGCAAAAGCAATCACAGAGTAACAGGAAGAAAAATTATTCCAGTTGAGATATGCGAGAGCTTGAAGCTATCTCTGATTTATGCCTTTAGATTGTCCTAACCTATTATTCAAAGAACTACCCTGATTTTCCAACAGATCTTATAACCAGAGCTGTAACTTCCTGATTCAGCCTGCCTCTCCCCTTCCCTCACACCTCCCATCCTCCTCCATCCTCTGCAGTGTCACGGCACTGCTGTTCTGTCCATCCCCATCTCACAACTGGTCAATACTCAGGCTCGCCATGTCAGACTGTCCGGGTCAGAAGTCTGCAGGGAGCATATCAATGTAGGGCCGGTGTGAAGCTAACAGCCCCAGGGACCTGCTTGCTGCTGGATCACTGGGCCGCAGGTTGTGAATTCATATATGCAGAACTTTGCCTCTTAAGCTCTATACAGACGACAAAAAATGGTATTGCGAGAAACCAGACTGACTTGGATGCCCAGCTGTAAGTGGTAACCGTCACAGCGTCCCTTCAAGGATCCGTTTTCCATGAATACCCTGATCCCAAAGGCTGCATACGGAAATACCATAGGTGTGGAAGCATGCAGGACAGCGAAACAGAAATCACTCAAAGACCTGAGACATTGCTGTAAATTCATGGGTCAATTGATAGTGATGGGGATGAACAAAGTAATGATGCAATGGAGGTTTAGTGGAGCGAATTTACAGTTGGCAGAAGAAAATAAGTGTGAATAAAGAAAGAAAGAAAGAAAGAAAGAAAGAAAGAAAGAAAGAAAGAAAGAAAGAAAGAAAGAAAGAAAGAAAGAAGAAAGAGAGAGAGAGAGAGAGAGAGAGAGAGAAAGAAAAAAAAAGAAGAAAGAATGAAAGAAAGAAGGAAAGAAAAAAAGAAGAAAGAAAGAAAGAAAGAAAGAAAGAAAGAAAGAAAGAAAGAAAGGAGGGAAGGAAGGAAGGAAGAAAGAAACAAAGAACAGAAACACACTAGAATGAAAAAAAGAAAAAAAGAAAGAAAGGCAGAAAGACTGACAGACAGGAAGACAGACAGACAGATAGACAGACAGACAGACAGAAAGAAAGGAAGAAAAAGAAAAGGAAAGAAAGAAAGAAAGCAAGAAAGAAAGAAAGAAAGAAAGAAAGAAAGAAAGAAAGAAAGAAAGAGAGAGAAAGAAAAAGAAAGAAAGGAAGAAAGAAAGGAAGAAAAAAAGAAGAAAAAGAAACATCAAACCATCTAACAAACAAACAAATAAACACATAACAAAAACCCAATAACAAAAAGAACCCATCATGATTATGAGCACCCGTGACCTTCTCACAGGATTGCAGTGTGCTAACTAAGCTGCCACACTAGTTGATAGGAACTTTGTTTTCTTTGTTTTCTCCTCATGAACACGAACACGTGAAATACTGGACACGGAACAAAAAAAAAAGATTTGATAGGAAGAAAAGAACATCTTTGAAAGCAGGTCATCAATGGCCAATATCTGAAAAGTACAAGGAATGGCCTAGGATGGAAAGGTCAAGCCATCAGACTGAAAGGTCAGGTCTGCTCTCGCTTTGTCGTTAACTGCAGTCATCCTGGCTGTTGATAGTTCACAGGCAAACGGACCGATAAGAAGCAAAGTAAGCAAACAAACGCACATACTGAAGATGCATTCAGGAAGTAGTGGCAGTAGCAGCAGTAAAATCAACAGCAGCAGCAGCAGCAGCAGCAGCAGCAGCAGCAGCAGCAGCAGTAGTAGTAGTAGTAGTAGTAGTAGTAGTAGTAGTAGTAGTAGTAGTAGTAGTAGTAGTAGTAGTCGTCGTCGTCGTCGTCGTCGTCGTCGTCGTCGTCGTAGTCGTCGTCGTAGTCGTCGTCGTCGTCATAGTAGTGTATATATATAGTAGTTAGTGAGTAGTAGTAGTAGTTGTAGTAGTCGTCGTCGTCGAGTCGTCGTCGTCGTCGTCGTCGTGTCGTCGTCGTAGTCGTCGTCTCGTCGTCGTCGTAGTTAGTAGTAGTAGTAGTAGTAGTAGTAGTAGTAGTAGTAGTAGTAGTAGTAGTAGTGTAGTAGTAGTAGTAAATACACTCTGAATGTCGCTCAGACCAAAAAGCTTTGTCAGTCCTTGATGTAAGCCAACTACCAATGCCCACATTCCAATGTCTTTACACTTTCAAATGTTCTGCTGATGCTGTCTGTATCCTCAGTAAGCTCTTGGCATAGTCAGCTACTGTTCCCCACACGACAGGAACAGAAACAGTCTTAATGTCGGCCTATGACTGCCTACATGGCTAGGTACTTGAAAACAGCTACGCACGCAAACCTCTCGTCCATTAGATACTTACGGTTTCACAACGGTTCTGAGGCGGGAGGAAGTGAACAAAGTGTGTTGTTGGTTTAGGTGACCTTCGGCGGCTTCAATACGGGAAATTACAGAATACCCATTAGAAAGTAACAACCTCCCCCCCCCCCCCCCCCACGAAAAAAAAGATAGAAACAACCCCAAAACA